>JASANH010001677.1:0-325503 GCA_030248295.1 Mesodorylaimus sp. YZB2_4 | reverse complement strand
CAACACCCTACCTATGATGAAGATCGCGAGAATACGAGTGCTTTTGGAGTCCAGTGATTCAGTGGTCGACAGTGATGCGACGATGGTCCCATATCAAGACCAGTCAGATCCGTCATCGGATGGAGAAACGGAAGCGAGGAAATCAGCCATTGCTATGAGTAAGTCGCCTATGCCAGCAGTTCGTCGAAGTGCGCGTTTGAAAGCGAAAGTGGCAAACGAGCCGAGCGGTTACAGTATGCCGACGGCGAGAGCTCATGGCCCCCCAGGCCTGCGAAAGGAACCGGAACAGCAGAAGAAATACGAAGTGTCATCGCCTAAGCAGGGGAAGAAGAAAATCAAGTTGGGAAGGAAAACGATTATGGCAGAGACCTTTGCCAGACTACTTAGCTACACCGGGACGTGTGGTGTGGGTTTTCTATTATTCGGATAGTCGGCATCCGCTCCCAGCGGTGATCGTGTCACCAGATTCGATGGATGCCGATTTGATTCGTCAGTCGAAAGGATGGAATGAGAGTAAGCGAGCTGTGCGATTTTTCACTGGTTCGAATCGTCTATTTGCTGCCGCCAGGGCAAAGTGTTCGATTATCGTGAATATCGATCGTCATTCAGCAGCTCTGGGAAGGATTACAAGCAAGCCATTGAGTTAGCCGATCAAGAAATGGTCCGTCAAGACAAGAAATTGCCGGACCCGAATTTGGAATCATCAGCCTCGTCTACGTCGACGGCTGACGTGATCTCGGACTGACTATGCAACATGGATGAGGTATGGTGTTCAGGCCAGGCCTGTGACACCTTTGGATATGCCCTTGATTTTGGTTTTTCTCCCGATTTTGCCCCCGTGTGTTTTTGGGTTTTGGCTTCGGGCCCAGCCCATGGTAGATCGTATTTAAATTGTTTCACGTAAAAACCGGTTGGTATATTTTGTGTCAAAATTTTATCTAAGTGACTGATGATTTATCTAAGTGTCTGGACCCCGTCTGTTTTCGTCATCGCTCTCAGCTTAGCCTTTCTTTTTGCTTAGTATGTACGCCCCCTCTTTTTTTGAAGTCAGAAATAGCCTCGTATGAGCTGTTTCTTCTTTTTGCCCTTGTTTTGTGTGCAGCGCAAAGTTTCCTGTTTTTGTGCTAGAGTTTGAGTGTCTCACGGCCCCCTTTTGTTAGCGGCCGAATGCCTGCGTGAGATAGCGTGTGTTTTTGCTTTGTGTTTTGTTCTGTTCGGCCCCGCTCGGCCGGCGCCGATCAAGTCGCCTCAGAACTATCCAACGTCGATCTATTGGGCGCGCCCATCTGGTACTGGCCAGGCCAGATGTGGCTGCGCGTGCGATTCTGGTCTCTCCGTGCATCTGGGTGCACTGAGCGCGTCGGTCGGGCCCCGCCTGCGAATTACGTCATTATTGCTAATTGCTAATTGCTAATTGTCAGCTTATTGCCCATAGCTCAAAGTTTTCATCGTCAAAGTATTTTTCGTCGATAGCCCAGTATTCATAGCTCATAGTCGTCGTGGGGTGGGGTGTAGCGCAGTGTCGGCCCCGCCCCTCTTTATTCTGATTGGTCGCCAGTGTGCGCCAGTCTCGGTGCGCATCGACGCCGTGCCGTCGATTTGCGCAAGGCGCACTGTGGATGTGCGCAGCCGGCCAGAGCGGTCGGCCGAGTTTTTGTTTCTTTATTGACTACGAGGCGTGTCGGGTAGCTATTTTTTGCGTGTTGTCTGATAGTTTTGTTATGTTTATGAGTATTTCAAGCCCGTCCTACCTTAGCCATGCCCAGTTACCTGTTTATTAGAATTTTGCCCTTATGCCTTATGTATGAGCTAGTCTCCGAGCCCTATAGTATGATCCCAGCCCATAGCCATAGTCTAAATTTGTCTCTCGTCCCGAGTAAGAAGTTTTTCGTCGAAGTAGGATGTTTTTTCGCCCCATTTTGCCCTTTTTGCTATTTCGTCGAATTTTCGCCCCAGTATTTCGAGTATTTGAGTATCATCGCCTATCGTATCGAATCCGCCCAGTAGTTTTGTATCGAACAGTTTATTTTCGTCACGATTATTGCTCTATTTTTCCTTGCGTCAAATCTTTGATTATTCTGATTGCGTATTAGTTCCGATTTGCATCTCTATTTTCTAGTATGGCATGAATTCGATTATTGTGAGTACAGCGGTGCCTCTGCTGCGGCCCCGCTGCCTGTCGATCAAGCATCAAGGTTGCAGTGGTCATCGAAAAAGTTACTTGCAAATGCTCGAATTGTAATGTTAAATCGCCAATTTTGGAATAAGTATTCGCTGCCATTGTATTTGCAGCTCATGGATTAGGATTTCACGAATTTTGATTATTGGCATGCCAGAAGCAACAGCGATTTTGGAGCGTTATCAGCAGAAACATCTGACGGTTGGTAATGAACAAGATCAAAGTGCTCCGTCTGGTGTGTCGCCCCGCGAACAACAAGCTAATCGAGAAAATATTGGACCTAATATGCAGCAAGAACCAACGTCTATGGATACCGGGTTGAAGGAAAGTCAGCGTCCTCAGCCCCCGGCTGCAGTGGGTTTGGAGGATGCTTTGGACGATACAGTCTTATTGGATGAAAACCAGGAGGAACAAATGGAGGAAGACGATGGATCGGAGAGCGTGCGATCGCCCTCGTACACTCCGCCGCCATTGGACAGTGCGTAAGTCGTATGTGTTGGAGAGCAGTAGCAGTGCCATATCAGGGCCTGCACTTTATCGGATTTGGTGTGTTTGGTGTGTTGTGTTTTTTCTTAACTTTTTTTCATTTTCATTTTTTCGGCCATAGGGATCACTGTACATAGCGTGTGCGCCATGTATAGCCCTTACGTGGGTAGTGTGCATTTTGATAGGTCATTTTTGGCAGGTTCAGCATTTGACTATGTTATATTGTGTTATCGTGTCCCATCAGTGCCTTTGTTCGTTATCTCTTACCGTGTCTTAGCCATCCTGCTCAGGTACAAGCCGAGCAGTGATGGGTGTACTGTTAGTGTTGGTATTTGTGTTGGATAGTATGTTTGGATATGGATATTTTGGATAGTGGATTATTGGTGAGGAGTTAGAAGTCGTGATTGTGGGGTGATAAGAGGTGTGTTGTGGTGGTATTTTTTGATGTGTGAAATGTTTTGATTTGGAGCCTTGCCAGTGTGTGTAAGCTTTGTAGAAGGTTTTGAACTGAGTTGAGCCCCGCTCATTGAGTCTAATCGGTGTTGTGGTTGATAAGATATGTTTTATGAGCCTTATCTTATGTGCTTTATGCTAGACCAGTGAGCTTATGCGCGTGGACAGTGAAGGTCCACTGAGGTTGGCAAGATAGCTATGTGATGGGTGTACTGTTGTGAAATGCATCATTCCATGTCAATGAGTGCCATAGCTTATGCCATTGCGTACTCTTTTCTATGTTAGGAAGACACCCCCCCCTCCATCTTTATTGGATGTATGCCAGTGACATGACCCAGTATCTTGCCTGCCGCCCCGTGGTCGCACCCTAGTCTGCCTGTCTAGCCTGTTTCCTGTTTCCTGTCAGCTCGGCGTCGTGCCGTCTCATGAGTGACTCGGTCAGTGATTGCTTTGTGTGTGCTCGTGTGTGGTTGTTCGTGCGTGATCCCGCTAGGTGGCTAGTAAAGGACTGCTCTCTAGCGTGGGTTGCTTCGTATTTCGCAATAGCTCTGGGGAAGCCACAGCCAGCTTCCTACAGCAAGCTCAAAATATCATCACACTTACGAGTGTGCAATCTCACAGGCGGGGAGCCTCACCTCATGATTGCAGCCACTTAATCTACATTTAGTCATTATCCTGGCTATTTATCTTTTTGGCTTTCTTTATCAGCACCTTCAGCTACTAATAGGTTAGAAAAAGACTCCCTTTTTGGAGCTGATTAGAGCAGAGAAGATGATAAAACGTGCTTGACGATGCCATAACTTTCCAGCATTTTATCTGATCACAAATTGCTACTTTTGCGACATGTAACAAAACATACAGTACGCAGGAGAAAAAATCATTCTCCACGTTTTATTATTTCATCGATCATCATTGCACTTGAGCTTACCTGCCCAGATCAACTGAAAAGCATGCTAGCCATGAGATAACGTTTTCAAAGTTTTAAAAGGACGGGTTGCCAAAGGTTCTCGATAATCCCATTCAAATAACCCTGCATTAAAAATTAGATCTTTTTTTAAGACTGGTTCTTTCGGACAAGGCAAGGCCACTTCACCATACCAGGACCACCATCCAGCATGTGGTAGCACCTTCGCGTGACCAAGGTACCATGCATATACCTGTCCAAACAAAGGTACCGTGTGCGTACAGTACATTTTCGTTTATACGAGTGGACGAACAAGGCATTCACGTGCTTGTCTGGGCTGGCACGAGATTGCAGGTGCACCACGGATTTCGTGAGGTGCATTTAAGTGCGCACAAGTTGGTCCAGGTGCAAGACAAAGTGTGTGAATTAGCTCGTGTTGGCATGAGGGATCCATCACTTGGCGTATATAATCCCACTGGTGCTCCTGGATGCTCTCAACTATTGTCGTAATCACGTAATGACAGATAGGGCCCGAGCGAATGACAGTAAAGCTAATTGCAAGTCTGTTTCTGATTCGGTCAGCATGTTTGTAGCAAAAAGCATGCTGGCAGCTTTGCTGGAATTGGTGACTTTGCAATCTCTGAGGGAGGGCCTAGCTTGAATCGTGAATCTTACATCTTTTAAGCAGATAATATAATTCGTACGAACTGGCCGCCTGCCCGCATCGTAATACTTCAGGGAGGTGGACTATATCTGTCGAGCTACATCGCACATACTGTACGTACGCGCACGGGGACTGTGCAGCCCTCAGTCACAAGCGGGCCCTGTGTGCATAAGGTGTTGGCCAAGAAATCATGAACAATACGAATATCTCCGTTTCCATTGTGGTCGAAGGAGACATCTCGTTCTCAGTTGGCATATCTTACATAATGATTGGCGTCATTTTCATTCCTTTGCACATCGCATGTTCACATCTAATGTACACTGATAAGGAAATGAAAAACCCGACCTATCGTATGATGATCAATTTAAGTATAGCTGATATTTTTGAACTGTGTGCTGTTGGGCTCTACGCTGGGGCCGCTCTGATCACAAAAACGCAACCAGACATTCTGGAACGAGTTGTGGCACTGGTTCTGATCATTTTTTGGTACGTGAATTGCGTCCTCTTCGTCTTGATCGCATTTAGTAGATGGGTGGCCATCACAAAGTCACACATGGTACAGCACATTTTCAGGTAAGCAACTCTTTTCAAATCACATTTGCTGGTTCATTGTTCCCTTTTTAGCCAAAGAGCTATGTGGTTAATGCATGTGGTACCCTGGGTGATTTTCACCACATTCTATTTTTATGGGTGTTTGTTCCTGAAAATCATCATCTTCATTCCACCTTTGTTCGCCTGGTCATTCGATACAAGCACTTCTTATGGTCATTATCTGCATTGGCACAACACTTCTTTCAATTCGATCTGCGCCCTGGTCGAAATCGCATTCAATATTTCATCGTTGGTAACCGTGCATAAAATGAGAAAATCTGTTCAAGGCCTGACGACTTCGCAAAATCAAAAACGAGAAGTCAAACTACTCATACAATGTTTTATCTTAGGTTTGGTCTTCACGATGACCGAAATCCTATTCACCATAGTGATCACAATGGAATGGTACTTTCCGTCCGTTTTGCTGGCCATGCAGTTCACGTGGACATCGAATCATTGCATTAACCCAGCTGTCTATCTCACAGTGAATAGTAGACTGAGAAAAAGATTCATAAGCTTGATTACATTTGGCAAATATGGATCGAATCAAGGACAGGACAATGTCGTTCAAATCACTTTAAAATCGGGAGCAAGTGGAAACGGAGTCGAGTACACAGCTCGCTCGAGATATTGATTTGGAGACTGGAAGATAAGTCAGCTTCAAGGTGTAAAATTGATTGAAAAACTGCAAATCACGCAAAACATACAGTAGAAACACATTCTGCGCACCATTCGAATTGTGGAGTCATTTTTGGAGTAACTTTTAAAACATCTGTTCGACATCACTATGTTCGCCGCTTTCGATGACTGCGCGGTTTCTCGAACAGTATGTACAGTATGTACAGAAAAAAGTCTGCATAAACTGATATGCTGGTAGTGTTGATTCTTCGCTTCGTAATTGTACGCGATAGAAAAGGTAAAAGAAACAATAACCGTTTTTTCATTGGAAAATTTTTATGTTACAAGGGCGTCATGGGCGTTTATGTTACAAGGGCGTCATGGGCGTTTATGTTACAAGGGCGTTATGGCGCTTTTGTTTTCTTAACCTGATCAACGGCTTGTTTTTTAAAATTTTCTTCTAATATAATAATATTGGATGATGTAGTAGACGATGTAGACAAAACTGATTGCGAAACTTCCCCAGTGCATATCGATCACATCGCCGAAAGCATAGGAGGCGAGATAACTAATTATCTCATTGGTCTCCTCGTGTGGGCGGTGCCAAGTACCCGTAGTAGACCCGTATTCAACCGTACATTCTCTGGCTATCGCCATATGCATTGTCCAAATAGAAAAAGCTAGCCCAGCTGGAGTAGGTCCAATGGGTACAATCTTTAGCACATCGGCCCTTATCTGAGAAGTTTCCATTTTTCTCCAACCGGTTTCTATTTTTTTCTGCGATTTTGTATCACCTGCAGAGAACAACGTTGCTTCAAATGAGGTCGAGACAGGTGTCAAAATGTACGGCTTCAGTAGCTAGGGACAAAGGAAGACATAGTGGAGAGACACACCACTCCTCACAGGCAGGTTTATGCGTGCACAAGCTGTTCTGCCGGCCACGTCAGACTGGACTCGGGTGCCGCTGACAGGTGGGCATCAGAATGGGCCACCTGTCAAACTGCTTTCACGTTAAGATTCGATCGTCTGCCAAGTCTTGACAGGAGCCACCATGCAGATGTGCTTTCTACAGTGTCTTCCTTTGTCTCTGCCTGCAGGGGAACATTGGGAGCAACTCATCGTGAGCAGGGTCGCATGTCTGCTGTAGCAACAGTTAGTATTATGCACCAAAGCAACCCAGACTAATGATCAGGATGGACCTCTTGCCAGGATGGTGTCCTGGTTTGATGCTCAATGGAGACCCCGCTCGTGGCAGGACTTGACAGTCTTAGTGGACCACAATTTGTCCTACTTCCGTCACATCCAGCTGGTATCGGCAGTTCCAGTCTCATGGAAAAAATTGATGGCATAAGCCTTTAGGTGAGCCTGAATATCCATTACAGCGAACATCGTAAAGGGAGCAAAGAAAAGATATATCGCTAATCGGCGTAGTATCCCTGCAGGACAGCTGAGGTGGTGTACTCGGTACCCACCAGTTGGTGACTGGCCGTGGTCGAAGATTTGGACCCTTCCAGCGGAGTTAGGTGTTTAAAAGCTTGCATCGCATTCTAGCTTCACCATCGAAGTTGCAGCGATGGGGCCAACGCAATTCTAGCGAATGCTATGCATGCGGCGCAGATAAAGATGATATTGAGCATATGCTGTTACATTGTAGGTGGTCCTTGTCTGTATGGCGAGGTGTGATCAGTCGTTTTGAGACCTACGAGCGTGTCAAAGTAACTTGGACACCAGAGCATTTGCTGCTCGGATTTGTTGACTCCGATTTGGAGTACGCCTTGAGGTGCGGAATCGTTTGAATCTCATAGCTATATATTCCTCAAGTACTAGCTGTACAGCGAACGCCGTCCAGAGGTGTTTAGAATGTCAGCTGTAGGTTTTAACTTTATGCTACAGCGATTCTTGATGCAACAGTGGCACGTTGCTCAATCACTGGGACGGGTACAAGATTTTGAACGCATGTGACAGCACTTTATGTGATTACCTTCCCCCTCCTTTCTTATTGTCATGGTTCTGGATCTATTTTCCTTCTAACATCACAAAAAAAGAATGTTTAGCTAAAAAATGATAATAAAGAAACGCAGACTAATGAAAAATAAAACCACTTACAGTATAATGAGAGATGCTAGCTTCTTTCCCGCTAATGTTGACGTACTCATTTCACAGATAGGAAACTAAATGAGCCGATGTACCTCACAAACGGGTAGCAAGCAACGCTGCTGTTGGGTCGGGCCAAATAAGCGGGCATGTCACACAGCAAGTTCTTACAAATGTTGCGACCAATGGCATGCATCATGCAGCTGAGTCCTTCCGGGTTGTAGTAAAGTACATTTACTCGATATATCTTATATCCAGGAGTCCTCGCGGAGAACATTTAGCGGCTAAGTTTCGTTCAGCAGTGGATATTTTTGCGAATGTCTCGGCTGTGTGAGGTGCACCAAGGGGGAATTGGAATAAGTTATAAGGCACTGAATTGACGTAAACTATGAACCCGCTGTCAGCGTCATCTTTAAGGCATGAGAAATCAGCCAGGGGCAATGAAACATCAAGTGTCAAGCCACCGATAGGACCCGCCACTGTTTGATGAAAGGTCCTTTCGTCAGGTAAAGTATTATCAGTGTCGACGTCTAGCTAAAAAATTTTCTAGTAGCCAGACACGTTGTAAGCGGAAGGTCGCTGAATCTATGGGCCATAAGTTCCACTTTCCAGTGCAAAGGTCAAGTCAGAAGTACAATATAATTAGTGCTGCTGGATATGGCATATGTCAGTGTTACAGGGACATACAAAAAATTCGATATTTGTAAAAGGATCTGCCTTAACCCACTATGACTGGGTGAGTGCAGAATGGCGGTACACTTACAGCCAACAGGTGACAAACGCCATCATCATCGGCAAGCTACAGCGGCTCGACTGCAGCAATCGATCTCCCGATTCCCAAGCATGCATTTCCTAAACATACCAGAACATTTTGGATACGCCTCGTTCGCAAACGATGCGAAATCGAAGATTTGAGGATTTTCTTGGGTCAGGTTGGAAAAATATTTGACTGCGAGTCGGTTGCATGTGCGTGGGCGCAGAGCAGGGGGAAGACAGAGGGAGAATTAAAGAAGTAGATCAACGACTGATTGACCACTATGATTCGTGAATCGTTCAATCAATGCTTCTGGTACTGTGATGTTAGTCTTGATGAAACTAAGATTGAAGAACACTTGAGCACAGATGGTCACGTTGGGGAAAGGCAGTGTAATAGGCGGGTTTGGCTAGTGGGGAAGGTTGTGTATTTGGTTGCCTTGATTGGCTTGTGTATTAGCTTGCCTTCGTTGGCCGCTCGATACACTCCTCCAGGCGAGGATGAAACCCATCGGGTTGATGTCTCAGGCACCTACGACTAGGTGGCCTGCCTAAAGGTAAACTTGAGTCCATCCGCTCCCCGCGGTACCTTCTCCAATGTACGGCCGTTCAGTCTGTTGCAGCAGGGAGGGTACTTCTGCAATATCACTGGCTTCGTCTTTACCCGCTCGCCAGCCATTTTTCTGTGTACACGAAAATGGGCACCCTACGAAGCATATGACAAAGACGCGTTCTAATCCAGTGGATCTAATCAGCTTCCATCGAGGCAGTATGGGGTATCCCAGAGATCTATCAGAAGAGTGTGAAATGAGTTGTCCGTTGAGCTACCATAAACGGAAGCATAAAAGGAGGAGGAGGATAGGAGGAAGGAGGCATTCTTGTCAGGACAGCGTAGTTTCCATGGATCATATAGTTGGTTTGACGCCATGCGGACATCACACCACGCCTTGTCATTGAGAAACACTGACCTCATTATATCTAGAATAGAGCTTGGCCGGAAGCTCAGCTTTTCGTGCTGACGATGAGTATCATAAAATCAGAAATACCAGTGCAGGGTAATCTAGTTTTTACGACAAGACGAAACCAAAAGCCTTTTCTGGTGGTTTCAAAGCAATCAGGTTTACAAGAAACTCCAGCGGTAAGGGGCTATGCCTAAGAAAGCCCTTACCAACCTCACTGATCTCCCTCTTATCTGAACTCTACTGCCTTCCGCCAAAGATCTGCTCCTCAACGCACCGATTCCTCGATCCGCTTTGCAACAGCCGTCGATCGACCTCCTCGACGCACAAATTGAACCGAAGCCGATTAGGACTAACACATCTGGGATGGTCCGCTCCAACACGCCTTACGCCTCTCTCCACGCGTAACGCCAAGTGACCCAAGCCGCTCAGAACTAACACCGACGGGATGGTCATCCTCGCTACGCCCAATCTCCTCGAACACCACGCGCCACTCAAAGCAACCCAAACCGATCAGGACTAACACTGACGGGATGGTCACTTTCGCCACGCCTAACTGAACCCATCTAAACGACAAATGCTGATCGATAAATCCGTCGACAATACTTGGCTTCCATCAGCCTTACGGATGAAGCCAAGTGACATATTTATGTCGAATGCAAGACGTACTGTGAAATCGATGGTGGAGATGTATGACGGGTGCCAAATATCAGCTAATCTTGTGAAATCCAATCCTGACACGCCACAATGCATTGTGTCGAGGAATTCCCAGTGAAACGATGGGTGGTTGATCAAGCCTTCTTGCCACCCGAAATCGTTCCTCTGGTCTGAGCTAACAGGCTGCATACTCCAGCTAAGCTCATGTTTACGATGTGACGTGGTACGATATCCATAAATGCAAGCGTTGACGCTATTGATGGAGGCTGATGCTTTTTTGATCAACAGTATGTCACCAATCTCCTGGGATAGTCTTCGTCATGCATCTGATTCACTCGCTTCTGTTCCTTGACAGACATGTGATATCAATGTATCAAGGCTTGTTCAAGCACGAGAACAGGGTACTTACTTATCCATACTAATCCCTCTGCAGCCAGGCGGGGCTCTTAGTGACTGGCTACACTCGGCCACGCGGGGCAGCACCCTTTTCCCAGCCAAAGTACCGTAAGCTTTTAGTGGTGGCGCCATCGCTATTTTGAGATGTGCCCCGAAGTACGGTATGTGGCTTAAGTATCTACAGTATTGGTCCAGACCAACGAAAACGTAACGATAAGGGTAACTCTGTCGAAAGATACTTTTATGAGGAAAATTTGACTTGTGATCAATACTACCGTGCACAGTACAGGTGATATAGGTTATCGAGCCAGTTACAGGTTAGCGTGTGCCGAGGTTGCGTTTCTGCACGGATGCGAGGCGGTCGGATGGCCTCTTCTCTCTCCCTGTCGAGTTAACAGGCGCTTCCGCATTATGCCTTCCACGTAGGCGATCAATAACCCATGCCGCGTCGGGCCTGTTTCACCACGACTCCCTGACTCCGGACGCGAAACCTGTGGAGTCTGGAGTCCAAGGCCCGGAGTTCAAAATTCTGTCTGACTCCAGAATGGTGAAACACTTTAAGCACTCCAGTCCGGAGTTGGAGTCTCCGGATCGGAGCCTGGAGCCGTGGTGAAACAGGCCCTCATTTGCGCTTGTTTACCCCCTTGTCTCTGTGCTCTAATAATATTTTGCAAGCACTTTCACCGAGCGACCTTATTTTTCCATTTGATCTTCAAGGAATACTTTGGCTCTCGTCTTGTTTGACTTTCAAACTGGCAACTAAACGCAAGACTGAGGGAATTTCAACTGGCCTAACACCTCCGACCAAGCTACAGTCGACTTTAGACAATTTTTGTCATCGAGCCTCGTCATCCAGTACTCCACCCGTTCGATCTGCAATGTCTACGATGGGGATTGATCCCTCCAACCCTCAGGCCCCGATCACCCGAGCTGACATTGAGGAATCGATGGAGAAAGTCATGTCGCGTTACATGGCCAAGCTCGACCAACATGACAGAGAGATCGTGGACGCGAAAAGCCGGGTTTTGGAAGCTGAAAACCGAGTGGAATCATTGGATCGAAATCTCCGATCGTCTACTGCTTGCGTCTTTAACTTTCCACTAGATCAATTCAGCCTTCATCCGCGCATGAATAGCAGCGAGAAAGCTCGAGCGATTCGTCGATTCTTCCAAGTAGCCATAGGGATTCCAGAAAGCAAAGCGGGGGCGATAAAGTTCCGATCTATTTTCGTCTCGTCCAACACCAAGGACAGCGGCCAAAGAGGACTGGTCAAAATCGATTTCGTCGATTGCGAAGATAAGCTTACGTGTTGGAGTCATGCCAAACGCCTTGCCGACTTCAACCGATCTAAGAAGCAAGAGGAAAAAGTTCGTTGGGACGACGACCGCACGCCGCTCCAACGAGAGGAACGTAGAAAACGCCGTCACGACTCGGTGATCGCTGGTCAAGTTTCAAACGGGAGGATGGTGAACAGTCGTAAGTGATGCCATGAGGGATGGTAGGATAAGAGGGCCGGGCGACAGAGTGGTGTCTGGCTGGAAGTGGTACGCGAGGTTTTCTTTTGTGTCACTAAGTGTTTATAACCGTTTCTTGGGACGATTGAGGTCATGACCAATTTATGGGTTGCAACTATTTCGTTTTGACTGAGCGTACTTGACTTGTGGTTCAGGGTTTCTTCCCTCTTGACGTGCTGTAGGCTTAGGTTATTGTATGGTGATTTGTCCCGGCCCTCGCCCATGCTTTACATGTGTCTTTATGTTTCAAAAAATGTGGGTGGGGTTGGGGACAGTACACAGCATGCACGTCTACAGATACTTGGGGCATCAGCCAAAATCCGTGTTTTTAGATGACGCTTTACAACCTTCGCTGGCTCATGCCAAATCTGGGTTTGACAATCTTGTGACTTATTATCTCAACTTCCGGCCCCCAACTCTGATCATGGTGCGAAAATCTGGTTTTCTTCTTTTTCAGCGGGGGTCGGAGCTGATAATCGGCGTTCGTCAAATATGCGCATTAAAAATCAGTGCCCTCTCAATTTGAAGTGGCTATCGCCAAACCTGGTTCGAGCATCGATTTATTGATCAGCTCTCTATATTATTGATCTCACAATGCACTTAGTTGCTGTATAACGTGGGTGACATAAGTAACCACATCCCCAATGTTGCGAACAGCGCACGCATTACCACGGAGTTCAGAGGTGTGGGTAGCTATTACGATTGTCTTATCGGGTGGCATAGCGTATCATAAATGCTTGATGTCCTACAATTATTTAATCTCATCTACTAACGTTCGTGGAATCGGTTCTGAACTCAAACGGAAGGAGGTCTTTTCGTGGTTGAAACAGGAACAGTTTGATATTAGTTTCTTGCAAGAGATTCATGGTCAGCTTGATCAGGAAGTGATCTGGCAACAGCAGTGGGGTAATGCGTGTGGAGTAGCTGTCGTTCTTCGTCGTGGCGCTGATGCAGTGATTGACCGTGTTTGGCGCGATCGGGAGGGGCGGCGCTTGATATTAGAGGTCCACTTGAGAGAACTTCATTCTATTCTCGTCAATGTCTACAGCCCGACCACCGTGAGAGCACAGATGGAGTTCTTCCTTCGTATCCGGCAGCTTCATCCTTGTTTAACTCGCAACAGCTGCCTGTGATCATAGGAGAAGATATGAACCTGCCATTCGATCATGCCGTTGATAAAGCTGGGGGCGCATACTGCCCAAAGCGTTCTGTACGGAAGGCGATCCTGGACATTCAAGGCGATTGGAATCTCATGGATTGTAAATGGAAGGGAAGTGAACCCACTTACTCATCAATGCACATGGCAGCAGGAGCATCCGCTGGTAAAGTGTCGTCTGGATTACTGGCTTGTACCAGCGGACTACATGCATCAGGTAGAGAACTGTGTGATTAAGCGGGTGGTATTCAGTGATCACAAAAGTATTGTGTTCCGACTCCAAGGTCCCCAATATCGGCCACGTGGTCGAGGTATCTGGCGATTGAATACCATGTGTGCGGCGCAGGAACAATATCAGCAGCTGATACAGGAGACAGTAGCCAACGCAGTGCGAGAAACCGTAGACTGGGACAGTCGGCAGCGATGGGATTACTTGAAAATGGTAGTACGGGAGGCATCGATGGCGTATTGTGCGAGAGTGAATTCTCGCAGATCACACCGCAAACTTCATCTGCAATCCACCCTTGATAGTCTAGAGTCTCTTTCTGATCACCTATCGCAGGAAGAAGTAGCCGTACTTGTCGCTGCACAGTCTGAGTTGAGTGCCATTCTGGAGGATGATGCACGCAGGGCTATTCTTCGTTCCAGAGTCAGGTCGTTGGCGTTAGGCGAAAAACCGACGAAGTACTTTTTAGGCATCGAGAAACGGAATGTGGTAAGGAAGTGTGTGACCAAGATATCTCTCGCAAACGAACATGATGTGACTCAAGCAGTCTTGCAGACGTTACAAGACTACTTTGTCCAGGTTTACAGTCAGGGGCCTTCGAACGCGGGAGCTATGAGGGAATGGCTCGGGAGTGCAAGTGCGCGTGAAAACCGAAAGTTGAGCGACGAGACTCGTGCATCGCTTGAGCAGTCCATCGGTCTACCAGAGCTCCACAATGCGCGAAAAAGTATGGCTTCAGGTAAGCCGCCTGGACGAGACGGGCTACCCGTAGAGTGGTACCGAGTTTTTTGGGATCTTATCCGCGACCACTTTTTGCAAAGTATGAATACATCGATTGAGTTGGGAGAATTAGCAGCCTCGCAAAGACAGGGTGTCATTACATTGCTGCCAAAACCAGGTAAAGATACAACGCAGTTGAGCAGCTGGCGTCCTATCACGCTACTGAATTGTGACTACAAAATTTTAGCCAAGGCGTTAGCAATACGCATAAAGAAACACTTGGGCTCCTTGATTCACGAAAATCAGACGGGTTTTATGGCTGGGAGATACATTGGTGAGAATATCCGGATTGTCTTAGATCTCATTGAAACCTTGCACGCAAACCCTCAAGGCTCAGGGCTACTATTGTCGTTAGGCTTCGAAAAGGCGTTCGACACGGTTAGTTGGGACTTCATGTTTCTAGCCCTGCAGTTTAAAAATTTTGGTCAGCTTTTTATCTCGACTGTGAAAACGTTGTACCTTGGCTCTACGAGTGAGGTGGTGAACAATGGGCACATATCTGGTCGAATTCAGTTGAGCCGCGGTATTCGCCAGGGCTGACCATTATCGCCATACCTGTTCATCATCGCCATCGACTATCTGGCCACTGCACTTGAGTCCAATCCTGCTGTGAATGGTATCTCCTTGCATGAGGTTAAATACCTGACTTGTCAATTTGCGGACGACACAACCTTATTTCTTCGAGATAAACAGTCAGCTGAGGAGGCCTTAAAGGTTGTTGAAGACTTTAGCAGGGTATCGGGACTAAGGTTAAACTAAGGGAAATCGGAATGTTCAGGTCTTGGCCCAAAATATAACGAGCTGGAACCCTCCTCAAGGCATCGCACTCGTTCAAAAGATTCGTATCTTGGTAGTCGCCTTTGCTTACGACTCTGAAGCAATGTACAAATGCAATTTTTTGGATAAATTAGACACTATCACGAAAATGGCCGAAACGTGGAAATCTCGGCGTCTGACCATATTTGGCAAGATCCTCGTGTGGAATCAGCTGCTGTGCTCGCTAATGGTATATTCTTCGATGAATGTTTCTGCCCCTGAGGGCGTGTTAAAGAAGCTAACAAGGCTGATCAAGGATTTCCTGTGGGGCGGAGGTAGGCCAAAAATTAGATCTGATGTATTGATTCAACCAGTGACGGCTGGGGGCATAAAGGCACCGGATATTGATGTCACGCTCGTCAGCCTTCGACTGTCATGGTTGAAGCGGCTCCTTCGCAACCCTACTGCTCTTTGGACAAAACTCGCTTTTCGAGCGACTGAGTGTGTGGGTGGTGTATCCTATCTGCTGAAATGCAAATTTTGACATAAGAAACTTGGAAATCACGCTTCCTGGTTTCTACACCGAAATCTATAATTTCTATCTCTGGGTCCGTAATTCACCCGTACGGGAAGTTGATTCTCCAAGTGCGGTGGCCCTTTAATTAGTGTGTAACAACAGGTTTATCCTTACCGATGGCCGGAGTGTCTACCATGCATGGCTCCGCGAGGGCCAGCTGGACCGGGTGACGTCTTGGTTCGATGATACTGGCAGGCCCCGACCCTGGCGGGAGCTAACTGATCTAGTCGATGGTCGATTGACCTTTTTTCGATACATGCAAGTCCTATTGGCAATCCCTTCCGCATGGAAACGTATGATGGGTCTGGCCAAGTCTGAGATGACTTCGGAGGAGTATTCTTCCTCGGGAAGTACCGCGGGTGCTAAAAAGCGGTACGTGGCCAGCCGACGAGGCATCCCTGCTGGCCAAGCTCGCTGGTGTGAGTTGCATACAGCTGTGACTGACTGGTCTTGGTCAGACATCTGGTGTCTTCCGAAGGAATTGGCGGTTCCGCACAAATACCAGTTCTTCCAATATAAAGTGCTGCATCGGACCTTGGCGGCACCGTCTAAACTTTGCTTATGGGGTATGCGGAATTCTAGCATGCGGCGGTCATGCCAGCGACACGATTGAGCACATGTTAATTACGTGCCGCTGGTCAATGGTTACTTGGGCAGGCGTAATACATCGAGTTGAACTACGCGAGGAGATTACTATTGACTGGACAGTAGATCGTCTCCTGTTTGGCTTTGTACACCCGGCTCACACGAAAGAAATACGTAAGCGTCTTAACACTAATCCTGCTCGCTAAGTACTGCATATACACTCAAAGGCTCAAAGGAATCGTTTACATACTCTGCCATAATTTTTGAATTCGCGTTCAAGCGTTACCTGTTGCAACAGTGGCACGCTGCGCATACTCCTGGAGAGCAGCAACAGTTTGTGCAGCTATGGCGGGCATACCTGTGACAGTACAAAGCCTATTAGAATGACTCCCGCGATTAGGGTGACTAACCGGCTGTGAGAGAGCGACAATGTTCCATGCTTCTGAAGTCACGATTACTCTGCACGACAACCGAGCGAGAATTTGTTTTTTTCTACTGTTAAAAAATACTCTTCCGCGACAATAGAGCGACTATCATGATGGCCATCCTGTGTCCCCTCCCTCTCCGCGCTTATATTTGATATTTGATTATGTAATGGAACCGAATAAAAATCACGAACAAAAAAAAGGTTAGCGTGTGCCTTTCGTCCAGTTTATTGCAGCAGCATGTAGACTGACTAACGATAAGCAGCCGAAAACATTTAATGAATGGTGTAACATCAGATGAATATAGGGTGCGATACTGATAGACCAAAAATGCCTGCCTTCGAAGGTCATAGAGTGGTGAGGGCTCAATGGTGCGTTTACCAGTATCCTACTTGGAGATCACATTATGTCTTGAGACCGCTTCTGCACTCTCCAGCAATGCTTCCCCCTTTTGGCACACTCAAGAGGATGAAGAACCAATAGTACAGGATTTGTGAGGGCACGGATTCTCTAGATGCATGTAGGAAAGTGGCATGCTCGCTTGACAAATAGAGTACGATCTCCGTATGTATGCCTTGAACAGTAGTTCGCTTGTCCGTTGAATGCCTGTATGATGCAAGCTCAAACAAATCATGACGGGTCCAACAGGTAAGCAAAGCTTACATGGAAGTAGCTCATGAATATGCCAGCGAAGGGGGCGATGCGGTACCATTGGACGAACGTGGAATTCTGGTGTGCGCAGTGGGCTGAAATCAGGATATTACCGCTTAAATCTTTGACCACCCGGCATATTCAAGTGGCCCCACAAAAAATATGTAAATTGGGTAAACTGAAGTTATTTAGGGAAGGCATGTCAAGCGCCAAGGTTTGTCTGGGTCCCTATAAAAGGATCCGCTTTTGCGAATCAGACAGATCATTGGCATCGACGATAAGAAAGAAAAGATGAAGATCGCAGTCGTTTTCCTCGCAGTGCTCGTCATTGGAGCCTTGGCTAGACGGCCAGGCGGTGGACAAGGAGGACAGGGCGGTCAAGGTGGTGGGCAAGGAGGCCAAGGCGGAGGACGACCAGGCGGTGGACAAGGAGGCCAAGGCGGTGGTCAAGGCGGCCAAGGCGGAGGACGACCAGGCGGTGGACAAGGCGGCCAGGGTGGTGGACAAGGTGGTCAAGGAGGCCAAGGCGGCGGACGACCAGGCGGTGGCCAAGGCGGCCAAGGTGGCGGTCAAGGAGGCCAAGGCGGAGGGCGACCAGGTGGTGGACAAGGCGGCCAAGGTGGCGGTCAAGGAGGCCAAGGCGGAGGGCGACCAGGTGGTGGACAAGGCGGCCAGGGTGGTGGACAAGGTGGTCAGGGAGGCCAAGGCGGAGGGCGACCAGGTGGCGGACAAGGCGGCCAAGGTGGCGGCCAAGGCGGAGGACGACCGGGAGGTGGTCAAGGAGGCCAAGGCGGCGGACAAGGTGGGCAGGGAGGTATGGATGGAAGAGTGATGTAGTACCTCTACACCAACAGGAGCAAGTAATCCTTTGCCACTTCATGGTGTAGCACTGCTTTCTTTCAAGGAGGTCGTCCAGGCGGCCAAGGAGGTCAAGGTGGATTCGGCGGAAGCGAGGAAGGCGGCGACTTTTGAATGCTTGTTTGATTAGCTAGATAGCTAGCAACTGTTTTGAACTGGCTCTTTGGTAGCTGAATAGGTGACGTGTATTCAAAACGTTACAGGAGTGTACGCTTTGTTCCTATTTTGTTTTTGCTACTGATGCAGTAAAGCTAGTTCCACATTTTGTGCAGTACAGTACATACTCGTACATCACTCGAAAATCTAACTGAATCGCACCCAAAAACATACACTATTGGAGATAGACACAATGCAAATACTCAATTACTCGCTTCTTACAGATCCACTTTTTAAGTGTTTCTTGTTGCTCTTGCGAGACGACAGGAGCGACATCAAAGTCGAAGAGAGTTTTGCAGAGTAACTTTGTTCTGATTCGAATTATTCGTTCGTCTTCTGAGCCACGGCTTTCTTTTTTGTAAGCGGTTTGACTGGTGTGTGGCACCAGTCACCGCCTTATAAGGCCTGCTTGCTCCAGGCCTTATAAGCACCAAAGAAATACATGTGAGAAGGTATGCAACTTTCTTCTCTTTTATCTCCTTCCTGCAGACTGCGTGATTGCTGCATGAAAGCGAATACAAAGCCGACAGTCAAAGCCTCGAACATTGTATCGATTTGACGATCAAGACAGGCAGACAAGACAGATGGAGCGATCGGCATGGGACGGAGATAACCAACAAGCATGCAAGTGACAGTGACTGTAGCGATGTTTCCCTACAGAAGTGAACACACCGGATTTTTGCCAGTCATTCACTGCACACTATAATATCATCCTGCAGCTACTGTAATAGGCACAGAATAGCTAAAGAGAATGGAATGTGAATAGGAAAAGAGATCTGTTTGTGTTTGAAGCAGAGAGAGCGCTAGAATGTACATGTGGAAAATCGGCTTGTTTCAAGAAGAGCCGTGAGAAAGGTTACATTGCTAAAAGGTGATGTGATGATTCGACAATACAGTTCGGTAAAAGTGCTAGCGTGCTGCATGAGGCGCCGATTAGGGATTGTTCCTATCAAGTTCCTACACACACTCATCGCTAGAGAAACTTCGTTTGAATCGAGGAGTGCATTTGAAGTGTGTTGGACTCGGGCTGCCACGTTTCTCACTTTCTCTCCATCAAAACACTCCCAAACTGTGAACGTGGAAATAAAAAACTTCAGTTTTAGTGTCTCTAACCCTGAAAAGGTTACACAGTACACAGAGATGAACGGATAGATAGCCGAGTGTAGTGCACCTAAGCGCACGCCCCAGATCCACTATCTCGTCAAACGCAGCGGGCGCAAAGTTGACAGAACCAATTGGGCACTCATAACGCGACTCACTGTCGCCTCTGTGCTCGCCAGAGCATGGTGTGGCATGCTCTCTTACAATATATGTTACACGCTGTGAAATCGAGTCGGTTATAAGGGTAAGCGTGCGCTCTTCATCCACTTTATTGAAACAGCGGGTGAATTGATAGACCGACTATATTGTCCCGCCAAGAGCGTCATCTGTTTGATTTGAGCCTTCTTTTTCTGCAACGATTTTCCGCTCGCTCACAATGCCTGCCCTTGCTATAATACCGTCCAAGTTGAATATGGTTGAAAAAGGAAAGCGATATAAAATACGTCCTTTCCGAGATTCCGATGGCCCTTACGTTTGGACATGGTTTCAAGAAGTTGGATGGCGTGGATTCAGTTGGCTAACATGGACACTGGCCAAGGATGTTTCGTCATTCCGTCAGTGGGTCACGGTGAATGAGTATGGTGAGTATGGGGTTATCCTAAGCGAGACCTACTTTGACGTCACTGGCCAAACGGACGTAATGAGTCCATTGACCAGTGCCCACTCCATCAAAAATATGAAATTTAGATCGGCCAATCTCGTACATCGCTATCGGACAGCAATCATGGGGTCAGTTTGTGGCTGGCTATATCACGGCTAAGAAGTATCGAGGTCAGGGTGTTGGATCGGCGCTGTGGCGGGAGACGGTTGGAAAAATGGAGAGGGAGAATGTGGGACTGACATCGGGTAAGGCAAAAGGCAGATGACTCCTGGAAAATGAGTAAGAGTTGAACTGAGCATGATTTGGGACTGATAAGAAATCAAACCTATAAGGTCTAAGCTCCATTAAGTTTAAGAAATCTGATCTAATTTCAGTACCTGATATGATCACTAAATACGCTCTTCGATCGCACATCCGTCACATCAGCCCCATCGAAATCATTACCTTTAAAGGACGTGTGACTTTCCTGGACACTCTGAAGACATTGCCCAAGGGTCTATTCAATCCGCACTTCAAAGTCTATCCTATACAAGATGACAGAACCATCGAAAAAGTCGTTGCATACGACCAACGTATCTTTTCAAAGCATAAGGACAGAGAAGAATTTTTGTGGAAATGGTTACGCAAAGGTCGCGTGACAGTTTGGAATCTAGCACCAAAAATTTTATCCCTTCATGCCGAAACTCCAGCCGGAGCAGTGGTTGGATATGGATCAATCTCGCCAGCAGTCAACTCTGTGAAAGTCGCACCTCTGTATGCTGACAGCCCTGAAATCGCAAGGACCTTGATGACCGAGTTACTCAAACTCTACAACAGTACTGTGGCACCGATCGATCAAGTGCTCATGTTAGTGCCTAATTCGACTAATGGATTTGTTGAGTTCTTGAATGATAATGGCCTTGTTGCATCCTTGAGAATGCAACAAGCCTTCACAAAACATGTGCCCCAGATTGATTATGGTCATATATATTGCATTGCCAGTCAGTTTTGTCAACTTTATTAAAATACTATGAAAATTGTGCCTGAGAAGAGGAATGCGCACCTCTGCACAGCGTCGGTATCTGATTGGTTGAGAGGATCTAAGCCCCGCCCTTAAGCCTGCAGCGCCATCTGACGGCGAGTAAAGTGTGCGCTTGATAAATGACGGATAGCGCAAGCATCCTACGGCTTTGTCAGCTGATCCAGCCCTAAGTACCATATCTCTGTGCAAACATGCCCAGTGACGGCAAAGAACAGTGATTGTAAGGGTACCTGCCATAAGGCGCAAGTACTACTGTCCACAATGTAGTGTATTCTAGGTATAGGTCCCAGTAGGCCAGACCCAACAGGAAGTAGTATCTTTACCTTTGCGGCTACTAATGCTTAGGCGCCATGACTGTATGCATTTTTGATTGAATCTTGAACTCACTTTTACCGTTGCGGTCACCAGAGGACCTTTCCTGTCCTATGCTGCACGTGTTGGGTAGGTTGGCAACATTTGCTTTGGCGAACTGTTTTTCCTTTCCTTTCCTCTGCTTTCTTGTTTGCTTATTCTTATTTTATTTCATCGAAACTGGCGCAGCCGAGGTAAACACATTTGACCGAATACGACGAGATATGTTAACAAAAATTTTTTAATTTTCAGGGTTGAATTGATGGCTGCTTCGATAAATTCAAACCAGGCGACGTCTTCTCGATCTTCGTCATCAGGCGGATTGTCGGATGAAAATGGTTTGAAACCAGTTTTGCTAAACAAAATTGAAGGAAATCCGGGCTATGTGACTGACGTGATCATATTGAGAGGCGAAGATGGCGTCATTACGATCAGCGATGATAAGTAAGTTCTCATGTAGTGGTCTGTCGGTGGAAGGATGTAATGGATATGGTACACATCTAGAACGCGCTCATCCACTATTTCGAGGGGACGGTAGAGAGGGCGTGGGTCTTCCCATCCAATCATGCGAATGTGTAATGTTTGGCCCGACGAGGGACCTCACGAGGCAGGGGTAACTGATGACCAAAGTGACGGTCCCTGAAAATTATTAGGCCACATGGCAAATGATCCCTGTCTTTTAAAACATGACATAGTGTTCTCTGAGCCGCCAGCAATGCCACGCCAGACTGACCACAGAAACCCAAGAAACGATTTCGGCAATCTAATATGGCATGCGGTGTATTCTGCGTATCAGTAGACCGGACAGGACATAAAGTTCCACAATCCTAAAGGCCAGAGATGGTATCAAGCGCATGGCATGTTCTTGAGGAAGCAATCTTTCAGGCGACTACCTTAAGTTAATGCCATGACATTCTGTAGTCTCAAGAGTTAATAATTTTCAAATTTAATAGTGTAGTATTTCCGTCTCGAACTCTGTTTTATTTCAGAACGGTGCGCCTATGGCTGAAACGTGATACTGGTCAATATTGGCCCAGTATTTGCCACACGATGCCATCGTCTTGTTCTTGCGTCGATTACAATCAACAGACTTATCGTTTATTTGTTGGTTGCGACAACGGTGTCATTTCGGAATTCGAGGTCGCAGATGATTTCAATAAGTTAACGCATCGTCGCGATTACTTCTGTAAGTACAGTACTATAGGTTCTGTTGTGGCTTCTCTATAATTTGGCTTGGATGGCTTTCAAAATCGATTGTATTCATTTTTTTTAGCTCATTCGGGTCCAGTCACGGCCGTATTGTTCTCATTGCATGGTGAACTATTGTTATCGGTTGGAAAGGATCGTCAATTTGTGTGGCAATGCGCGGAAACGGGACAGCGATTTGGAAGCTTTAATGTCGGTTCGGCATGTACTAGTCTCCAGTAAGTCCTAACTTATGGATGGCTTCAGTCGGGTGGGATTTTGTTGAGTAGGCCTTGGTATCAGGAACTGGATAGTTTCAAACTTTTTTCCGTAAATCTACTGTAGTGGCGTTTTTTCATGTTTTAAACGTGGGATTATTTGACCTTTGACCCTTTGACCGTTCCCTAAGGAAAATCAGACGGTTTTTTCTGCATTCATCATCTGATCTTTTTTCGTTTTCAGGTACGATAGCGCGGCCAAATACGCCTTCGTGGGTGACTATGCCGGCAATGTTTGTATTCTACGATTACGTGAAAACATCTGCGAGTTGATCAGCAACGATTTGAAGGCACATACGGGCTGCGTGTCAGCGTTGGAATGGGACGCGGAAAAACAACTGTTATTTTCCGCCAGCCATGACCAATTGATTATTGTCTGGGATATCGGTGGGAGACAAGGCAACGCCTACGAGTTACTGGCGCACAAGTGAGATATTGGGCTTCTGCATGTAATGTGTGCTGTGAAGCTTACCGCTTGAGGGTGGCCTAAACTTCTGGAGCGTGTAGCTAGGGTAGGTGGCTCGGCTGGGAAGGAGTAAAGGGAGTGTATGGCGCGCCTAGGTTAAATTAGTGCTCTCTCTCTCCCGCCCAATTAGATTCTAACTAGTTCTGAATTCGTGGGGAGCCACCTTTCGTATTTTTCTATCCCATTTGGCTGACCTATGGTGTTGGCCAAGCGCCAGCCAGGGATTTCGATTAGTGCTCGAGGGGTCTCTACGGTCATTGTTCTCTTTGGTTCATACTGGAAGCGTCCAGCAGTTGACTCAGGGCAGGAGCTTATAGTTTGGATGCTCTAGGACTGTAAAGACGCCGTCGTGCATTGCTGTGCTCGTAAATCCTCTGATGTTGGCTTTGATCTTTCCTGCGCCATCGCCAGCATGGACATCTTAAAACTTGCTGCCTTCGACCAGCAGCAAGGAGTGTAGCATCACACAGAGCGGTTGCAAGCACTGCATATGCGCCTGAGGGGGATAGGAATCGGGGTCTTAGTGACTCTGCAGGATAAGCCCATAGAAGACCTTGGACTGCTCACTTCTGAGATCAGCCCCAACCCGCCAAATAGCATAGTCGCATGCTTTTCTTTGCAGATCAAAAGTGACGGCGTTAGCTTATGCTAACGGTGCTAAGAAATTGTTCTCGGTCAACGATATCGGCGGTTTAGTTGTTTGGGATATGAACGCAAAAAGGACAATGGTAGGAATTTTTGACTCGCTCTGTAATTGTTTTCCTAATTTCTATTGTTTCAGACACCAGAATGGTTGAACAGTGGGACGTGTCAACGATGCGATGCGCCGTTCTTTTGGAACGTGAAAGGAATGTGGTCGAAGCGAGTGGTCGGTTACCGTCAACACCACTGCCGCGTATGTGGAAAGGCTGTTTGCGATAAGTGTTCTCAACAGCGCCTTAAATATCCACCAATGGGATACGAAATCGAAGTCCGCGTATGCGATGGATGTTTTCGAGAATTGGAGAACATAAGGTGAGAGCAGATTTAGTGTCCGAAATCCCCAGCCAGAAGCCCTACAAATTCCCTCTGTTCTTAGAGAAAATTGTTTCAGAACGTCTTATTAAGCCTCATTTTTAGTTTTTCGTCATTGGCAGTTTTCAGTCAATTGAAACATTGTGTCACGGCCATGAAATTGGACGAAATGCATGGTCGATTGATCACGGTTGGAGCAGATCGCATCATCAAAGTAAGCAACGCGAGTAATTCCCAAATTTGATTTCCTCACATCCCATGTTTGGTTATGAAGCTCCCAGGCTTGGCTGGTTTAGAAGGCGTCAGGGGCCCCCTGCCCTCAAGATGACCAAGTGACAAAGCCAATGAATTATCTTTGGCAAGTGAAGAAGGGATTACCCCACCCCTAGCATAGTATGCATTTTCTAGATTTGGGATGTGAAACCATTCCTGCATTGATCAAATGATGGGCGCAGACGGAAGTGAATCGTATATCAATGTTGGCAAGTAGATACGTGTCGCTGGCCAATGATAACGGTAATATTTGTGGAATTACCAGGCGTTATTTACACTGTAATTATTGATGATCACTTGGGCATCTCATTATGTAATTGAGGGTTCGATCACCATTATTATTGAGCATTTATGCAATGCACAAGAACTTATGTCCTTACTCTTTGCCGGTGATCATTGTACAAAGAACGCCCTATATTTCCTTATGATGCGTGTTTCTGACAAAGTAATCATGACTAAGATCATTTTGTGGTAACCCTCCATAAACTAGGCAACACCAAAACAGGTTGGAGAACCTCAACGTGTCAGGAATAACAATCTAACGTTATTCAATTCCTATCCTATTTGCCTTTCTTTTTACTTTCTCGTTTCCAATCGGCTTCCATACTTTTAAGATATTCATTTGTTCTTTTCCTCGATGCCTCATCGACACCTTTATCGCTAGCCAGCTTAGCTGCTTTTCGAGCGTATTCTAATGCTTCTTCGTGTCTGCCCAAATGCCATAGTGTTTCGGCGTAGTTTGTCAGATAGCCCGTCGCTTGTGCACCATTTATACCTTCCAATAATGGAGCTCGTGTGGCAACGTCTTTCAAATATCGTTCGGCGATATCGAATCGTCCTTGTCCAATGCAAATGATGGCAAAATTGTTCATGACGGATAATGTGTGAGGATGTATGGCGCCGTAGATTTCTAAGGCCATTTCCTGAAACGAGCACAGCATGTACGAGCGAAAGGGGGGGGGGGGGTAAGGGATGCAAATTTTCCGCCATTTTTTATATTTGACGAAGAAATCGTTTCTCGCTGGTTTTTTAAAAACCATGGGAAATAGAATGTGCGTTAATTAGCTCGGTTTTCTATAAATTTATTATCTTAGAAATAGGGACGGCCCCGAGTTAGGGGGATAAAGAAAAGGAAGAAGCTTACCAAAGCGCGATTAATGTATGCTATACTATCTTCCATGCGTCCTTTCCGCGCCAAATATCTCGCATATGTCTCCAATACAAGACCGTACAAAGCGAATGGATCTGTTGATTCTGGATCGTCTAATTTATCGTGCCTATAAATTGAAAAAATCACAATATTGGAATTGAATTTCAAACATCACGTTTTACCTTTGTGATCCTAACGTTCTGATATGTTTCTTTTTATACGCTACTAATGCTCGTTCAAGATTAGCTTTTTGAGTAGCTACGCAAAATTCGAATCCAGAAACTGCTTTTTCATCGTCTCCTTGCATGGCGTAGATATCGGCCAATTTCAAAGAAAGTTCAACGAAAGCTGGCGATGTTGTCGGTGACTCGCCATCCACTTTGTCTTTAGTTTCGATTATTCGATTCATAAGTGTACTGAATGTTTGTGCAGCTTCGTCGTAGCGTCCAGTGAAATAATAAATATTTGCCATCATATCTAGACAGAAATTGACCGCGTTATCATTCTTCTCTTCTTCAGCTTTGAACAATGCTTCGTGAAGGACGATTAATGCATCGTCGAATCGATCTTCGCGACAATAATTTCGAGCCTCTAAAACCTTCGTTTTGATCATTTCTTCTTCCGATTTTGGTTTCTCAAAACCAAGATTATATTTAATATTTGACCATATACTAAAGGCGGGTAAAAAAAAGAGGCCGCCACCGATTCCATTATTGTTTGACTGGTTGGATCGATGATTCTGATTTTCGTCGTGATGGTTCTCGTCTTCGTATCGCCTGTGGTTGGTGCTTGATGAAGCTCTAAAATGATACGAATGTTCGGTTGTCCAAGCGTCTCCTTCAAAGAAAGAAGGCTCAGTTATCAATGCTTCCGCAAAATAGAATGCGGCTTGGTAATTTCTAAGTTTAGAATCGGCATAATTATTCGAAAACGTGGAAAATGTCTCCCAAAATATGCCGGAATGAGTAGCTTTCCTTGAAACGGGCAATGATATCCCGAGTTAATTCAAGATGAATATGGAAATTGTCATTTGTAACCCAAAATGAATTGAATTGGCATATACGACTTTTTGAAATCAAAGCCGCCCAGGACGGCCTGACACGTCATTTTCTCACTTCCTATCTTACAAGATGAGATGGTGCCAGCGTAGAATAGAATGACTTCTTGTATTAAACAATCTGACAACTCAGAAGTTACGAGAACGGCACTTTTGCAGTTTGTCCCCCAAATCTCTTGAGTCCAGTCATCCTAGCCTAAGCCTAAGCCTAAATCCGACCTATCCCTAAGCCTATTAGGGGGACAAAGTGCAAAAGTGCCACGAGAACTACTGTACTGTACGTACTGTAGTTAATCCAAAAGAACGGTGGGGCGGGGGTGGGAGAAGTTACATGGATCAGAGTCACCTTTAAACCACACAGGAAGAATTTATTTTGTGTCTCGCGTCATTTTGTGCCGTAACCACCTAAACAAGTCATTCTTACTTTGGGTCGTCACATTTTTGGAAAGCCTGATGAAAGTGACGATAAGCATCGCAGCAATTGACAGTCGGTCGATGATGTAAAAGTGTCCGACTTAAAATACCGTTTCTATCTGCGAAAAATACTCGATTCGTCAGCAAAAAGCATCTTTGAATGGATAGACGTCGAATCATCGTTAACTATTTTGCTCACAATCAGAATTTTCCCTTCTACCCTATTTTGGCCAACAAATTCGTGTCCAGTTTCGCGCGCTTTAGCAGACATAGATAAGTTTCGGGTCAAAGGTTTTGGATGATAAAAATTGTAATCATGGATCAGACTTATTAAAAAATCGAGTTTAAATCATTCAAAAATAAGCTTCAGATTATTGCTGCTTTCGAGTTTCCGTTTTTATAAATCTCTTATGATTTCTGAAACGGTATTTTACCACGCGCAAGTCTCGCAGCCCAGATCAATGGGAGAGTTTGGTTTGGTTTATTTTATTTTGCATGATCCGTAATTTTTTTGCCACCTGATCAGAATCTGATTCGCCGGCGGTGTTTTCCTGTAGAATTATAAATAATTATCATCGTGGCGGGCCAATTATTGAAAATGAGCGGCTTACCATCTCGCACGGTTTGTACGTACGGTCTAAGAACATGGCATCAGACTGGACGTCCAGTTGGCTTAGCTGCTGTCTTATCTGCTGTCGGTGCTACATCATCCGTTAATTCATTAGCTGTTCGACAATTAAGTACATCTCCGCAGAAACATTCGTCGGCAGATAACCGTTTAGTCAGGTACGAAAACAATCTCATGCAATTTTTGCGTTGTTGTTTGTATGAAGTGTACATAGGTCGTTTTTACCGTTTTTGTTGTGGGTGTGTTTATTGTATTGATTAGTATTTTAGGAATTCAAACGCTGTATCTCCGGCCAAGGGTATTAGCCCGCTAGTCTCTTTAGTGCGGCACTATTCGAGTAAGTAATTACGAATCTTGATCATTGCTTGGCAACACACTGTTGACTCCCTGCCTGAGCCCGTGTAAACATTGCGAGTAGGGGGCCTCGATGTCCTTCCGTGACATAAGGCAATTAAAATTATCGATCTTCGCTTAGAGCTGCGGGTTTCCGTTGTAAAAAAATGAGAATAGAAATGTTTTGCGGGGTAATTGCGTTCGGAGAAGGGTTTGCTCATCAACACCTTATTCTGGCGGGAGTTAGAGGACTGAATTGTCAAAGGTCAATTGGCTGACTACTGGGAGAAAACATACTCTCGGTTTAGATGGCGGCTTACCACCACATAAAAAGATCCCTCTTCCGGCATTATCGCCGACGATGGAAATGGGAACGATTGTCAGTTGGAAGAAAAAAGAAGGCGATCAGTTGGTCGAAGGCGATTTATTATGCGAAATCGAAACTGACAAAGCAACGATGGGATTTGAAACTCCTGAAGAGGGATATTTGGCGAAGATTTTAGTGGGAGAGGGTGTACGAGATGTACCAATTGGAAAGGTGAGCAATAAGCAGCATGAACCTTAGTTCGGTCTCGTGCTGATTGCCTTTCTATCAGTGAAGGCGGCTGGCCAGGTAGAATTTTAAAGAAGCCTTTTTCTGTTTCAGCTTTTATGCATCATTGTGGATAGTCAAGGAGACGTTCAAGCTTTTAAAGATTTTGTTCCCGGCGATGAAAAACCTGCAGCGCCAGCGGCCGCGAAGCCATCTGCTCCTTCTCCTCCCCCACCACCGCCAGTTCCGAAACCTGCTGCAGCGGCTGCAGCACCTCCGAAGCCTGCAGCCGCTCCTCCGCCCGCGGCTCCCCAACAACCTGTGGCTGCAGGAGCTCGTATTCCAGCTACTCCTTATGCTAAGAAATTAGCAGCGGAGAAAGGAGTCGACTTACAAGTAAGTGCTGTACTATTACTGCCATTCAGGACGCCATTGTAACTCGATCCATTTTGTAGGCTTTGCAAGGTAGCGGTCCGGGTGGTCGTATTTTGGCGGCGGATGTCAGTCAAGCGCAAGCAGCACCGGCAGCAGCTCCAGGTGCTCGGCCAGCAGTTTCCATCCCACCACCAGCACCTGGTGCCCAGTACACGGATCTACCATTATCAAATATGCGACGTACTATCGCCAAACGATTATTAGAATCGAAAACGACGATTCCGCATTATTATCTGAGCGTCGATGTTGTCATGGACGATTGTTTGAAGTAAGTCGAGTAAATTTAATTTTTACAGTGTTGAAAATTTTTTATTTTATAGACTTCGTGAAAAGTTAAACAAATTATTGGAAAAGGATGGGAAGAAACTGTCGGTCAATGACTTCGTTATCAAAGCGTCAGCACTGGCGTGTTTGCGTGTTCCCGAGGCCAATAGCTTTTGGATGGACACGTTCGTACGACAGAACCATACAGTAGATGTGAGCGTGGCAGTGAGCACTGAGGCTGGACTCATCACGCCCATCGTCTTTAATGCCCAAGCTAAAGTAAGTGGATTCAATGGTTTATCAGTTATGATGCACAGGAGATGCGCTGCACTGTGAGCAAGGGCAATAGTTACACTCAGACCTCATGCGCGTAGGAAACATTCTGGGCGATCGCCTGATCCCTCATGATGAGGGCGTCCAAGAGAAATGAGGTGTGGGAATAAGAAAGGAAAGGACAGAGCTCACACATGTGCAGTGCAGTACTGTGCAGGAGCAGAGTATACCTCCGGGGGGGGGGGGGGGGAGTTGTCAGGGTCTCCCTACTTTGAAACTTGGTGAAACTGCATCTTTATCCCAGGATAATGAAAGACGCTGTTCTATGACAGCGTTTTGTAACAATGCAGATAGAAATACAGTTACGACAAATACAATCAAAGAAATGGCGAATAAATTCAAATTCAAATTACTCTTCCCTTTGTCCATATTTTATTTGGTTGATTTTTCAGGGCTTATTGGCCATCAGTCAAGATATCGTTGCTTTGGCGGAGAAAGCTCGTGCAGGAAAATTGCAACCCAACGAATTTCAAGGCGGTACTTTTACAGTTTCGAATTTGGGTATGTTTGGTATTAAGGCGTTTTCGGCCATCATTAATCCACCTCAGTCGTGCATCTTGGCAGTGGGAGGAAGTGAAAAACGTCTTGTGCCTGATGCCGATAAAGGGTAAGACGAGTGTGGTACTCTCGGGTATGAGTTGGTAGATGGTATTTGTTTCAGATACAAAGAAGTGTCGGTCATGTCCGTGACACTGTCGTGCGATCATCGAGTAGTGGACGGGGCAGTTGGGGCTCAATGGCTTCAACATTTTAAACGATTCTTAGAAAAACCACACACAATGTTGTTGTAGAACATTTGAATTAGGTTATTGGCTTGGATCTGGCCTGTCGATTTCCTAATGGCTAAAGGATTTTTGCTGTTTCTTTCTTGACAGAGTTTAGGATATTTGCAAAGGTAAGAGTGGTTGCGCGTGGGATGTAGCCTACCAGAACAGTACTGCCAACGTTAGTGTCTGTTTGTTAGGATATTTTTTTGGGGGTTTCAGTCAAGATCGGCTGTATAAAACGCCGAGGGTAGGTTTTTACCAAAATTGGGTAAAGCAGTGATGTGGTAGGATTAGAGCTGAGTCATATTTTGTGTTGCTCAATTCCTCAACTTGGGCATGAAGTAGAAAGGCGGCATATTTTTGGCAGTGCTGTGCGGCCGTTGTCATGACTGTTTTGAGTATAAACCAACAGATTCCTCATTGTGACATTCCATATCACAAGCGCAAGCAGATATGAGGGAAGCTCGGCACTATGCAATACTCAATAGTAGAATCCCGTGCGGGCACACGGGCTAACGGAGATGGAGATGGTAATGGACGCCAGGGGGAAGGCATAATTAGAGATATTGGAAGGAGGCGTAATCGATTGGCTAACCGTGATTAAAGGGCACGGGATCAGCCAAGTGGCAAATGCCAGCACAAAGCGGGTATTGCTATCAACAAAGCCATAAATACCATTAATAAAATACCTACATACATGTCAGCAAATCGCACCAACTTATTGGTTATAAAAAACCTAAGCATACCTAAACTAGGCTTTGTTCGATAATGCGAAAAAGGGCGGGTGAGAATACGCGAGATGAAGGCCCATTGATGTGATACAAAATACGGACACCACGGCTGGCTTAGTTAGATCGGAATGAAAAGCAAATTCAATCCTATAGACAATAGAAAAATTGTACAAAAAGCACAGACGAGGCCTCGAACATGAATTGAGAATATTGGGCGTACGTAAAAGTAACCAAAGAATTCCCTCCGACCAGGAGACTAGAACGTACTTTCGTCTAATGCTCTTCACAATAGTCACCATGAACCAACTACATAATTACGCATCGTCGACGCGGCTTTAGCGGCTGCGGTTTGAGTACTGCTCGAACAGCTTCATCAAAAACTTGGCGAAGATTTTGTTGTGTTAAAGCGCTGCATTCAATATATCGAATGGCCTTGACTTTCTGCGCTAATTTCTGACCTTGACTTTTCGACACTGGTGCCAAACCCTGCGCACTGAGCTGACGATTCACATTTGGATCGTCTCGTAAATCGGTTTTGGTCCCTAAAAAATATAGGTTGACAGATTATTAAAAAATGACCACATTTTTACTTACCGACTAGAATTATAGGTGTTTCGGGGCAATGATGTCGAATTTCAGGCACCCATTTCGTCGTCACATTATCGAATGATACAGGACTGACTACGCTAAAGCACAGAAGGAAGACGTCCGTCTGAAACAGAAAGAAGAAGTTCATTATTTTGAATGGCAGCAACGAATGTTTAGTTGATTTGATGTGGTCTTTTATCTTGCATAAAATACAGAAAATTTGGAAATAAATAAAAAACCAGAATGAAAGACTTTTACAACTTTACAATTCTTGATCAAGACATTGTGGAATAGTGAGGACAGACCAAACGCCTGAAGTGTTGCCGAATAAATACCTGAGGATAGGAGAGTGGTCGTAATCGATCGTAATCTTCTTGACCGGCCGTATCCCAAAGTCCTAAGTTCACAGGGAATCCATCGACTATGAGCGGTGCTGAATAATTATCAAACCTAAAAATAAAGGCCAAATTGTAGCACAACTATTTATTTGACGATGAAAATTTGAATTACACTGTAGGAATATATTCGACCGGAAATGAATCTGTAGTGTATGAAATAAGCATGCCTAAAAATGGAAACATGATTATCAAAATTAATAGAACCTGTTCGCTATGACTGGCAGACAGACAGACAAATCCCGCCTAATCTGATCCGACAAATGGCCTCCTCCATACTCCAAACTTACATGTTTTTCCCACAGTTCCGTCACCAACCACTACGCATTTGATGGCGCGCGAAGGCACCGACATTTCTTCCTTCTTCAAGCACCGTTAACACTAGCCGTCTGAAAGTTATCAACGTGAAGAAATGATTCAAAAACTGTTATCGGAATGACTTACTAGAGTTCCCAGAAAATTTTTCCGAAACGCGAATAATCAACTAAAAACTCCTTTTTATCCAAATATTAAACCATTGTTTCGAGCCAAAAAAGATGATGACGTCATCGAGCAACTGCGCCAAATAAAACCGCTGCGCGAAATGAATAGTTTTCCAGATTACTCAACACTTTCTTGTTTCCGAGACGACAGCAAAAAATTCAACTCACCACCCACCAGGCAGGCAGAAATGGAAGTGTGCGCCGATGATTCAATGCCTGAGTAAAATATAGGTTCAGGTTCAGATTGCAGAGTGGAGCTGGTGCAGATTTGAGTGGAGTGTGTGAGTCACCCGGCAGGGAGGATTCGTTTGCGTAGGTGCTCACGTTATTTTGTACAGAAAACAGACATAGCCGAGGGACGGTGGCCGAAGTCCGAAGAATCAGTATGGCCGTTGTCCCGTGACTTGATTTTTTTGCAGCTTTTCGGATTATGTTTTGCGAGAGCAACTGAAATTGTATTCTCTAAGGGCTCACCTTGAAGTCTACGCTGGGCACTAACCCTGTTTTCTTGAGTCCTCACCTCGAAGCGCACTCTTCCGCAGGCGGAGCTTCTTCTTTTGTTGCGATCAGTAAGTATCAAAGTTGGTGTTGCTGTTGGAGTTGACGCTCAAGAAAAAACAGTTAACGACACACTCAAATGTTCCCTGGCGCCCAAGCATCAACGACCCAAGGCCATTCACCGCATCGGCAATGCTTGTCACCCCTAAAATCGTTCATTTCTCAAAGACCATGAACTCTCCCTCGTGTGCTCCACCCCTGACAAAGCATGGTGAGAGTAAATGACACGACATGACATGAGGCCTTGGACGATCATGGTTTGCCCCTCCTCATATGTGAGCAAATGCATGCACTAAAGGCACGCTAGAAATACACGCTAGTCAAAGAAGCCTAAATGACTTGATGGCGCTCCCAAAAATTATCAGACTCCACGATGCCAACTAGTAGAAACCTTGAGTCCCCCAGTCGTGACACATCCATCAGCAGGACCTACTGACTTTGTCAGCGCATTGACAGATGCACGAGCCGTCATGCATGGGCATGGAAATTGCACCTTACCTGAGCCTGGTAAGCCGAGGTACCCACGACCATAGATGCCTGTACCACCACTAGTGTCCACTCTCCGAGGGCGAGTGGACGAGTACCCTGCTCTCGTGCTTGAACAAGCCTTGATACATTGATATCACACGTCTGTCAAGGAGCAGAAGCGAATGTATCAAGTACATGACGAAGACTATCCCAGGAGATTGGTGAGGTACTGTAGATCGAAAAACCATCAGCCTACATCAATGGCAGCAACGCCTGTATTCATGGATATCATACCACGCCACATCGTAAACATGAGCGTAGCTGGAGTACTGTATGTAGCCTGTTAGCTCAGACCAGAGAAACGATTTTTTGAGGCCTCTGATTAACTGCATTTATCCTTTCACTGGCAACTCCTTGGCACAATGCATTGTGGAGTGTCAGGATTGGATGCATGCCATCCACCTGGTCCCCCTCGGCCATCGTCCAGCGCCCGAGATTTACGACCTTGTTTTGGTCGTCCCGATCGCCCCTAATCCGCTTGTTTTGGCCAACTTTGAATCGTCCACAGGCGGGTAAACACGGCTACTGTCCCCCCTGTCACTGGGCACATTCACAACACCGTGCTGAGGAGTACTTTTTACTTGGTCAAAAATTTGATAGTTGGCTTTGATAACGTTAGATTGGTTTGACCTGCAGAGGCATCAGACAAGTCATAACTCGCCTTCGAATAAACTGACTCATGATATGCAGAATCTAATATTTGAGCCTGTTTCCCTTGTGGGACGTGTCTTTAGTACTTATTGCAATGACATGATTAGAACATAAAAAGTCAAAATGTATTTTTTCAAAAAGATTCGAATGAAACTGAACGAAAAACTGCATTTTTACACAAAGAGGAACTTAAATCTTTTACTGTATCTGAACTGCAACAACGGTAGGTTCAGCATGCTTTGGAAAGACCTGCCCGACATTGGAGCGAATTATTTGAAATGAGATACTCAGTGATTTGCAGGAGGAACCCAACTAAACTCTTGATGGGACTCGCGGATTTGAATAGACCTGCATGCACAAAACGTCCAAATTTGTTGACTTCTTTTGCAAGATTTTTTACTTTGACTTTGACTTTGATTTTGACATGGGCACCAAAACATTTTTGACTTTGACATCGGCTTTGACTGAGGACAAAAATATTTTTGACACTGACATTGACTTTGACGGAATTTAAAAAACATACGATTTTGACCGAATTTTGACTTTGACATTGACGGCAATTGCAACACTAGCGGACCTGGTGCACCCTGTACGGGTTCCAGCTGCATGGGAACCTGCTGCTGATGCTGGGGAACACAACATACTGGCGCAAGGCATTACAGTATTCTCTTCCGGCGGACCTTGGCCAGTCGGAGAGAGCGATCGATATTCTACCATGGCTCGGAGACATCAACGTGCCGCAGGCAGGTATAGTCGCAAGACTTACCTATTCTCTGGTCGGAGCTTTTGTCCCGCCGACTCTCCTACGCCTGCCAGGTTTGGTTGGTTGAATTGGGTTGACGTCTCCCAGCCAGGGGAGAGTATCGGTCACTCTCTCCCGCTCGCCAAGACCCGTCAGCAGAGGGTTGCAGCAGACAGAACTGGAGCCGATCGATGTCGTGTGTCCACTGCACTTTACACTCTACTTATATTACCCACCACTCGGTACTGGCCTGATCATTGTCACGAGCAGAGGGCATGCGGAGATGCCTTGGTCCCCTATCCTGACCCCCGATGATTATTTGTCACCAGGCAAAGTCCTGGGTGGCAAATGGAAAATCATTTCTCAATTAGGAAAAGGTGGATTCGGTACCGTGTACAAGGCAGTCAGCATCGATAAGAAGGGACCAGAAAAAGAAGCGGCCGTGAAAGTAGAGAAGATCAAGAAAGATCATGAATCAATGCTCAAAATGGAGGTAAGCCATGGATCGAACACAGACCATTTTTCAAGCAAAGTTCAAGGTAATTCAGGTGGCCATCATGAAAATATTCAATAAACAGCAACCAAGGGCGCTGCATGCTTGCCAATACTTCGACAAGGGGGAAACGAGTTCAATCCGGTACATTGTCATGGAACTCCTGGGATTCAGTTTGAGCGATCTACGTCGCAGTCGGCTTAACAATCGTTTCACTGAAAGCACTGCTGTGCGTTTGGGCGTTCAGATCTTGGAAGCCATAGAATCTTTGGTAACATGTTTCCTTGTCGATTTTTTCGGCAAAAACCTATGGTCTTTAGCATCGAATCGGCTTTATTCATCGCGATATCAAGCCATCCAATCATGCCATGGGCAGAGACGATAAGAAACGGGTCGTCTTTATCCTCGATTTCGGTTTGGCGCGTCAATTTGTGACGCGTGCTGGTGAATTGCGAGTACCGAGGAGACGCGCTGGATTCCGAGGCACTGTGCGATACGCATCGATCAACGCCCATGCTCGCAAGTACGTAAGCATCCGACCCTCACACACGACTTACTAGTTGGTGTAGACTAGTAATTTCAGGGAATTGGGTCGTCACGACGATCTGTGGAGCTTGCTCTACGTCCTGGTCGAATTCCATCTCGGTGAACTTCCGTGGTATGGAATCACTGATAAGGCTAAAGTACGCCCTTTACACTTTCTCCACGTTTTTTTAAAGTTTTTACACAATTTAATCCCAGCATCGACCGATCCGCCGATCGGCCGGATCAGATTGGAATCCAGGCCCATGGTTGGATCGGTCAATCATGGATTCAACTTTTATTCTCCCCTGTTTAGGTCGGTAAGATCAAGAAGAACACCGTAGCTGATCAACTTCTTCGGGGCATGGCGCCCGAATTTCATAGTTTCATCAACGAACTGCAAGGACTTCAGTACGGCGACACGCCCAATTACGCGTGGTTCCACCAACAGTTTAAAGCGATTATGATTCGAAAGAAATATCGAGAATCGGATTTGTATGATTGGGAACCAACCAAGAAGTGATTTTAGCTATGGTCAACTGAGAAGGGTTTGAGAGGGTGCGAGCAATTTGTGACTTGCCAAGGCCTAGTGGGCTTGCATCTAAACACTTGGACCAGGGCAAAATGTCACATTCTTTACTCCATATTAAAACATTAGACTTATTACATCACACCATGACGCCCTTCACCTTGTGACACGATCAGCCTCGCTTGGGATCCTTGCCCAGCAACGGAGGCAGGCTGGGCGGTGGTTGACGGGGCCTTCTATGCGCAGCAGTGACATTGGACTGGTTGTTGGCCTGGTGATGTGATATCATTCGACGACCACTTTGCTTGCCCTCCGAGTTCTCCTTGTGCGATCTTGGTTGGTGACTCGGTTGCTGATGGTTCGATGCAGACGACTCCAACGGTGCGACTGGCGGCGGCACCCTCTGAGCATTACGCACTTTGGCGCCTTGGTGTCTTGACCGTCGATTGGGGTGTGGGTGATAGGACTGACGATTCCATGCTGCACAACCGCCAACAGTGATGAGGAAAAGGAAGAGAAACAGGACAGCTAGCCCGAGCAAGACCCAGACCAGAGAATCCTGTTGACCAGCACCAGGCGTCGTACTACTTTCTGAAGCATTGGAGCGTGCGAGAATTGGTGATTTCGTTGAGGTCACAATGGTGCTATTTGCAGGTGATGCAGTGGTTTCTCTTGTCGGTAGTGACTCGGAAGTGAGATTTGAGCCGATTGTTTTGCTTAGGAATGGCATAGTAGAATTCGGGTTAAAGGTGGAGCCCGTAGTTGCTTCGACTGATTGTGAGCTTGAAATCGTAGCTGATGGTGAAGAAATGGGAGACTGCGTTGGCCATAAGGCTGATGTCGAAGATCCGATCTTCTTTCTGTTGAATACAATCGGTACTGGTGTTGTATTTGAATTGATGACAGTGAATTTTCGCGGCGGGTTGATTGTCCAGGCGATACCCGCGTTGCCATATTTGGTAGTCGTGTAGTAGTAAGTTTGGTTTTGGAACGTGTCCAAGTCCGGTGGTCGAAAGGTGATGAATTGACCACCATAAGGTGTTATCTGCAAGACTACTGGTGACTGAGGTGACCAAGGGCGCCATGGTAGATTTTCGTCTCTAAAAGAGACATAATTTATGCTTGAATTGCGTAAACTTGGGACGTGACCTCTTACTGATGTAATATGACTTGCAAGAAAGCACCTAGCAGATTGACTCTGCTCTGTTTGGCGTAGGGGGACCAAAACATGTCTATGTCACTTCCGTGGTAGCTAGCTGAAAAATGAATGATTTTGCCCCATTTCTTGTATAGGCGCAGTGACTACTGACCTTTATAGCCAGGCAATGAATTTCCAGGTAGCGGTAGGTCGTGTCGTATGGTATACACGTACACATTGGATGACTGGTGTTGTGTTCGTGCAGTAGCCTCTTTGACAGACGGCAACTTGAAGAGCAAATCGCTGTATGCCTAAAACGGGGTAACGGGGTCGTGATGTGGATCAGATCCGTGGCTGAAACATCACCCTGACGGGTGACGGTCCCAGCTGTGCAGAGTATCTTGATTGCCATTCGAGCATCTACAAGGAGATTAAACGCAAACTCACATCAGACAATGCGTCGATGTAATCGAACAGGGTATCGAAATCGGCGATGGACAAGGCTCGCTCGTATAGATATCGTCGCTCCACACTTTCCTTCGATTCGCCCGTTAGATCGGCCAAACTTCTGGCTATCTTTTCTTTCAAGCCTTGTCCATTCACTGGTGCTAACTTTTGCACTAGGACAACATATGCTGTAATATGTGGACAGTTTGAGAAGTCAGCAATGGTTACCTGCTAGCGCAGTGCCCTCTTGCATCGTAAATCCCATAATGATTGGAAAATGGGCCCCCGGTCGTTTGGAGTCCATTTTGTGCGCATCGCTGGCTGTGATGGTCACATTATCCACGTATGGCGACCAGAGCCGGGAGGACTGAACAGTAGAGCTTTGAGTCGAGTGATATTTATCAAATTATCATTGCTTACAGTACCTTCTCCACAATTTTGTTAGCATCCACTTTTTGCAAGCATTCGAAGGAAGAACAAGTCAAGTCTTTCATGAGACGATCAGTTGAGTTCCAACTGTGCCTGGTTATGGCCCATGGTGCCATCCCCGATCCGCTCATTAGAATGATGCCTTTTATGGAGTTCATATCTGAAAGTAATTCATGGCTTTGCTGCTGGACCAGAACCCATGGAACAAGCTGAATGACACTACTACTCCTAGAAGCTACAGGACAAGACCACAAAGTTATCAAATTACGAAATCCATCTTACCGATAAGACCGCTGTCCAACAAATGGGATACCAACGCGGCTCCTCCTCCGTGTCCGACGAGAACGATGCGATCTGAATGAGAACCCAAAGCCATGGCATTTTCCTGCACCCATTTTACAGCGAAGGCTATATCTCGCAAGCCAAGGTTGGTGTCAGTCGAGGACAAGCTATCATGAGCGGGGAATCCTGAAATGTTACTTTGCTCAGTACCGCTTTGCCAAACTCTTCAAACACGTACCAAGTGCCCCTAAACGATAATTGATGGTGACCACAGTCAATGTGTTTACAACGACCTGACGACACGCCGTTGTCGGATTGAGCGTGGTGGCACTGCCTGTTAGGAACGCCCCGCCGTGAATCCACACCACGATGGGAACCTGAACGTGACATGGGCTTGTCATAAAGCGTACTGTACGAAGCACAACTTACAGGAGCGGAGGTAGCAGGCTTGAAGATATTGAGATGAAGGCAATCTTCACTGATCGACCACGACTTCGGCAACGCCCTCGCATCTTGCATACAAGCTGATTTGTACTTGGTCGCATCGTAAGTGCCTGACAGGGACTGTGGTGGTGTGGGGGCCTAGAAGGAGATAAGATGACGCGGCAGTTCTTGATAGATCATAGGTAGCCACTGTACCTTAAACCTCAACTGATCGACTGGGGGTGCCGCGTATGGTATACCCAAGAACACGTGGCATTCATTCGTTGAAATGGATGGTAAGCTATCCAAGTTGTTGAACACGAGACGTCGTCCAGACACCGTCCCATTGCCAATACTCAAAGTGGGAGATGGTGCTGATGCCCTCGATGGTTGGGACGGGGGAGGATGATGATAATTGAATCCAAATATGCTACTCTGACGAGAACTATCCGCCGTGGCTCCTCCTTGCGAAGGCACTGGTGGGGCCCCGATCGAACCTGGCGACGGGGCTGATGGGGTGACAGAGTTCCCGAAACTATTAATCAATTTGGCGATGGACTCGTCGACATCATTGGATGGTGGCAATGCCCTGATCACTGTGCAAGAATGAGCTAATAGAATCAGTAAAGAGCCAACACTCATCGTACCCATTTTGGACATCTCGACTGGTCACTCGTAGAATTCTACAGGACACTACAGTAGGCGTGGTGCTGTATGCTTTGCGTGTTTGCCAGGCACATTTGCCTGATGGTAAACCGTCCGTGTCAACACGAGGTGGACATGGGTGGCGTAGGATGCGTATGTACTATTGTGTAATATCAGGTCCGGCAGCACGAGAACGCTAAACGCTTTGGCTGGAACCAGTCACGCTTGACTCCACAGATCACTGAAGAGGAACGGTCTGTGACGTTTAAGGGTGGATTCGTTTTGATTGCTCTGAGCCTCAGGTTATCGAGCATCGACCACGTATACGCTTGAAGTGGATTTAGGTGCGTTTGTCTTAAACTTGCCACATCCTATCATGAACTTAACTGCCTTCCATTCATGTCATTTTTATCTTCTATTCAAAGTCCCCACTCACCCCACTTTTACTATCATCTAAAAGCACTCCCAGTGCATCCTCCTCCAATGTTTACCAAACAGTTTGCCCACCCATTTTCGTCTGTTAGCAATTTTGATCACAAACATAAATACATCACTGGGCCGATTAAAACCCAACGCGAGCCAAAGAGTGGTCGAGATAAGGTACACTATGCGATAAGGCCAGCACAGACATGTCTTTGGGTAGCGTTATGGATGGCCCGGCCGTGTACATTGGTTAGTAGTCAGTCGTACATTTTGTCTTGACGCCAGTACAAACATCATCGGAGACCGGTTATTGTCTAGGAAGGTGCCATCTAGGGCGAACACGGATCGTACTGCCAGTCTCCTTCTATAGACGACTTTGTGAGTAGAAGAGAGCAGTGCAATTCGATTCTACGAGACCTGGAGCTGGAAATGGATGAATCTACGAGTCTAATGCTCACCAAAGGAGCGGCTATTCTTGGCTCATCTGTTTTGAGTGTTCTGTTTTGTATGCTTCCATACAAGGTAATATAAGGTTCTTACTGCACCAAGGGTACACACTTTTGGTTTCAGCTACTGAATATTATTACGCATGCCTATTATGGTCATGGCAAGACACCCATGTCCGAGAACTCCCAGAAAAGATGGTCGCTGACATTATGCGCATTGACATGCTTTACTGGCGGAGTATTCCTGGGCACTTGCATGCTAAGCATGTTTCCTGAATTACAGTAAGTCAGCTGAAATGAGGATGCCTAGGGGGTTATCCGGACATAATGCCCTTTTGGTACCCTCAGCCATTAGACCCAGGTCCTTACCAAAAGATCTGACCAGAATCCCTTGTTAACCCAGGCTATACGATTTTAAAGGGTCTAAGTGGCTTTGAGATGATAGTGAAAGTGGCCTGAGTAGGGACTTTGGAAAGAATATTAGAATTACATGAATGCAAGGCAATGGTAGAAGGCAAAGACGACTTACAGGAAAAGTAAACCCTCACTCGTTAACCCGGGCTATGGGATTTTAAAGGGCTCTGCCCCGGGGGATATATGCAAGGGAAGTGAGCATTCACTATATATATATATTACTTGGATAGGAGTATGGACAGCCTACTTTGCTTATCCAAACGGGCAAGTGCTCTGGTTTAGCTCAGCAGGAGATAATTTCTAAATCGGTAAAATATGCAAAAAGCTATTTTCTTTCATTTTCTATTCGTTTTCTTTCGTGTCGACTCTCAAACGTGCTGTCGATCCTACCAGATTTTTTTAACCGCAAGAAACCCCTTACATTACACACTTCGATTGTGCGAGAACGGGGCTCTGAAGATCACGGAAGCCATCCACATTGTGACCATTCGTCAAACTTTTAAGCCAGCAGAAGGATTTTAAGATTTTCTGAAACGCCAGGGGGTCAGAAAATGTGAACAACTTTCCAAATGACTGCCCCAACTAATCGCACCTAATTTTTATGTAGCTGCTCAAACGGAACTGCACTCTGTTGAGCAGTGGAGAAGTCACTACCTGTTGCGACGCAGTCTTCTTCAACTTTTGACCATATCCTTGTCTATGCTAAAAAAGTATTCATGCGGAAGGCACGAGTAAAATAGGAAACGAAATGGCAGACTTTTGTGCGGGAGAGGACGCTCTCTATCCTTTATGAGCTGCTACGAAAAATTATAGGGGTTTAGCCCTGAATGGTACATCTAAAAGTACTGCCCAGGGCAGCGGGACACTTTCACAATCACACACATAAAACCGTCTAATCTAACGATAAGGGCCATCCTAAATCTTACCCTATCTGTTCAAGGCTCGAGTTTTTGCCTGCAAGATAACTGCCATGTTAGAACAACAGTCCGGAGTAGTCCAAATTATGAGCCTCTTATATTCAAACCCTATCATAGCGCCGTGGTCATTCTAAGTTGGCCTCGTGCTAGCTGCTTGTGACTGTGCTCCTGTCAGGAATCTGATGCGAAAAATTTAATCCTAACAACTTTACTTTCCTGATGCGGGTTCTGACGATCTACAGTAGTTTGGCTTTGCACCCTCCATGGCGAGGAACCTAGCTGGCCAAGCTATGCCCAGGCTTTAGGTTAGGCAGCTCTTGGCGAACTACGTATGTACCCCCATGGTGACATCCTTTTTCTTTTAGGATTCATTTTAGCTGCTTCAAACGCCTCCTTGAAGCACGTCACGAGAACGAGCGTCTCGTCAATTACCCCTGGCCAGAATTCACAGCTTCAATGGGATTCTTTTTCGTATTCTTCGTCGAGGAGGTTACCCTTTTCATAATAAAGCGAAAGAAAACTGCTGCCAAGCGTGCATCTCGTGCAGTCTCAGATGGCATGCCTGATGGGGAAGAGATAACGGCCATGTTGGAACAACAGTCCGAAGTTAGGAGTAAACGGTTAGTCTGACACCTTTACTGTAAGCTCGACTATTCTACATGGTATCTCGTTTAGCCAAATGAGCCGCATGAGTCAAGTGGTGAGCCAATGTGGTGACTTGGTGGCACCTCCATTCCGTCCCCACCCTCACAATCACGTGGTGCGCTCTCTCGTCCTCCTACTCGTATTGTCCTTCCACACTATCATCGAATCCATGAACTACGCCCTGCATCGTAGTCCCTACGCTGTGTGGACCTTATTTTGGACGAGTAACATACACCAGGCAGTGGTTGCGTTTGCTTTGGGTACACAGTTGTCCCGTACACATCGACGCAACGTAAGATTCATCGTCGCTTGCGTCTGTTTCTATTCATTGTGTACACCTATCGGATTCTTGTCCGGGCTTGGATTAGCTCAGGTAGAACAGCAGTTACTGACTGAAGAGACCATTGTTATGGTTTTGGAAGGTATCGCGGTCGGTGCCTTCCTTTATGTCACATTCTACGAAGTACTCTCCCATGAATTGAATAATGAGCATTCTAGTTTCTTGAAATTGCTTTGCATATTCCTAGGTGTTGTTGTAATTGCTGGCTTGAGTTTCTTCAGCCACAAGAATGAGCGATTTGGAGAAGAGCTTCATTGAGTACTGTAGTGCAGTGAATCAGTGTATATGTGTACACTGTATGGGTAATCGAGGTATTAAACAGCGTGGCGCATGTGGCTGGCACTATCTGCGAGCTGAAAGGATCTACGCACTGAAGTACTGTATGCTTAGAGCCGTCAGTAAGAATCAGTCAAGAAGTGACATTGAGTCAGCGGCAAGTCTCATGTTATGAAACTAGTGATAGCAAGGAGGTAAAGGAGGGACCAGTTGCGACGAACCCACTTTAACAACCACTGACTCGTTTGGACAGCTGGACAGGAACATCTGTGAAAACAGACAGCCTCATACTCTATGTAACGTCGAAGATACTCGTAGACAGGAACACGAGCGAAGAGCATGGAAACTCGTATGCGATTGGATAACTTTATGCAGTGATACGATGATTATCTTCGCACGTTGAATTCAAGCCCAACATACTGTCCCATCCAAATTACTGATCGTGAGACACGGCCATTCAATCCTGACATATGAGATGCATTAATTACCCTTTGCTCTGTTTAGTGTTGTTAAGCGTTAACGCTATTAACGATATTTAACGCGTTAACGACATCGTTTTTGGTTAACGTTATAAACGGTTACGATAACAATATCTATTTTCAGAGAACGCGTTATAACGGTAACGGTATCTTTTTTGTGTCGAATAACGCGTTATTTGTGCATACACCACTACAGCGTCAAATTTAAAATGTGCCCTTGTTCCCAGCAATATAGCATAAGATGTCTGCTAATGGGGGGGGGGGGGGATTGTTCCGCATCCGCGGACAGACAGTGTGAGTGTGTGAGTGATTATATGTATTTTTGTGTTTCGTCATTCGACGTCAGCATGTCATTGGATGTCGCCTGATCGGTTATCAGAAATTTCTTCATTTAGAAATTTTCGATATTGATATCCAAAATAATGTCGAATTCGGCAGAAGGCAATAACACTGATGACAAAGACTGTATTATTATAACAGATCCAGTCACTTTGAGTGTGAAATCCTTGGCTCGCCCTAGGACAGACTAGGGCTCACCAGAGGATGGCTCAAGCCACAGGAACCAACCCACGCAGTCCACGGACACTTATTGATATAGTTTACTGTCCCACACCAATAAGGCCGTGTAGACTTACAATGCGGGGAGCAGCCGCACGTGCCGGCCGTCAAAGGGGTTCTGACGGACCTGAGCCCGAAGTGCTCACAGAGCAAGTTCGGCGGATCAGGAACTCAAGACTACTTCTCTACCGATGCCTGCAATCAGACCAGTCACTCGACCTCGACCTCGCTCTCGGTCTCGTGCTGGCCCTGACTTAGGACAGGCGGTCATGTTCCCTGAATCAGTGCACTTATAGACCAGAGGGCATTTGTACATGCCTAGTCCATGCCTATTACATGTGGCATCACTTCTAATGAATATGCTCGTGGGACGTTGTTGTGATAACACGCGCATATATGCTATTTCGACCCTAGTAAAATGCAGTAAGCTTGATGTCACGCTGGGTTGATTATAAAAATAACGATATTTAACGCGTTAACGATATTTTTTGGAACGCGTTAACGATTGACGGTAACGATATCTTTTTGGCAGGATATCGTTAACTGTAACGATGAACGATATCTTTTTTGCTAACGATATCGACACTAGCTCTGTTACGTAGATGTGGCATATCACTTCCATGTTTGCTTCGTGTGTTCAATGCACATCTTTTGGAACGTGTCTTATTTTGTATGAAGCTGGAAACAAAAATGGCGGCATCGCAAACCTGCAATGCCGCCAACGTGAGATAAGAAAGAGCACGCGTTATTGAGAATGGAAATATTTAAAAATTCCAGCTACGCGAACCCTTTGATCACCGTTTATAGGCGGACAAACTTTGGCAGACTAGTATGCTTGGCTTCCTCGAAGTGGTATCGAGCTGTCCCCCTCGCTGTCGTCCATTTCGTTGTCCTCGGCGGGCTGGTCGATTGGAACCTTCTTGGCCGCATTTGATTTCTTGCCTTTCGAATAACCTTCGCCTGTTGCCTTTGGTAATAGAGGGGCTTGAATATTGGGCAGCACACCCCCTTCTGCTATGCTTACGTCTTTCAGAAGGCGGTTCATTTCGTCATCTTTCCGAATGGAGAATTGAATGGATCTCAGAGTTAATGCGCTTTTTGTTGTTATCTCAGGCAGCGTTGCCAGCCAGTTTTAAAAGTATAACCAAACTACAGTGAGGGGTGACCATCGAGGGTGACAGAAAAGCTCCCCACGAGATCACGACATCAGGGGTAGTATTCATCGCCGTAGCGATTATTTAGCGGGGTGGGGATCAGGGAACGGGATTCGATGCCAGTCTTATTGTTAGAAAGACACACAGGATAGAATGACTAAATATGGCAGACCTGGCTCCTCACCTCGCCGTACACTCATGGCCTACCTATCCAAGCAGTTAAGTCAGACCCTATCCTATTGCCCTGAATTATCCTAACCTTATCGAGCACTTCTGCCGTCAGATATTCCAAAACAGCGGCCATGAAGACGGGTGCTGCTGGACTGACTCGATTCACGTATTCGCCGTGGGGCAATTGACGATCGATACGACCAACCAGGAAGAGTACACCGGCACGAGCACTGCGCGTTATTTTCTTCGGTGCCGTCGATTCGTTCTTCCCAATCGATTTGACATTCTTTCCTGCCATGACGGGCGTCGGATGGTGATCGGTGTAAATGGCGGGCCGACGGTGATGAATCGAGAGCGAGCATGGATCGAATGATCGTGATGGCGCCCGAAATACGAATCAGGGGAACGAGCGGCAGTCAACCTTTTATACTGCACTGGCTTGCTGATAACAGACTGGGTTTTGAACAGGATTAGAGCAATATCGATAAGACAAGATATTATTAGGCCTAATTTTCCGATTAGGGGCAATTCAAAGAGAGAAAACTGGTGTCGAAGGGCAGGAAGAAATTGGCCGATGGTGAAAAATGCAAGAATAGTTACAGGTCGACCGACCCATCCAATTCTTTCTTTCTCTCACTTTTTCTATACCTGTTGGGCGTCTGATAATGCACGCCTGGACTTTGTTTTATGCTAAATATCCTGATGATTTGGTGATATGCAAAAGAACCTGACAGTTTTTTAAGCTTTATCAGAGCACGCAGGCCGCATAGTTTTTTCAAAATCGCACTCTATAATCAGAAGATTTGCGCAACACGCAAATCTGTAAGGCATGTGCGTAATTTGGCCTACGTACACTATGATTTATCAAGCCTCTGATCAGAACGCTGGAATAACAAATGCTTTCTAAATGACGGCGTTGACGGTGTGACAAAATGAAGCGCATGGCTATTATCCATGATTAAGCGTACGTACTGTAGCTTACAAATAGCTCGCTGAGATGGACAAAACCTCGCACATTCTTGGACAATCCCAAGTGCACTAGGCACTAACCCGACAGATAGGTTCGATCCTTATCATTTGCAGCCCTTTTGCGCAGCGGCGGACCCGTCGCAGTAATACCACTGTATTTGAACTGGTCTCCTACACAACTCGTTTGAAACAGCTTCTTCCGTCCATTGACACCAGTCTGACTGAAGTCATCATATCGACTGACTTGAGGTGAGGGAGCCGTGATGGAAAGGATCGAGTACTGTATGGTAAGGTTGGTTAGAGAAGAGCAAGTTGGCCACAGTAAACAAACAAGGGCCTGAATATGCATGGAATAAGTTATGTGGACTATGGATGGACTTCGCTCGGACAAAATGATGAGGGAGTCCGTAGTAAGTTCTTAAGACCCGGGCTCCCGCTCGCCCATATTGTAGGCTGAAAATCCTTTAATTGAGGATGATATCCTTTAATTGAGCAAGATATCAAGTCCTCTCCAACTCCCTCAGTTGTAGGAAATCCTGGGACATATCTTGAGTGACATCTGAGACTGTCGTGTTTCATAGGCTTTGAGTGCGCATCCTGCGTTTGTCGAATAAATAAATAAATAATGCTTGAATGAATGACTACACAAAAACCCCTATTATACTCTCACTTTTTACTTCGTCTACAATTTTTCCCTCCCTTATCATTTTTATCGCTCTTGTACAGGAGGGCACAAAAACTATTTTCGTACAGGACTTTTCTACTTCTATAACTATGCCAGACCTGTTCAGAATCCGCTATCCATCATACACCCAGACATCGAACCCTCCCTTCACCTCCATGTGCATCCCGGCCGGGACTTTCTTAAATCGTACAGTGTACTCACGGGGTAAGGAGAATTTATGGAAAATAGGACTTCCGCCATAAATTTGAAGGCGAGATAATACAGTTAGTGCTGGCTGTATGCTGTTGGTCACGTAAACTTGGTCCATGGCTAGCTCGAATCAGAGGCCGTATTCATTCATAGCAGTAAAATTTTAGGCCTTGCTCGAGTCACCTCACGAGAAATTATGGTGGGCTCACTGGGTTTTTCGCATTTGAGTTCACCGTATTTATAGTCACCTCACACTGAACTTTCTGGTCACCTCACCGTAATTACAGCGAGCGTTCATGAATACGGCCTCAGATGGCGGAGTCAGAAGGCAAGCTCAACTTCACTGATTTGTAAAGTTCTGGCCCAGGCACGACATCTCGTCATGGGGTGGCTCATGGGGGGGAAAATCCGGCATTATTCGGCATTTACCTCGACAAACCCGACGATTTGATCTATTCGCCTGGAATGATGGTTTCAGGCAAAGTGGTCCTGGAACTACTTCAACCGTACAAAAGGAGAAGGATACAAATCGTCTTGTCTGGCGGAGCTAGCGTGTCGTGGTCTGCCGTAAGTCCAGGTGAGTTCTTCTTAATTACACTAATCGAAAGCTAATATAAGAGAGCAATGGTCGATAGGTTTGTTCTGTTTCCTAAATAGTCACGCTAAAAACGAGACCTTACACCTATGTGCAAGACAATGCAGATTTTTATAGGTCGGGTGGGTGAGGAATTCTTCAGACACGGGATCACAGTTTGGGGAAATCCTCCTGGCGTCGACTCAGAACTGGAGATGCCAATTGGGGAGCATACTTTCCTCTTCGCCTTACCAATACCAGCCGATCGGCCTTTGCCTGGCAGCTGCAGAAGCAGCCAAAGGGATATCCAGTTTCGCATCCGACACATTGCCAGATGCCATATCGATCTTCCAGAGGAAGGAGAGAAACAAGTTTTTTATTTGGAGACGCAGATGTTGAGAAGTTTCTTATCCTTCGGAAAAATCCATACGACATGAATTCGGACCCGCGATCCAACTTGTCTCAATCAGTATTGGATGAGAAAAAGCGTCCCGCCTTCTGGCTCGGATCAAATCAGTTGTGTGATCAAGTTGCCCAAAATGGCATAAGTGCATGGCGAGATGCTGAATGTATGGGCTGAATTGACAAATCATACTTCCAAGACTGTGGACATGGTGAGAGGCATGTTTCTGGAATTAAATAACCTAAAGTATGCAGATCTCTGCGATTTCTGTTTCAGGTTGTATTAAAATTTGTTCAGAAGGTCACCTTGAAAATATGTGATGAAGTTCGAAAAGAAGAAGCCGTACTCGCCGTACTTTCCAAAAAAAATATGCTCGGTTCTGGTCAAACGCAACGTTGGGAAAACGAAGGATTCAAAATTCCTCCATTCGCTGAAGCACCCCATCCTTGGGACCACCAACATGCAATCTGCTGGAGATTAGCTATGCCATCAGTTTCTATTTTTTGTATTTTTTTACATGTAATATGTTTATTAGACACAAAGCAAAATGCAAAAGCAAAAACCAAAAGCAACACGTCAGTTTCGAAGTGCCCATTGTCATCGGTGCCGCCCCTGTAAAGATCTCTGAGAATCCTGCAGTGAAACCTGATCGTAAGGGTGCTAGTTAGTCTGTCCACGCGGATACACTTTTGCTGGTGAGTTGACGGGTGTGAGAAGGCCTGTTGTCTGACCGTCTCGTCAAATATAGCTGACTCGTTTGGACAGCTGGACAGAAACATCTGTGAAAACAGGCAGCCTCATTCTCTAACGTCGAAGATACTCGTAGTCACGAGCACTAGCGAAGAGCATGGAAACTCGTCTGCGAGACGCCTGATGTTCCGAACGCCTGCAATATCAAGAGAGCTGATAAGATAAGCTGCCAAGTCTTCATGAAGATCGTGTAAGGACTAGCTACGGATAGACAACAGGCCTTTCAGTGCTGGCAATTCACGGGTGCTTCCATAGCGGGTACCCTGATGTATAAGTAATGATTCTACAGGAGCATATTACAGTAATACCTGACATCATAGGTAGCAGCTGCAGCCGTTCTTAAACAGTCGCCGAGATGGGGCTGCTATGCATTTGTCTCAGTAAGATCAGCTTTGCGTAGTACTTTTTTAGTAATCTTATGATATGATATTAGATGGTTAGACATGCATGAGCAAATGCTCAGTCTTCTCCTACGTACAGACTTACTACCCTAAACAGGCAGGTACGCGTTTACTGACTTGGCTTGTGCTTTGGAATGGGTTGCAACCTCTGCATATTCAAGCAGCTCAGGACAGCAGTTCAGTTAACTATACAGTAGGTGGCCTAATGGCGCATCTGGAAGACAGAATTGATCTTTTTGATTACATGAGCGTTATGCAGGAAACCAGTGCAAAAAGATAGACGTCGATTGCTTTCTTTAGTGTACATGCACTTCTGCACATACGCGCCTTGAAATGCAGTATAGGTACCCTGCGAGCAAAAGAGGGAAGAATGGATGCGGCATTGACAAGCGCTGGATACTAGATTCATGCACATTGAGTAGGAAACAACACAGGAAGCTCGAATCCACTTTTTTAGCTGGTGTGAATTGATGACGGGAAAAATCGCTTGTGTGAATCAATCAGCTGCAGGCCGCCCCTTTTCTGGGCAGGGAAACAGAGTTGACTGGTACTGGCCAACAGAAGATATGACGACCTGAGCTCTGAAATGCGTTTGTAGTTTACGTTAGTAAGTCAACCAATCACTGCCAATGCGGCATCCGTAATCGAATTACCTGGTCGATCGTAATGTTTTCTATGTGTCCTTTGTTTCAAGCCCTGCCTCAATGGCCTTCTTCACTGATGAGTGCAATTCACTACTGACCTCAAAATCCAGTAGTTTTCGGGAGAACTCTTGACGTCATGTACGAGTATGTCGCAAGACAATCTTGTGAGGTGGGTACGTTCGCAGTGAAAGTGTCATTCTTCGAATGTACTGGGTATGTTTTACACAACGGAGGTACTACAGTATCTTGTTAAACTTGAGTTTGGTTTCAAGTGTAAGTGCGTCATAGTTATGCTGATGCGCACGGCTTCAAGACGTGTTTGCAGTTGCGTATTGTCCCACGTCAGCGGTCTGAAGAGAACATTACGAGGATGCAGGTGCGTTTCTCCGCAGTTCAGTGGGGTCTTATTATGCCTGAAGACCGACCTTCATCGATCCATTCGAATTTCATTCAGCTTCCACCCACCGCTAGTGCCCACCAAACTCCTCTGACCTGTCCTTAGACCTCTTCTTTGAAAGCTACCTCATTCACTCTCGTATTTGGGGTATGCAAACAGTGAGGCTGCTAAAGTCCGACCAGACCCGTCCAGTAGTCGATACGTTGACCCAAAATTGCAAGAAAGACAAGCCCTGTCCTCTGTAGGCTACCCGCATTTCCTGTCTCCAGGCCAGGCCTTTCCATGATCTTGCTCACAGCCGGTGGTCGGTGAAGTGGCCCCCTTCTGTAGTGTGTAGGCCGACGCAGTCACTGTCGATCTAGCATAGAAAAGTCTGGAAAACACATTTGCATCTGCCGCTCTCTCGTCCGAATTCCGCCATTTGTGCAAACTTGCACGCCATAAAAGCCAATCATGCTTGTCTAGACCCGTGTTTTCTTGTACTCGATTATTCGAATGTTGCAGATTTCATTCAAATCGTCCATCGTCTTCTCTAAAACATATTCTGTTAGTGCAGAGTGAGAGTAGGGCGGGCGTGTTTAGATTGCGGGAGAGTGGGGTCTCGTTTACCTATTCGTCGCGTAACCCACTCAAATAGTTGACGTCTCAGTCGAATTTTGAATGCAAGAATGTCAGCAAGCGTTTTGTGGAAATAAATTTACTTTCTTGTTTACGAAAAACTAAACACCGCCTTCACCCGCGCATCTTTGTCAACTCCCAAAGTCTACATATAACAACAGACTACAACCAGGTTAAATATAACCAATTCAAACAATCTGCTCTTAAAACGCGTCATTGCTCATCGACCTATTCTTTCTAGAACTTTAGACTACAGTTGAAATGATTCTTAGTGCCATCATTTAGCCGTGGCATAACTGATCATACTCTTAATTGACCTTGCTCAGCCGACGAAGGCGGTTCGTTAATGTTGTTTGGGCGTGGCCCTCTTTATGACCGGTTTTGCAAGTGAGTGATCAAATTGAAGGCGGTGCATTGTGCTGGCCATAAATGGATTCTGCTGCATGATCAGAAAGTACTAAAATAAGGACTGGATGTGCAGGTGCTAGTGGCTCTGTTCACCTACATTACTAAGAATATACCTTTGCGAGGTGATCAGTTCTCTGATTCGGCTGTGCGAGTGTACAGTATATAAAATCTTTCTCGTTATTTCGCATTCTTCTGTTACAAGCAATATGGCCTACAGATTTGGTGCCCTGGTGGTGCTTCTGACCTTGCCACTTGGTAAATGCCGAGCCTCGGATGATGGTAAGTACGAGTACTTCAAGTGCTGGAGGTACCTTATGTGGGAGATACGAATCTGGCACCCGCATGTACACAATAACTCAGCAATTTTCTCCAGACAAGAAAACAGTGACACCGCATCCTTCTTTTGCTACGTAGGCTGGTTTCAGGATACGCTCTTCTGACAATGAGATCAGTCGGTGTGGCAGAAGGAATGCGTGGGTGTGTTTTGCTTTCGAGTAGGACAATACTGCAGTATAGCCAGGTATAAAGCTGCGTTCTGTGCTCAACAGGCATTAGAGGTAGGCCGTCAGCCCAGGGATTGGTAATCACCCAGTACCTCGTTCATACACACACCTGCACAGGCGCTCAAAGTCAGTGACGTCCATTCCATTTCTAGGTTGCAGAGGCACGTTAAAGTTTCAAACAGCTCCCGCCAATGGTTACTTCGCCGACGAAAATTGGACATTATTAGGCCCAGTGCAGAACCCATCCCCGTTCGTGCCTTTCTATTCCACTCAAAGCACTGCCAATGCTGTAGATTGCGCCAATCTGTGTTACGGAGACGTCATTTATTTCTGTAACAGTGCCCTATTCGAACCGCATTCAGAAGGAGGAGGTGGTAATTGTAAATTAAGTCAACGAGCATTGCCCTGCGTTTCGACGGACAGCAAGCGTCGAAAAAGGGAATCGATAATGGATGATGGGAGAGTGGTGGTGGAGCCTAAAGCCACAGATAAACGCATCGTATTATTCTGTTTTCGTTGCATCGAAATTGAGGACAAGTTTGAAATAATTGAAAAAATACCCGTAGCTACAGTGCCAGTGTCCGAAATCGAAAAGGATAATCAACCAAATTCTACAGATACAGAAAACGTATCTGCAGAAACAGTAGCGCATGAACAACTCGACTTCGAGCCATTATTCAACCCAAATATGTTCGTTCAAGCGCAAAGGTTCAAGTAAGTTTGAAAGCGAGTACCTATCATCCTGCCCCAGGGCACAGTACAAAAAAGTTTTCGGTTAAGGTAGGTTAGTCGACCCGTCACCTGGAGTGTAATGACACGAGGCCAGAGAAAAAAGGTGTGTTGGCAGGAATAAAAGATTATCAGATAAAAACTTATTAGAATAAACAATGGCCTGTTTTTACTGAGGGTTGGACCTTGTTTCCTTTTCCTTGGAACAAAAAAAAAAACAGGTTCTCTCTGTGGAGGGGAAGAATATAGCATGCCATAGCGTGGGCGTGTGCGTACGTCTCATGCTAGGTGTGCATTCAGGGACGGGTTCGACCTCTAGTTTACAGCGTCTAGTATCCATGATTGGATGGAACACCTGGCATGACATGCAAGTGCATGCAGTTTCGCCCCCATTGAAAGCCAACCTAGCGCTATCTGTTCTGCTGATGCCACTGACATCCAATTCTGCAAGACACTGTTCCTTGCCACGGAAAAGTCAAACTACAATATCAATCCGGCTCTGTTTCAGGATGGTCCCAGTTCGCATAATGACCTTCAACACTTGGGTTGGTGGTGCACACGTCAGCAATGGGGTGCAGAAGGTGGCCAACCACATCGCCTCGACTGGTGCCGACATTGTGGCGTTGCAAGTAGGTCGCTTCAGGAGTATGGTTGCCAGCAATCTATGTGCATGGAAGGTGACCACTCATGCCAACTGGCTCTACAGTACTAAACCAGACACAGCACAGCGCATTGATGAGATCAGAGGCAACATGGCTGTTCTTAATTATGCCAGCCAGACTCACAGCTCAGGGGCACGCGGCCGCAGTGATGCAATGCTCGTCTGCCCGTATTGCATAGTATCGAGTGGCTAGGCTCGTCCCAGGTTCAATGCCCAGTGATGGAGGTTAGGTTTGCGAACCATAGACCCTAGCCATAGACCTTGCAGCCAGGCCGTAGATGACTCACCCAATACCCCTGAAGACTGAGAGGGTTCCACGCCCACCCGCCATCGTCTGGTCCATGTTGCCCTGGTGTAGGGAGGCTCCTAGTGGAGACAGACAGAAGGACGCTGCAGTATGCCCTGGTCCCCAGCCTTGCATGAAAGGTTTGATTACTGGCCAGCTACAGGCAAAAACGGGCGTGAGACCCCAGAATAAAACAACCAGGTGCACGAGGCACCGCTAAGTTTTCCCTCTGATAAGGCGTTCCCGACATATTATCACTGATAAGCCAATTCTTATCGATTTCAGGAAACCAGTGGTTTCATCTCCGACCAAATCGTCCGAGCTTTGGGCGGTAGCTGGAAACGATGTAGCAGCAGTTACGGCGACAGTGATTACATAATCACCCGACACCCCATCGTGGAGAACTACATTCCCTCAACCAAATTATGGAATACTGGATGCCAAATCCAAGTCAGCGAGTTTCCAAACCAGTTCCTGAACGTGTGGGGTGTGCACTTGGATTGGCGGGACTACGGTCCGTACACAGCTTGCTTCCACCGAGTTAAACGACACGACATGCACCAGGCACTCGATTACAACGAAAGGAAGCATCAGGGAGAGGCGAGCAATATGGGTCGAGTGAACAACATCGTCGGCCTCATGAATCATCCACCATTCGCCCAGAACATGCAAACCAGTGACTTTACTCCTCTAATTGTGGCCGGCGATTTCAATACTCCTTCCCATTTGGATTGGACAGAGCACATGCGAATTCTTCATTGCAATATGAGTTATGAATGGCCAGTGTCCAAACTCATGCACGACTCCCTGTTCAAAGACAGTTACAGACAAGTCTACCCCGACCCGGGTATGTCCACTGGGTTTACGTGGACACCGCTTTATAAACTATCACCGGAAGATCCTCAAAATCGACTACCCGAACCGCAGGATCGTATCGATTTTATATACTATAGAGGCAAGTATATTCGTGCCAAGTCAGCCAGAGTGTACACAGGACTTGGCGAAATGAGATTATTTCCCAGCCACAGAGACAACGATTGGCCCAGTGACCACGCAGCTGTCATTTCTGACTTTGATATTCTCATCGTATAAAGACTCGGAATGATCAGGATTCGAACCCAGTCAATTCCTTGCAAATCCAATCTCATACCAACTCGACCACAAGACCCATACGAATAGTACCATGTGATCGCCAGTATATTGTCTGCATGTTCTGCGTGACTGTTGGACCAGTGTATTGATAGCCAGAAATGAGAGCCAAGTCGCCTATGACCGTGTTCTGTCTGATGCATATGGGTCGCATACCCTAGGTCACTGCTGGAACTTCAGCAGAGCAGCTGCCAAGTCTTCTCACCTGGTCACCCTTCCACCCATGCCAGGGCACCATCCGCAGCTGACTCACTGTTATCACTGTGTACCCATGCACCACAATTACAGCCAACTCTCCCTCCTGTTTGCACCACCTTTTTTCTTTGGTTTCAACCGCAGAGTACCTCCAACCCCGTCTTCGCAAATCCCTTCCACTCAACACCCACCGACTCGTTCCACATGCGCTACCAAAATTAAATCAAGGTTCGTTAAAAACTAAATCATTCGCAGAGTACACCAACATCGAACGCACTTCCCTCCGAGCGAATGAAATCCAGACCATTACACTAAATGAAAGAATAGTGAAGAGCTTAGTCATAAATCCTCATACAACTTGGACTTGGATCGAGTATGTCCAAATACTATGCACACACACAACATTAATGCCTTATCATAAGGTTATGCAAAACCCAAAACTCGGCTAACAATTCAAGCTATCGGTTATCGACAACTAAATATGAGTGAAGAACAAGTAATCGGGAAAGTATCTAACCACGCTTCCCCCCAAAAAGACCATAAAACATACTTACAAATTGGGGAAAGAAAAAAGTCAAGACCGACTCTTATAGCCATTCAATAATGTGCGCCATGTCCAGGCATATCCTCAGATCCGAACGAAGAGCGACTGGCTTCCTCCTCGTCATCGTACATTCCTTCAGCTTCCTCGCCTCCTCGCCCACGTCCGCCCATTCCTCCACGCACTCCTTGTCGACCTTGACCTAGACTGTAATACGAATGATGAGGTAACGGGTGGCGTCCCTGACCGGCTCGTTGACCGCGCTGCACGACCATCATGGGATGTTGGGCCTTCGACATCAGAGTACCGCTTTCCATCATCGGAGAAGCCAATGTCATCGCGACTTCCATGTCCGCTGACATATCAGCGCTTGACACGCGACCCACGTCGCGTTTAACTTGACGAGGGAACAAACGTTCACTAAAAACCTCGCTCTATTTAACATCATTATCACAGGCTAGAAAGAATAAATCACTTACGCAGTTCCCAAACCAGGTGCAATCGGCACTCGATGAGCACCAACGTAACTAGAATGCGCTGGCGTATTAGCCGATGGAAACTTGGCAAACAATCGATTTTGAACGATTTCTAAAATGAAGAAATTTTGCAAACAGAGCAGTCACGAAACTAGCTTGCTCTCCAACCTCCTGAAAAAAAACTTACGATCAATATAATCGCGCAAAGCTGCTGGCAAATAACTTTTTAATTTCGAGATGTCATTCGGGTCAACATTTCCGCGTTCCAAACCATGCGTCAACCCCAATCGTTTCAATACTTCCACATCATCGTGTATCTCAAACGGACGATCGAACGTAAACATATACTCCGTTCTAAAAACGCGACATGTAATGACAGCCGCCACAAAAGCACCCTTTATTTCATACTTATCGTGCGAAATGCTGCAATCCACAGTCGTCCGCTTATCAGTATGAATGACGATATACGGCAAAAATAAAGTCGAGTTTGGCAACGGTTTGCCATGCTCACGTTCATATTCCTTGTTGCGAGCGACCAAGCTTTTAAAAGCCACGAGCTAGAGCAAATTATCGATATAACCAGCAGAAACATCGAACAGTTCCATAATTTTACCTGAACTATCAAATCTTGCAACTGTTCAGTCTTTTGACGAATACGTTCCAAGCGACGAGTTTTTTCGTCTTCTAATTTCTTGCACTCTTGCACCGACGAAGTCGGAAGACCAACCCAACGGATTTCTTTTTTCTCTTTTGAAATTATATTCATCGCCATCAATACGTTCAAAGCGTCGTAAACACGACGACGAATATTCTTTTGATCATAGATCTGCTTTTCCTAAAGAAAAATTCAGTTAATAATTAGATGAGAAATGCTTTAAAGTCGTCATATGTTGCCTACCTGTGATGCTGGCGGATTAGGCATAGATTCAAAATATTCCTGAACCAACTCGTCAGCCACCTCGTTGTAGTTTGTGACCACCTTCTCGCGCACTTTCTCGCATACTTTCGTCGAAAAGTGACGCAAGCCCTTCGATTTGTCTGTTGAACGAGGAAACTTCCTCACGCTGCTACAAAAAGGTGTAAGTAATAAAGAAAACAAAGACAGAAATCCTTGTTACTTCATGCTAAAATCATATTCCAGCGGGCGTTTTACTCCTCCAGAACCAGGCGTCTTTCCTTGGACAGCAGGACCACGAGTTCCACGACTTGGCGTATTGCCCAACACCTAAATTGAAAAATTCTTTCTACTGTAATTCTTCCGTAACCACAGAGACCAGGATCTTATATACCTGCAGGGCCGTTGCCGGAACAGCTTGAACATACTGAACTTGTCCAGTGGACTGCACTTGTCCTTTAGGTACAGTAGAGATTATCGTCAGTTCTTTCCCAGATGGTGTCAAGACAGCTGCACAAGGAACAGAACGGTCAGCCCTTGGAGCCTGTTGTATAGGTAGCAAAGCTTACTTTGTGTCTGAAGTTGTTGCTTCGGAGTACCAGCAGGCGGCGTGGATGCCGTTGCTGGTGTCATCGGTTTCAGCGTGGCATACGAAAAAGCGTTGCCACTGCTTGAAGCGCCGGCTTTTTGCATGTTGACCGCTTAACTGAGATGATTTCTGAAAAGACAGATGAAAAGTTGGCGTTTTACACGGAGAAAACCATTGCCCTAAATCTTCCGTGGTCAAGCAATATTCTGTAGTTAAAATCACTTCCGGAGCCGCAGAAAGCAGGGAAGAGAAAACAGCTATCGTTAAAAATGATAGTTTGTGGTTGCAATGCGCTTACAAACTCGAAAGCAACAAACAAGTCGTCTTGACATGTTGCAAAAACATCAACTAAAACCTAACTTTCCCCCGACCATGATTTTTGTCGTTTGTAAACTCATTGTTTATCACTCTTGTCCGGTCATTGTCCGGGCTTAAAAAACTAAAACATTTTGACCTCTTGCAGGTTAATCAGAGAAAACATGCGCATTTACCTCTCGCAAAACAAATGCCAAAAAAGGTTTGCAAAGATTAGTAATCGATCGGCCGCAATAATCAAACAAATGACGAATAATGACCAAATTCAAGTAAAGATAAAATTTCCGCGTTTTTCGTTCCGCTGCAGCTCGGAGCCAAATTGAGGTAAGCAACTGAGTCTTATCACGAAAACAACTAGTTTTTACCGGTGTGCGCGGATTACTGTAACCGCTCTGCAAGTATCGACAAACAGATAAATGCGTAATTGATAAAGGCAAAATTCCAACAAATGGTAAACATAATCGACATCTGGTTCCAGAAATGAATTTTAATGATCTTCCTTCCGATATTCAGTCTAATATATTCAAATATTTACACCCGCACGAGTGGTTTTTTGCGGAATTCGTATGTAAAACATGGCGGACAATTTTACTTGAATTTTGGGATCACGTGAAAGAAATCGAATACGAATCATACGGTTATATTCGCGTTATGTTCCAAGATCATCGATCATTTCGACTGACTTGTTCGGGTGGAGGATGGAGGGACGACGGCGATTTGTTGATGGTAATATTAAAACGATCTGGTGCACACGTTGAGAAATTGATTTTGCACATTCCGCAAGACATGAACATGACATTGAAGCCGGAATCAGTATTGGCCGTTGGTATATTTTGTAAAGAATTGAAAGCTCTCAGTCTAAATGGACACGTATCTTCGATGGCCGATAGTATTAGTGTAATTTGTCACGATTTACTCGAACTGCAAGAAATCTTTATTTGGGATGAAAGTTTTCCAGAAGAAACGACAGGCGAAATAACATCTGGCGTTTTAGTCGGCGACATTATTTCGACGTGCAATCGATTACGAAGTTTGGATATCAATTTCTTTTTCATTCCTCCACCATCCGAAGATTCTTGTCGTCGTTTGGCCAATTTGGAAAATATCGAACGCATACGATGGTTATTTTGGAGTCCATTACCGCCCGCTTATGTTGAAACATTTTTCTCAAGTATTGTCGGTTGTAAACAGAGTTTACGTGAGCTTAGTCTTAGCTGCAAATTAAAAGCTCCGTTAAACGGAGATAAATGCGCGGATTCTTTGAAACAATTAGCCGAGACAGACAGTCGATTAGAAATCTTGGATTTGGGATTTCAATTACACGTAGCGATGCGGGAAGAAAATTCGGACGAAATTTATTATGATCCCATTGAATCAGCTCCTTGGACCATCGAATTATTATCGGCCTTAAATTATTTTCGTAACATCAACGATTTATCTTTGCGATACTTCGATTTATACGATGACAAAGTTTTGGATTCTTTGAAACACGTTTGCGAAAATTTAAAAGTATTTCGATTGGAAGACAATTACGGAGTTGATGGAAAATTAACTTGGGCATTGCGTTCGTATTTGAAAAAGTTACGAGCTATTAGTATCAGTCAAGCTTACTTATCGCACAGCGATATGGTCGAATTCATTTTGGAATGCCCAAATTTGGAAACTTTACGTTTTTCTAACGTTGATTCAATGTCTTTCAAACGATTGGTCTTAGATACTCATTCTGCACTGCATCGTTGCGGCACGTCCTATTGTTTCGGGAAGAAAAATGAAAAAATTTCTGATATACATCCGTTGAATTTGAGATTGGACACGGCGCGAAGTTACATCCATGACGAAGCGGAGGAACTGAAGAATGTGCATTTGTGCGGGCTGACTTTATCGCCACCTGGTCATTCGAATGTGATCATTGACAGAGTATGCAAAGGGATGATTGGATAAGGTACCGAGGGTGGTCGTGGTTACAAAGAAAGGGTCATTTCCTAGTGCAAAGCTACAGTATCTTGGCGTCTGGTCTAACTATAGTTCATGCAGAAAATTGGTAATTTTTTAAATTTTCTTTTCTATTTAGTAATTTATTTATACTACTGTATTTGGCGATATATTTAGTTCTGGATAGAGTGACATATTGGTAAACTGGGTCTTGATTTAGGGTTGGCAATTTGGTTTCGATTCAAGGTTTTTCACTGTGCTTCATTTTGATTATTTGTAACTTTTGTGATTTTTCAACTCCTTCAAAGGTTAGTGGGTAATATGTTTTTGATAATGATATGAATTTCAATGTAAAGTTCGCGCTTTATCTGCTGCGAAAATGATAAAGTATGGCATATTATAGTGGGAAAATCCCGGTTTTCTCTCAAATCAGTATTTAATCCCACTTTAAGGCGCTGGTTATCTCTCGTGTGTCCTTTGAAGTTGACTGACAAAAAAGTCACAGTTGGGAAGCAGAACAGGTTGGGGAGGACGCAGTGCCAAACACATTATCCCCATCAATCTTATTTTTTTAGCGAGGCGGCCGGATCGGATCAGTCGATGCTGGGCGTTGGAAATAAGGGTACTGTTACTGAGTATAATACAGATGTATTTGGCCTATCCCCTGATGGCTATCTTGACCGGTCGCTGCATACAGATGCCTTCGATACGCTCCTCCATGCGAGGCAGAAACCCGTCTGGTTGATGTCTCTGGCTCCTATGACTAGGAGGCCCCTTGGGGATCTTCCCCGATGTCCAGCCTATTGCGAGGTCAGTTGAGTCAAGAGTCATCTGTGGGTCCGTGGCAGCGACTGAAGGAATCTGGGAAGTGTCTGGGTAGCCGAATCAGACGTGAGGCTCTACCAATCCCCAGTCGATTTGACTGGGAATTCCAAACATAAATGTTTGGACTGTTTAACGATGCTGGCTTGCTGGGAGGAGGTCTGTGAGAAAAATCATTGATTTCGAAAAGGAATAGCAGGGTTTGCAGTTTGCCAGAGACCATTGGCACTGGACCCCGCGACAGTGGAGAAAAGTTCTGCTCTCAGGCGATGGTATCAAGAATGCCCGTCACCATTTGAGTGCCAGGCCAACTGCTGAGCGTGGTTCGATCATGGCCTGATTCAGAAAATCGATGGCGTCATTGATCGATTTAGATACCTGTCGCATGCCTGTTGAGCAGCAGGGCAACGATCGAAAACGCGTCGCTGCTGGCGCACAGAAGTGATCTGAATGGACAAGCCTGACCAGTCTCCTGGTCTGAATCCGATTGAGCATGCAGGAAGTGGTCGAGCGTCGCGTATGAACAAAATCGTATCAAAATTTGAATGATTTATGGCGGGGCATCGGAAAAGCTTGCTCAGTTTTGCTTCACACACACTCCATCCCCTAACATTATTTCTGTAGCATCTTATACTTAGGCATATATGAGATATGACGTAAAATTAAAGGACATGGCGCCAGATTACCACAGGTGGGTCGGAGTCAGGTTTTAGAGCCAATATGTCAGTTTAGGAACCTCGTCCCCTCCCCATCAACGTTGGCATCAACCGCACTGTAGTCTCTCCTTTGTATCCTGTGCATGCTGATCTTGAAACACCTCACCAGTGGACCCTCCTAACGTGGACGACGTCTTTTTTTCCGCCGACGAGCTGCTGGACCAAACCGAGCCCTGCAGAACTGTCTCGGCGAGAGGGCATGCGCCTAAACGTGAAGATATTAAATGCGGCATCATCGTTAATGTGAATCTTGGTAAAAAACAGTAACAAAAGTTCTTCCGCCAAACAATTTAAATTTTAAATTTGCGGTAAAATTTGCATATGTAATTTAACCCTTTCCCCCATCATTCAGATCTCGCCCATATATGCGCTGAGCTGATAGATATGGTTGGGGCGCCGGTATAGATACCCTGGCCATTGTACATCATGTGTGGATGATGGCACTATCGAATTCACTTGTCGTGAATCATTCTCTCGTTCTTGGAAATTGCGATACTATTACACGCTGAGCTGTTGGCAGGAAGTCGCTTCTATTCTCCATCTCGTTGCTCCCTACGTTTCCGTTCGCCTGTGTTCCAGTATGAGTCAGTGGTTTAGGAAAGATGAGACACTGGTGGGATATATAAGTGGGCTAGTCTGTGAAAGCTGACGTGTTACAAGTGCCAATATGCGCGTGATACTGCTGGCTGTGTTGAGCGGGTGTGCAGTGGGGATTGGGGAAGGCCAATTCGGAAATGTGTCCGTGAATACTGGGCAAAATGGACCAACTGGACGGGGGACAGCGAGCAGGAGGTTCTTCCAGGGCATTTGCGACTGCATTGGTGATGGAAAAATGGACCTTGGATGTGTCTATGACTGTGTGCACAGCTCGGATAGCATGTGTTTCTGGTACTTGATGTTCTGCCCTGTTCGAGCTGCCGCGTGGATGCAGGTGTGGACGAATGGAATGAGATTGGTCGATTATGACCCTGCCTTGGATGGGGCTATCTTGGATTGGAGGATTGGAGAAGCCTTTTTTCGTGCGTGGGGGATAAGGCTGGGTGGCGAGTTCGAGTACGGCAGATGCGCCGTGGACATAGTCCCAGGGCCCAACGATGGACCCTACCAAATGCAAGCAGCCTGTACTTGGAAGGGCTCTGAACCGCAGAGAGAAGTCGACTTGGGGAATCTGGGAGCGCCTGTAAACCTGAAGGCCTACGTCACAAAAAGAAATTTTGAATCGATCAATGAAAAGTGGCAGTTGGAATTGACTTTTGAGGCATCAGATACTGGACCTGTGCCAACATTCCAAGTACTTGACTGTCGTCTGGTCAGGGGCGATGGTAATGGTACAAGGTACTTAAACGCGACTGGCGCATGGGGCAGTCAGGTAGTGTTCGACTTGACGGGGACTGTTGTGGGGAAATGGTCGTGCAGAGTACGAGGACGAAGGGTCAGCGATGGGCAGATTGTGAACGGGCCATGGAGTGCGAGTCTGTTCGTGAACACCAGTCAAAGTGGACAATCTAAACCCCAGGTCCAAATAAATCATTTGAATTATTGGAGTGATGGAATGGATGTGGTGTACAGGTGAGTATCCTGAACCTTCACTTGCACCCCGGGCTATAGGATGTTGTAACCCAGGCGGTGGGCATATGAGGGGCTAAAGTCTCTTGGAAATTACTCCAAGCAGGAGTAATTTCCAGGCGAGCTGGAGAGATGGCTGAAATATCAAAGCGACTGGCCTGATGCCTCCTTTCTGGTCCAGGGGGTGGGGGGAGGGTGGGAGTATCCATCTTCCGAACGCCCATAGGATTCTGACTTATGGAGTTCGTTATGCGGTATCCTAGAGATCCTAGGGTTTACGGTATGCGCGGAGCTTTAGGCGGGCTGGTCTAGGAGTCTCGTATATTCCCGGCAAGGTATACTGTAGGTGCATCCACGTATTTGCCTGCAATGGATCTATCGAAGTGTGGAGGCCAGTGGATGCTTTAATTTCGCTGGAGAAACCGCTGGTTTAGGTTCAATGATGCAGCGCTGTGGTGTAAGGCTTGAATTAATTAACTATTCAGCCTACAGCATGTCGATGTAGCTCGCTTCACTGATTGTAAGGCCACTATACCAACATCTAAAGGACTCTCGTCGGACCAGCATCCAGATACACTCAGACCATCGAGAATTCTCTAACCCACCTGGGCATCAGGGTTAAAGTAGCACAAACAGACCAGTGCAGACTATGTGTACTACGCAAATCGGATGCCCTGAATGCCCAATTACAATGGGATAAAGTGGGGGGTATATGCTCAAGCATGGTTATATGACAGTATAACTGTATATGGGCGGGTAGCAGTCACCCTAATCGGGCTAGCGGCCTGGTGGGTTAGGCGTTCGCTTCTAACGCCTCGAGCGAGTGATCGACTCGCGGCCCAGTTGATCAATTACTGTGAATATAATAAGTCCCTTCATCCTCCATCTAATGCGTGAAGATGTGGTAAAACGGGAGCAGGAATAGGAACGTGTGGTACCCAAAGCTGTAGTTCCATGCGGATGGACTATTCCATACGAGCGTGTCTCCAAGTTCTTCTCACCAGCACAAACCGCTCATTTTGAGTGTCAGCGCAAACTGACAATTTTCCACTTCAGATTCGATCCAGATGGCACTCGTCGCAATCGAGTCATTGGCCTCCAATTCCTTCCAAGATCCAACAACCTGACCAATTACGTATCCTACGACGGGGCTGGCCAAACTATCAGCAGCCAATACCCGTTCACTTTCGACTATATCGAGCGATATCGATACGAAGTCCAACATGACTTCCTTATCGTTCGGATCGATCCGTATGAGCAAAGCAGTGGGACATTGGTGTACAACGGTAGTGCTCATAGACATGAGAACATAACAGGCAGTGACGACATTGGCAGATTGGAGTACGACCCAACTCGGCACGCCATCTTCTTTACTTCGCGACCACTGTACAATGAGACCGCGGAGCCGTGGTCGTTACAGATGATCGATCTACACACCCTGCGCGTCCTCGTTGTTGAGCCAACGATCGTTGGCCCATGCGTGACTCTGCTGTACGAATCACACGCCAGCAATTCTGGGATCCAAATTCTGTACTTGGCCAGTGACGGCTTGCGGTCGCTATCGATTTGGAATGAAACGTCAAGTAGTCACCTGCTGGTCAGTAGGAAAGACTTGAATGCAGGCGACTTGAGCAAAGTTACTCATCTGGCCGCTGACCAGTCCTTCGTCTATTACGTCAACGATACTGAATCGGGGGTCCACATGTTCGACAGAAATACAAGGTCCACTCGAGCTGTGACTTTGGGTCTGACAGTTGGATCAGTAAGTGGCGAGGACAGGCGTGGTGCTGGGTCCGGAGCCGGGAAGGATTCAATATGCTCTTGGAACAAATTTTAAAGCTTTGTTCAGGTTGGCTAGGATAGTCTGATCATGGTGCACATAGAGGCTCGTCTGGCGATGGATCCTCTGCACAGAGTCGACCTGTCACGGTGATGCTTCAGCTGTAGACCAGGTTTTTAGCATGGTGTCAAGCACCTGACTTATTACAACGACCATTAGCAGTAATGTGATTGGCCTGCCCCACACTTACAAATGCTAATGAGTTAACCAAAATTTGTACTTATTTCAGAACGATCCAAAATCTGCCTCAACCACCGTACCATATTACCCAATCAACCAAGTCCACAATCTGCAATCCTTCTGCGTTGAGAACCGTCCTTATCCATCTTGGGATCTACTCTTTTGTTACTACCCTCAAATCCTCGACTTTCGCACTGACATGACCGACGTACACACTGCAACGGTCACGATCCAGATCCAGCCAAATATCAGCCAAGAATGCCACCGCACTCGCCTTCCTCCTTACCAGTGCCAAGTCATTCTTGAATCCACATCGGCCAATTATCAAAATGCCACTCCCAAGACTTTCGTAGTGACCACTCGGAACACAACCATCCACATGTCTCTAGACGGACTCGAGGCGGATCACCATTACAACATCACCCTCATGATCGGGCCGTACAACTGGACCTTTTTTGGCCCATCGCCGACCACCATGCAAGTCCCATTCGACTCCACCTACCCAGTTCCCAGTGCCAACAAAATCTGCCTCTGGCTGTGGATACTTATCGCCTGTCTCATCGTGTTCGCTCTCACTATTTCCATGCTCCTGTACCTGCACCTGCGAAGAAGACGAGAAGTAGCAATTCACAACGAGATCCACGACTGGCGTCATGACCAAATAGAATTGGAAAGGTCTGGTTTGGTGCCTTTCTTGCCAGAATCTGAGTTGGTCTTCGAAGGAGTGCTGGGCACGGGTCGCTATGGCAATGTATACAAAGGTCGAAGGAAACGGTCTTACGAAGAGGTCGTCTTGAAGCTACTGCACCAAGATGGGCACACAACACAATATCCGAATCTGCAAAGTCAGTTCTATCGAGAAGCCTTGACCTGGGCTCGTCTCCATAAAAGGAATGCTGGAGAGATAGCTCGAGCTGGTTCCGACAGGCTCCTCGATTTGATCGGTGTCTGTTTCACCATAAGCAGGTCCATGTTGCCCGATGCCGGCGCCGAAACTGTGCTCGTTTGCGAATATATGAACGGTGGGCGATGCGACGAGTACTTGAAACGGTATCGTCATCATTTGGACCGCAATGACGCATTGACCATCGCCAAGGACGTGGCCACTGCCTGCTGCTACATACATGACCGCGGCTACATTCACGGCGACCTCACTGTCATCAACGTCTACATCAAAATGGACAGCAGAAAGAAACCAGTCCTAGCAAAGCTGGCTGGCTTCCACTCGACTAAGCTCGTCGACGACCCTACTCACCACACTGTCCGCGAAAGATACTGCGCTCCCGAGGCCTTCGATGGTTCAACGACTCTGAAGTCGGATGTGTGGTCATTCGGTATCCTAGTCTGGGAGTTGTTCATGTTCTTCGAGGTAGCCCGAAACTGTGCTCCCTTGCCTTACTACCCACCAATCTCCCCTCGCGCCCCCGCCCACACTGTGCGGTTGTACGTCAAAGATGAGAAAAAGCGCATCAAGTGCCCCGACCACTGGCCCAGTACTCTTATTTCAATCCTGAATTCGTGCTGGTTGTACGATGCCAGTAGCCGGCACACGTTCACCGATTTGGCACAGGCTTTGGAAACTGTTCATTTCAACGGAACATCTGCAAGTGGGATGGACGAAGAGGGACCCAGTAAGACGGACGACGACAAAGTGCCTCTCTTGCATGTCTCCGAACATGAATGAGACCCGCAGCGCCTTACATTGCTTTGATGTCTATTCTTAGGTTCCGGTATGACGATTGTGATAGGTATTCTGGCCAACTGCCGTTGATGATACTCGAACATACCCTGAATCCTCGCTTGTGACCCCTGGGTCGGACCCCTTTGCACTCTGCTACATACAACGAAGCAGACGACACATGCCTCACTCCGGCACAGAGTCAATAGGCACAGTTGGTTTGACATTAGACGGAAGACGTTGTTCAATCACATTTTCACCTTCTAAAAGCAATCGTTCGCAATTCGCCTCTTCTTCTCGCCCATCCGTGATATACTCTAGTTCCAAATCGGATGGTATCGAATCGATGTACTTGGTATTTTCTGTTTTTACCAGCTTATCCATTCCCAGAACCTGAGCTGGCTTGAGCAGTGCTGGCGTCAGTACTCGTTGGCACAGTTGGATGTTGTTGAGAATATGCTCCAGAGTCCAGTGCTTCCTCAGCAAGGCATGGTGGGTCAACGTGAGATGACCGTGCCGCATACGTCGAAGTGACGAGAGGCAGGCAGTCGATCGCAGGTTCAGACCCAGTTCGTGAATAAACTGAGCGAAAAATTCGTCCGTTTCATTGATACATTGAATCTCTGAAAAACAAAAAACTTTCAGTTTGATCGTGAAAATGTGAGTAATGTGTCCATGCTCATGTGCGTTGCTCTTTTACTGACGCTGGTGAGCAGAAAGCTCCTTCTCCAGGGTGCTGTCACTGATCGATCGGGGAGTAACAGCATTACGAGCCTAGGAAGTGATAGCATATCACAAACTCACGATAAGCGGGACTCACCAAGAGTGAAATACGGCAACTGTAAGGACACACACTGAGCACCGTAGAGAATAGGAAAAGAATCCTCCTTCGGTCGGACCATGCCCCTCGATGCTAGCTCGTACGCCTCTTGACTTTGAATATGAACGCCTGCGGATCTGAAACACTCAAGACGGTAGACATACAGCTCAAGCTCACGAAGGGACAGCTCAGACATGAAGGACTCAGACATACAGCTCATGAAGGATTGAGGTGGTACTTACTCGAAAGCCCGAACTTGGAAACCCGACAAGACTCGAGATAGAACCTTGGCCATCCTGTTTGGTGTAACATGATCTAAAAACGAAGGCACCTAAGCCACGTGGCCGATGTTTATCATCTCAACATTCAAAAACTTACGGAAGGTAGATTTCTCAGAGATTTTTGACTCCTCTGTGTGATCCAATGTCGCCCGACCGAGCCGTCCACGCGCATAATACACTTTCATGAAACGAGCCCTGTTCAACTTCGGCAACAGGTCGACCCCGTCGTTGATTCCAAATACTGAAACACACTCTTCTGATCTCGAAGCAACAAGCACTTCTGATTCCGCTGTTTGCACTGCGTTGGACCAGGCAAGATTTCTGTGCAACTATCATCCAGTCATCCCATCCTTGCCCTTGCCTGTGATACCGGAAAACACGCAGCCTAACCGAGCCTGTATCTATTGAAGTCCTGTATATCCTATCCTGCCCAACACTAACTCAACTGCATTTCCAACACGAAAGGCGATCTGGGAACATAGTAGGAGGAGCAGAAATAAAGACCCAATAAAAGCCAGAGGTACATATAGCGGCTAGGAACCTTTTAAAAATTGCTGCCGTTTGACCTCCATGCCGCCTCAGATTTTCCCAAGGGACCGCCAACCCATTTTTGCTAACACCCATCCTGCAGGATGGGCACTGAGCCGGACATTGAGGCGACCAATGCACAGCAGCTTCCCTGCGACGTCTCCGTCAGGAGCATATCCGCCAAGGGCGTCCTATGCCAGCACCAACATAATATGATAAAGGGCGAAAAGGAAGGGGCTTCACGACTGGTGTTCGGCGGGAACCAGTTCCCTGATCCTCTACTCGTTAACCGTTGTAATACGACTGTCCGTATTATTGAAGTCAGTGACCGACGGAGCTTTTGCACCTCGCCAAAACCCAGGGCAGCCAACCAAGTCTTTTGACCTAGTCCATGGCTGAAACATCATCCTGACGGGTGAGGCCCAGCTGCTGGCTCCGTGTAAAGGCTTGATTGCCAGTAGAGCCTCTACACCGTTCACCTCTTGATGGTATCCAGTGAGTCACCTAGAGAGGAACCCATAGAGCTGCCTTCTTATCTGGGACCAACGCCTCAACCAAAACCCCCTCCCTTGAGACTAGCAGTCCCAGAGGTGTAGGTTCGAGTCCCGCTCGCGATCAGAGTTCGTGTCCTTTAAACCAACTTACCACACAGCCCAGACGAGCCATAGCGCATAGTTTCGGCTGCCTCCAACTGTATATCCTCGATTTGGTATCGATCGCCCACCACTGAAATCACAAATCCATAATCCCGCCTCACAAGACAACCTCAGCCCCTACCTGCCGGATGATCCGCGTAATCGAGCTGTGTCACGTGGCCCACAACCAACAATTCACCCGACGACGGATGCTCCTGATACACTGGTCTGCGGTAAAGTCCAGGCGGTCGTACTTGCAGCTGATTCAGATCTGAAACAACCCACTGTCTCGAATGCCAAGCCACAAGACCACCCTTACCTTTACACACTCCTTCACGAATCATCAACTTGACACGCTCCAAGGCCAGGTCCCTCGGTTTGTGGATGCAGAATACACCATTAAGCAATCGCCACGCATCGCGCGCCCTCACCACTTTCATTATTCCAAACCTTAAAACTCAACAAGACCATACGGATTAGGCGTCGAGGACAGGACGAGACAGGGTGCCCATTCACCTTGGGAGCAGACCGAGGCAGTTATTATAGTACATCACTCAACCCCAGAGCCAAGTAATGCAAGGAAGCATCTTCCTTTGCCACAACCCAAACCACACACTCAGATCCATTTATAAACATACACTGGTTCCAATAGACTACGATCACATTCACCTGAATGTCCACAATAAATTATGGCGAGTGCCTTTGTACCCTTCCCCCACGTGCATCACACACAAGTGCAAGATTATAGCCAAGTCATTATTGTAAATATCTCGGGCCCGCCATCACAGGAATGCCTTCTAGTAAACTCTTATCACTGCGCTACCGATCCACCTTCCTCGTCTTCAGTTTGCGAAGGAGGTGCAGTTGTCGATGGAGCGTGAGACGGTGGTGGCATACTTTGGAAATGTTGATGCATTCGTTGCGCCACTTCGTACACGTGATGCACATCCGGTCGTCCTTCCGGTTCTGGATGAACGCAAATCGAGACCAAATTTCGTAGCTGAAACGAGAAATGGATCAGGAAAACAGCAGGGGACAAGACAGAGACCAGATGAACAAGGGTGACTCGACATACTGTACCTGGCCGCGAGTCGAACGCGCGCGGCCAGCTATACCATTCTTGAGTCATGTGTCCCTTCGCCCTTGAGTGTGCTAAGCGTTTGGTGATTTGTTAAAACAGGATGAGGTCAGTCGGGGAGGACAGGCCTCCCAAGTGGTTCAAATATGCCTCGCAATAACGATAGGACATGGCCTCTGCTACCTTCTGGTGGGTCTATCAGTCAGAAACCCACCCAAGGGCTAGCGGACGGACAGGGCCACCTCTACCCGCTTTCTGTGGTACGGCCTCAGTTGCTAGAGCACATGCTTCCCTCAGGGTTCAATCCAAGACACAACATCAGACTCACCTCTTCCGAATAAATATCAGCTGGCAAGGGAGGATAATCGCACTGTTCAATCTTTTTGCACAGAGAATAAAGATTCATCTTATCACCATAGAACGGAGACTGAAGAGCCGCCATCTAAAATCGAAATCATACATTTAATTAAGCCCTCCCACCTAATTACGAGGTCACATCTCAATTTCAAGCCCCATCCACCTAATCCCAATGACCAAATCAGCCTACCTCGTAAAGTAGACACCCCAATGACCAGATATCCGACTTGAAATTGTATCCATTTTCGTGAATACGTTCGGGCGACATATAATACGGCGTTCCGACCAGCGAGTGTGCCGCAGTAGTTTTCGAACTAAAATAACGCCCGAGTCCGAGATCGCCCAATTTCACCACACCTTGTGCAGTAATAAACACGTTGGCTGGTTTTATATCTGCAAAAAATACATTTTCATTGATTCCATGCAACCACTAATTACTTCGCCATACCTCTGTGCATTATCCGTCTCGAGTGCATATGCTCCAAAGCACTGCACAATTGAACAAAATATTTCCAAATCGTACGTTCAGGAATCAGGCGTTTGTTTTTCTTAAAATGCTAAAAGTGCAGCAAAAAACAAAAACTATGAAAACCGTGCAGAACTGAAATAGTTTGCCAATTACTTAGGGAATCAGCAGATGTCTGTGCAGTCTTCCTCCTCCCCTTGCTAACTACAGAAGCCGATGCGAGGGAAGGTTACAAAAAATAAGTAAATGGTAGGTATTAGTTTAGCATAGAGCATACCTTAATCATCCGACTCAAATCACCGGCATCGGCCAACTCCAAAACGATATTCAATTCGTTATCCTCAATAAACGAGGCGTAATATTTGATGACGTTCGGGTGATTCAGCTGTCTTAGCAGATCAATTTCCTTGATACAATCTTGACGGGCTTTGGCATCCATCATCTCGAAAATCTAAAACATACAAAGATAGAAAATGGAAGGCTGTAAATGCATCGTGGTCCAAGGCCCTGGCTGGACTAATAATCTTAGAGACGAGGGTTAGAATCCCGCTCAAGGCTCAAGTTTATGCGTATATGTCTTGATTGCAAATTACAGCCTCCTAATTTGACAGTACCTAACGCACGAGGCCAATTGACGGAGGGTGGTTCATACCATCAGATCTAATCCTCAAATTCCATTTGATCCTTCACCTGCATGTGCACGTGCACACCAAACCAAGCAAGTCAAGCCAGGCAAGTCCAAAATCTCACCGAAAAGGTACAGTACCAAGCCCACCATAACCATACTTTATCGATCATTAGCCCCCCCCCCGTACTCACATAACCCCTCACCCTTGGAGGAAAAGTAAGTTCGAGAGGGGATCAAAACAGAGCAAGTGCAGACTCTAGCCGCCACTGTCAACCTAACTATTCGAAAGCTTGGAAAGGCAAGCAGATGAGTGGGGACCACTTCAGTGGGGCGTTTGTTTGGACAATCGTCTGCCTTGACCTGATAAGGTCTTGATAATAAGCGGATTCGAGCGGCAAATGACAAAGGTCTCACACCAATAAAAATCAAGTTGGTACAGAGATTTTCTTGACTGCAGCACTGATAAAGCAAGCGACAAGAACCAACCAGAGTGAGAGGGCACGATAGGGACTTAGGGCGCAAGTGCGATAGTGGCTTAGCTTCCCTGAATTCCTTGGCTTTCGAAATGTCAGATTTGCGATGAAGATAACTAATTTTTTAGATTTTCAAATCATCCGGAAGAAATCTGCCACCACGGCCCGAACCCTGGTTGATGCATTAATGACTTGTGCGTGAGCCAGCTGCTGCATAAAATTCAAATTCCCACACGGTTACAGTTAATGTACCCTATATTTTTTCAAAGTTACATATACGTCGCCCTGGCTTACACTATCTGCACCATGCTTAAAAATACAAGGGCATCAAATTCTCACTCCCAATTTTATACAGTGCGTACTGCAAGTCTGGACAATTGCAACTTTTTGAGCCAGTACCAGTTGCACTTGACCGAGGTCGACTGTGAATACTTGTCAATGATAGGTCGACAAGTTATTACCCCCCACTACAGGTATCAGCCCCACACACGCCCCCAGGAGCAACCTCGTCCCTACATGGACGTACCTGCACTTTCTTCAACGCCACAATACTTCCATCGATCTTCGACCTGGCCCGATACACTTCACTGAACTGCCCCTTCCCAATCTTCTTCTCGATTTCCAAATTAGCCAATGTGCCATATCTCACCGCCGTATCGACCGGATCCATACCATCCATATCTGTGCACTCGCCTGCGATGAAACAGCCTTCAAGCGCCGACCAAGCCAATGAAACTGACTCTGCTTCTCCGCCTCGTCCACATGCGACCTTGACAACGGGGCCTAGGAGTAGAGCGAGTAACTTAGCGACAAGCACGTTTCCTTCCTGCCAACTCTGCCAAGCCCTTACACGGCCATGGCGATGCACATATTACTGGCCACCCAATCGATATCCTCTTCCCAGGTAGCCATCAGAAAATTTAAAGAAAACCCTCTTCCTCCTCACCTATCGCGCAGATTGTCCCTCCATGCTGCGCTGATAACCAAGTCCCCTACACTGATAAGGAGATAAATAGATCCCTCGCTTCAATAATAAACGTATCACATCAAGAAAAATAAAGTTGACGCAAGATCTCCAAACCGCTGCACTGATCAGGCACGCAAGCAGAGGATTCCCACTGATCATGGTCAAGCGACTCCCCTGACCAATAAGGGAAGCAAAGCAAATTCTCCATCACTGCACTGATAAGATCCCCATCAATCCCAAACAGATAGTATGTGAACCCAAACACATGTCGAGATCACAAAAGGCAAAGTCCTTCATAACTTTTAATTCACCCATCGATCACGCAATTAGACACGAATAAGGAGCGCAGAAGCAAGGAATCATTTATTTTCCAAATTCTCAATAATCTGCAGCCCTAGATCGAGTAAAAAAGGTTTCAAGTAAGGCTGCAAATCAGTCAATGCTGCATCGGCGCAGCTGGAACTCTTTGCGTTGATAGCCATCACGAACGATTGCAATAAGATAAAGCAATCCGCATCACAGACATCAGTTTCTGGTGCACTGTCACTGGGACCGCCCACCCACGTGTATTTCTGAAGTAGCTTGGTTTGCGATTCGGTCATGTGCCGAGGCAATGGATCCAAGGCTAAGAGAAGAAGAACTTCCGCGATTTCGTAATCGGATAAACGATAACGCCATACACCACTCGCACCGCTGTCGGAATGTCCATCTTGAGGCTTTGTCATGCTGAAAAGAGGACCGTCATGAAAATTAAGTCAACCGCATCCATTATAAACTTCAGAATTCGATGCTGAGACGGAGAGCACCAATCAACCCCAACCATATCTAAAGCGATGAGGCGCTACGGGGCTTCCAGCCAAGACCGGGCCCTGGCCTAGCGGGTTCAGGTGTCTGCCTCTCACGCTGGGTGCCCACTTACAGGGGGAAGGGGGGTCTACTCCAGCCTGGATAAAGAAGGATTGTCAATTTATGTGTTCCTTAGCCCTCGAGTGCACCGCTGTATACGTAGTGCTTGGCTATAGATAAAGTTTGACGCGACATTCGACGCACATGGGGTTATTTGGAATTCCAATTATTTCATTCACCAAGGGGCCAGCCCGCTCTGAATCCCCAGCCCAATTACTCCGATTGTAACTTACTTCTGAATGAACGATCGCGATTCGCTGATCACTTCTATGGCTTCCACATAATGCCCCATGGCCGTATAACATAAACACAACCATTCTGAAGCATTAGTCCGTCCCCATGACTGATTTTCATAAAATTTGATAGCACGATCGAAATACTCGATAGCTTCGTAAGGACGATCCAAATTTACCAAATGTACACCCAATTCCATGCACAAATTTGCCGCTAATCCCATATGTTTCTGATCGACGTAAGATTTAATGGCGTGTCCGTAGCAATGTATAGCCGAATTCAAATTCTGATGATAACCAGGTAAACCGAGGCGTCGACGATCGAGTTCGGCGTTCATAAATAATCTTGCCGCTTGTTTAAGACTCGCACATTCACCATGCACATTCCCGACTTGATGCTCGCAACGAGCGATCGCCAAATGACAAAGTCCAGCGTACGAACAACATTGTTCGTCGTGTTGCAAACGATCAGCCAACGATGCGAATTCTTTTACCGCCTCAGCCACATTTGGCTTTCGTAAAAATCTTTTTTTCAATTTTGAACATATAGCTTTATATTCTTGCCATGGATCGACGTAATGCTGCGACCCGCCTTCGTCGACCATGATGATATATTGGATGAATGAAAATCGTTACGAAGAAAAACCCTAATAAGACAGGCGGCACCGATGAGACACTGGATCTCTAGAAAGGTGGCTCAGAGGTAAGAACTCTTCGCAGCTTTCAGGTCGATACAGTTTTCCCACATACTCCTAGGATAGTAGAGCTCCTGCATTTTGACTTACCAAATAGAATCACGAACGCAATGTCGAATTATAATATTCCTGTTCAACTTCGAGCAAAAATGCAGTAGCGTCTTCTTTGACAGCTGAAAGACGTTCGTCGTGCACCCGGCGAATTTCTCTGCACTCGTCCGAAGTCGCCGCCAATGTTTCGTTAACGAAAGCAAAATCGTTCAAAATTAAAAATTGTTTCACATCCGAAATTAGCTTTATGATAGCTTCGGCTGCTCGAACCATATTCGCAGAACGAACATGTAACTCATATTGCTCGTGTTCAAATTGCGTTAAACGATACACCTGAGAATCGTCTTCGACCTAAAAATAGCAAGATTTAGGCCCAACACAGAAGACAGCCTAAATAAGTGTGCAGGGGATTCTTCGAAAGTTTCAGGCATTTCTGACCCGAGCGACTACTGTATTAGCAGTAAAACCATTGAACCCGACAGACAGAGAGGAGAAAAAATATCTCATATGCAGCCTAGATACCGTCTCGAAAAGGCCACGTACCCACCCCTGTATATAGGCTAGTTTATGAATCCCACATCGGCAACAGGTTGAACACAAAATCCCCGTACCTTAGACAACTTGATGATTTCCGAAAAATTATCTCGTAACGTTTTGATATTGTCTCGTAATCGAAGCCGGTAATCTTTCAGAGCGAGTGCTTTCGTAATCGCAGCACCACCGGCCGCTTTGGTTTTTTGTTGCCGCTGTTGAGAGCCGGACGATAATGGTTTCGATGCACTACCAAATGAGGCCATAAAAAATGACAGGCCAGTAGCACCCGAATCTGCTTAACCCTAAATCGATATATATCTATGTTATAATCAAGCAATGGAGTAGTGAGAGGAATGCCCAACAACGCGAAAACGGAAGCAAGTACAGTACTACGTACTACCTTGAAAAAGGACCTTGTCTGAGCTTATTTAGCACTTAGTGAGAAAAATTGCCTATAATAGCTGGTGAATATTTTTTTACAGAAGCTTCACTAATCTAAAGCATAAAAGCTTGTTGCTGCTCTATTTAATTAAATAAAATAGCTAAAGTATGCTAAAAATTGACGATTAAAATAGTGATAAATACTTCAGCCTACAGCCTAAACTGCAGGTACAAATTCTTACTTAAATAAGCGGGAAATTCAAATTGAAACATCGGTGCGATCTGCTGTACCTCCATCTGACAATGAGGCTTGATTTATTTTCGTTTTATACAATATACTGTACATCCATATTCAACTCCTTCTAACATTGTAGCCAAAATTTTTCACACAGGACTAGATCCGTTCACTCATAGACTCGGAATTACAGTCGCAAGGCACACCTATACACATCGTCATCACATTCCTCTCATCGCATTCAACAAATTCACCCTCCCACATTTTGTACAAAGCGAATAAGGGGCACAACTGATTATATTAGTCTCTCCGGAGGCGCATTTGGTAAAGGCGGTAAATTCTTGACATTACTTTTTTGTTCTTCAGCAGCGGGACAATATTTGCCTTCCAACTTCCTTTTCTTTTTCCATTTTAATCCCAACCATACACCGAGAGCAACCAGGGCGCCCACAACGATCACACATGCCACCACAATACCGATTATTCCACCCACCGGTAAACCAGAACCACCATGAGGAGCCAGTGTTGAACTTGCATTACCATTTTGAATTGGAAAAGGCGTGGAAGTCATTGTTGCTGAAGAGTTAGCCACTGGGGCAAATGTAGTATTTGAGAGGGGGGTCGATAGAGAAGCCATCTTTGGGATAAGATTTAGTGATAACAACCCGGGAGTGATAAGGCCACTTGGACCAAGAGTTAACGTGGACAAACAGGATTTCGATTGTGGTCACTGATCTTCAGCTTAGATGACTGGTATCTCAAATCAGGGAAAGTTACAAGGATATGACTGTGCCAAGCGTTTAGTAATAACTGGCTGCCGTTTTAGAATCATGGCCTTTTTAACCAGTTTCACGCATGTGGAACCTGAAATCGCCTTTTGCTCCCGTTTCATAGCGCGAAAAAGCCGAATAGCTTACCAAAATCAAAGCCATAAACGCGGTTTCATCCAACAATGGCCATAGAAGAATGTGATCGCAAATGTGAGTCGTCGGAGCTAGTCTACGCGACTAGGGGCGGTCGAGATAGGCGAATGCCTAGGCGCAGCAATTTCAGCTTTATACTGGCAACTAGATAGTAGAAGCTGCCCGGCGTAGCTCGTCACACGCGCTAACGGTCGATGGCCTTCGGATAGGTACGAACAGGTAAAGCGTGCGTATGTACACAGCCCGCTCTGGCCTATTCCAGCCCAAACCTCCTTGCTAGGCGAAAGAATGTTTCAAGCTAACCCAGCAAGAAAGTACACACGTGATGTCACCTATGCCGACGCGCCGAGTGGTTGTTAACGCCCCGTCACGAATGGGCGGACAAGCTGGTGATAACCTTTTTTAACCACATTTCCGAAATGGTCTCGTAAATGTTAGCACAAATATTCTATGCGACTAAGGGAAACATGAATGTGTATTGTGTTAGCATTCTCCCCGCCATTGTGTACCTATGCGAGGTTCCTGCGCAACAACTCCGCCACGACTGGTTTCTTGGCAACACATTGCATGCAGACCGTCCTCGATTCCGGTTTAAAGTATACAATAGTTTGAATTTCTATTTTATCATACCTGCCACATGACATAAGGAGGGCCGAGTCACTCGGCCCCATTTATCTGATATCTCTATTTTATAATTCATTCTTTAGAGTGCCTTGTGTGGCGCCGCTCGAGTTCGCAGTGCTTTTTGTGCCAGATACGCAAAGGGCCCTTTTCAATAGTTGACTCGCGTTTCGAAAAACATCGCTTTTCGATTTTACTTTTGTAAACTCTAAACTCGGCAAACAAGTTTTTCGGGCCGACATTGCCGCTGTTTTTGAACCGTGATGGATTAGCATGAGCTTTGCTAAATGTATTTAGTGAGTCAGTGATCGTGCTAGAGTCGGTTTTGTCAAAGGCTGGTTCAAGGGACGAAATAATCCGGAGCATTGGCATAGCTGAGGCCTGCGGCTGGGGATGCAGTATAACTGCCCCGTAGCTTCACACGTCCTTAGGCTCGACATTTCGAGGGTCATTGCTGGCTGTGCTTCAACTGTTCCAGCTCACATTGTTTCCGTTTTTATGGGCAGGGTTTCACGGCTCCCCAAATTTTTCCGAGATTTCCGATTTCCGATCCCCTGACAGCCAACTCACGTGACAGCTTCCCTCATTTTTGCTAGGAGCACCTCCGCCGACGGCATCCTACAAGCATGTGAACATTGCTGGAATCGTGGCGAGTGGGGGAAAATCATTGATCTTCCCTGGCGGTGGGACGTCAACCCATTGGGTTGATGTTTCAGCCGCAGGGTGCAGTCCTACATGGACTCCTCAATTGTTTGTCTGAATTTTTTGTCTCGCCGACATTCCCTCACCTGCCAGGCTTGGCTGCACTACCTGACGGAGAATCGGTTTCCTGGTTTCAAGCTTGGCGTCCTTTCCTCGACAGTACTGTGAGTCATCGGGTGCCAGGTGTAAGGTCTGCCAAGGTAAGGGTCTGATTTACAAATCTTTCGAGTTCAGCTAAAGTAAAACCACAACCACCTGAGCGAGGTTTTTCAGCCTAATCAGACAGGGCCAAACTGACGTTAGCCAAGCCTTAACTCTTTGCTGTGAAGGCGTGCTGGTGCTGGTGTGCTGTGCCGCGGCGAGCACTTGGTCATGCGCCAGCCTGCAGCACACGATGAAAAACAGCAGCCTTGTACACTCGCTCGTCCTTTCCATCCTGTGTGCCATACATGACCTGTGTGGTCGAAACATCCATGTTTAAACATTCTGTATTCCTTTGCTTCGTAGCACTTTATTTGTACCCAGTCAACAATCTCAAGTCCACCGTGAAGTCATTCATCAGTTTAGCACTCATTATAGAATCAATCTGACCACTAAATCTCTTCTGGCTAAATCTAAGAAAACCAGACAATCTTGTCTTATCCTCGTTTAGTCTGAGTTTCTGGTCTTGTGATAATATAGACATCACGATGGTGCCGACTAATGCCTAACCATCGCAGCACAGATGAAGCAAAATCTTCTGGCAGCATGAGGAACAGGAAACTAACTAGAATACAAACTCCACCCACGATTTGTAAATCTTTCAAAACCTCCTTTCTCCAAATTGCATCCACGACTGAAGAGGAAGGTTGGTGGATAATGGGCACAGGGCGAGGGCAACCAGTCATAGGCTTACCTGCATTCAAGGGTAAACCAAGGAACAGTCCTAGCGAGATGTAGCATGGGTGCGTATAAGCAATACCAACATTAATAAATAAGTTAAATACTAAAAAGAGTGCGATTCCAAATAAGCAACTTCCAGGTGGTAATGACCAGTTATTTTCCCCTGCTGTAACTTACGTAAACTGAGAAGAGCCGATGCGCAGATGTATGGCCAAGGTATAAGGTCCCAAGAGACCGTCTCGGCACCAGTCAGTATGAGGACCAAGGCAATGGGCCAGCTCAGCAGCAGATTGCATATGCCCAGCATGGTCATAAACAAGGAAACCTGACCAAAATTTGCATCTCCCACAATCTTTTTGAAAAGCACCTGTAAAAAAGTTGAGTCTTGCAGGCACTGACATAAAAAATGGAGGGACTTCAACATACTTTGTATATGGCTGATACTGCCGCCGACACAACAGCACTCACCACACCCACGAATGTGAAACTGCCAAGTCCCTCGGCATGCACCATCAACACAATGCCAACAATCGCCAGTAACATGGCTAGAATCTGAAATCATGAGGGCCAATTAATGAACATCCAACATGGTGTAAATTGATCAAAACTTACTCTCAATGCCACAAAAGCATCGTGTAAGAAAATCCATGACAGTAAGTAGACAAAGGCGAGATTAGAAGAAAAAACCGTGGTCGTTTCAGCAGCTGTTATGTGAGCCAAGGCCTGGCTATAGGCATAGTTGGCCACAATCCATAAAATGGTAAATGGGACGCTCCTGGTGAGGATTGCCTTTAATGTTATGCCAGAAGGCCCAAATACCAAGGAGGCGTCACTGAAGAGTAAGGCCTGCTGTCACTGCTTCCCTGTTGTGTCGTCAGCAGCCCACGGCAGGAGCCAACATGCATTAGGTGCCCGTGCACTTACCATATGACTCGATACGGTGACTTGACATTGGACAGCTTCTTCTTGAAACAAGCGAGTACAATAGCCATGAGGAGCACATAGAACGGGAAGCACACGCACATCCAATTCGTATTGAACCATACCAGGAAATAGGGGGCATTGAATGCTTTGGTATCGCTCAATGATGATTTTGAGAATTGAGTACTGCCCGTCCATGTGGCCGCAATCAAAGCCACAATAATGAGGCTTATGATGATCTAAAACATTTTAACATAGCTCAACTGTATGCCTCCTTTGGTCATTTTCTTTTGTTTACTTTCTTCGTTTTTTTCTGCTGCTCCTGAGGTTCGCTGTCATCAGTCCTCTGCTGCTCTGAATTGTCGTCATCGAAGCTATCCTGTTTCATTGCCCCAAGTCCAGCATTTCCTCCACTACGACTCGTGTTTGCATTGGTCTTGGAACGCAAATGTGTTGGCACACTAATGGAGCAGACGTCAAAAAGGTTGTTCCTCTGTTGAGTGTCCGTCGACGCGTTTCCAAATTTGTCTTGTTCCCGCGGTGAACTTGGGGACAAGACGTCTGAAAGAAAAGCATAAGCTGGCTAGACATACGAATGCAAGATTAATAACACATTTTATTAGTGTCACTAAACTGTTTTTATTACCATTTAATACTACATAGACAGTTTTTCTTAATCGTGCTGTTTTTTGCCACTAAACTTTTTACACCTTTGATAAGATTATACAGTATACACAACCGTTATGTAATCCTGTTATGTATACACATTTCAGAACACCCACATATTCACTGCAAATGCTCGGTTATGCCCCAAATAAGCGCCCCCGGTCTTATGGACTACAAGTTATTTGTAGCAATATGGAATGGTCATATTTTCGTTTTGACCAATGTAAGTGGCTAAAACTGGCTTGCAAAGTAAGACTATTAAAGCCATAGTACGAGGGTTGTTAAATTGGGGCAGAGAAAATTTGCAAGATTTGGAACAGATCATTGAAGGGTCTTTCGTACAATAAGAACATTCGCACATTTGCCTTTCCAATAAGCTATATCCTGAATGGAGATTTCCCTGGGTCTTGTTTCAGAAAATACAATTGATCATAAACAAATTGAAAATCGCAGAACCATTTGTTTCACATAATGCACAAGGGCATGTTGAGATTTTCTTCTGTAATGGCCTGGCGCACACTGTCACTGTCACTGCCACTGTTATTCCTCAAGTAAACGCTTCAGAGCACTAAGATCGTTGGACACACAGTAAATATATCATAAGCGAATATAGCACAGGAGAGAATGAGACTGACCGAGATCCCGGGGGAGGGGGGGACAAAACTTTGACTGAAGCATGGCAAGTCTTGCGACTATACCTGGGGCTGTGAAACGTCAGCCCTCTCCTGCTCGCCATTGCCTAACGTTACCAGGCACAAGGTTTACAGCGGATAGAGCACTGAAGGTTTTTCACTCCCTGTTTTTTTCGTTTTCACATCATCTCGCACCAAAAGCAAAAGAGGAACTTGTTTCTAGTAATGCATTCCATAAAAAACCAAACTATCACTCTCACACGGCAAGGCATAATAGTCCTGACTGCTCATAAGTTTGTTGTATTACTGTCAAAATCATCGAATCTTTCCCCTTTGGGTACGCGCCTGTTTGCTGGCCCTGCAGCCTTTTCTAGTCGAGATGCTACGCACGAGCCGCTGTTGAGCATCCACGTGAAGTTATTTGAGTTCAAGCCTTGTGTAACCATGATGATCACATGATCACATGGTCTCGTCATGATGATCGTGCAATCACGTGATGGGCACACAATCATACAAGTACCAAGTGGATCGCCGTTAACACCTTGTGCTGCTCAAGTAATATGACCTACAGTTTATATGCCATGTAAGTATGTAACATGACCTACATAGACCAACATCACAAATTGATCGGCCTACCTCGAATCGAAGGTCCATCCATGTTGAATACGGCAGCCGACGGAAGAGCAGAGCCATCGGTGGCCGTAGCATTAGATGTCCTTGTCGCACAATCATCATCATCAACAATGGTCACATGCTCTTTCTTTTTGGTCAGTCGCTTTCGATCATTTGTGCTCTCCAAGACTTGCCCTATATCGGTCAGTTCAATAGCAGGGTTGCTCCCAGCCGCCATCAGATGCACTTTTGATGTCAGCGCCCAGTCGCAGAGATCTCAAAACAACTTCCTATCAGCAAACGCGCAAATATATAGCTCAGGATAAATGCTGTAGATAAGCTCTAAACTGTCTCAAAATCAGCGTCATTAAAGGCAAGAGGCAGTGGTCGTTTTCGACAGAAAAAATAATCTCTATCAAGCTAAAATAGCTAATGCACTCGTTCACACAAAGCTTATCATCGAGTCAGGCGCGTAGAATGGCTTTTTCTGCCTTTTAGAAAGGTACAATAAACGATCGGCAGCCGCAATTACGAAAACGTGTCCCTAAATGGCAAAATCGCCGTCCTATACTCGAGTGCATTAAGCTAAGCCGAAAAAGGTACTTTGTCAGGCTTGCACAATAGGAGAAAGTAGTTAAGATTTAGTTATGGGTCCGCTTGGACTCGTCTATTTCCTTAATAAAAAATTTCTCATTTCAGTCATGTGAGTCCAGGTTTCTCAATTACTACGAACTACGAAAAGCAAGCGGATAGCTTTAACTGAGAAAAGAAAGCGATAATGTCCGACTTCGTCACGAGAAAATGATAATCGATAAACTTTATGAAGGGAAAGACCAGAATCGGCGAAAGCGTGGACGAGGCGTAGAGGACTGAACGAAATCGATGGTCTAATACAGCAGTGAAGAGGAAACGCAAGGAAAGACCTCTTGTTTAGTTTGTATTCGATTACTGTTGGTCCTTGTTGTAGAGAAAATTGGCTCTGTACCTTTTACACAGCTGACATACGACTCCGAGTACTCACGCACTATCGTCTTACGTCTCGAACGAGTCAGGCTGAACTGATAAGACCACGCCTCTCATCGTCAGTTATGGCAACACGAAGAGTGAAAAGATAGCATGCGAAAATCAGCTTATACTTTGAACAGGTGATATAGTCAAAACATTTAAATGAGAGCGACTTTGCTGATGCTCCTCCCCTATCTGACTAGCTGACGCAACTAAAATGGTGCTTTTTCCAAAATGGAATGATAAGTCAGTGTCTTTGGCTGTCTCTTACTGGCAATCGAAGTGCGGTCTGCTGACATGACAGACCGTGCAACCAAAGTAGACTCTGGCACCCCACACACATGACAGTCTCTTTATTGCACACTTCTCGTTCAACTTTGCGAAGCGTGCGCTGTGAGTCAGAATCTCGGCTAGTCTGCTCTCCTTTTTCCCGCTTTCTTGAGTTGTTGGAAATGACCAAGCGAGAGAAGGCCTTGGATGACTTCAGCGTTACTTCGCTTCGCGGTCATAATGGCTTGCATCAGGTACTTGGGACTGTCCTCTGATGATGAATAGTCTTGATTAAATCTCAAATCTTCGTTTGAGTGGGCCAGAAAAGGCTAAAATGAAATTATCATTGCAAAAGATTGAAGCTGTGTACTCATAAATATCACCAGCTACAGTACCTTGCTATCTTCGCTTTTCGATCGAACAGCGTTCTCTCGATCAGCGATTCTCAATGCCATTGAAGACGCTACCATCAGACAAACAAGAAGAGCGACCAGAGAGACCATTGCTTCGGATGTCTTTCAGGTGATAGAGCTCGGCAATGACTTTGCTTCACCCAAACTGCCCTTTTGTACCAGTTCGGGCTGGCTTACAGTTCATTAGACAGTGTCCTATTCCTTTGTCTATTCTATTCCATACACCCCCTCATGCCAAGTATCTATGTTGGGGATAAAAAGTGGGAGTCAGATGCCATGGCGCTTAATCCATCCAGACTCATTAGACTGGATCAAAAGTGCAGATTAGCCCCCTCAAACAGACGCTCATGATGGATGTTTGGAAAAATAGAAACACTTACTGTAACAATACAGAGGGTTAACGTACTTTGAATAGAAAGAGGCCCAAGATCAGAATAAGCATCCAAAAATACATAGGATGCAAAAACTTGAGCCTTGAGTGCTCAGCGCTAGCCCAGAATCCCAGAGGCGGTGATTCGATTCCCGCTCAAGGCTCATGTTTTTGTATGCATTTCTGGGTGAACATACTGTAATTACTGTACCTATAGACCTAAAGCATAGCAAAAATCGGATGGAGCTGATGCAAAAAGGAGGTAAAAATGCGGAAGTGCACCTGCTAGGAACATCACAATCAAGCTCTCGACGTGTAAGACGAGGAACAAAATCTCAGTGTTCAGTTATAATCGATGAAATAAGATAAACTGTGCTCTCGACAAAAATTGAGACAGGGGGCAATTTGAGCTACGCGCTTTATTAGGTAAAAGAACTCCACGATCAGTTCTATATTTAGTAGGACTGGCACGGATGGAAGGAAGATGAACTGTGTGGGCAAAGTGAGAGTGTGATAGATCATATTCTTTGACTCCCACCACACACGAGTAATTGCCCGTGCCAGCCAGTGTGCACCGATAGAGATCAAGCCAGATGCCTGTTCAAGATGCTTCCTCGAGTACAAATGCATTTCAAACACGGAAGAAGGAAGTGCAAGTCCAGAAAAACGATAAGTCTCTTAAAAATTACGCAATTGTCATTTTGGACCATTTGAAACTGGATGACCTTAAATTAGACTTCTTTGAAAACAGTGTACAAAATGTGGAACTAGCTTTACTGTATCAGTAGCAAGAACAAAGCAGGAACAGAGTGTACACGCCTGTAATGTTCTGAATATTGTACACTGTTATTCAGCTACCAAAGAACCAGTTAAAAAAACAATTATTAGCTATCTAGCTAATCAAACAAGCATTCAAAAGTCGCCGCCTTCCTCGCCATTGGATCCACCTTAACCTCCTTGGCCGCTTGGACGACCGCCTTAAAAAAGGGGAAGAAGTGTCATGTCAGAGTGCGGCTTAGGCTTACTTGCTCCTGTTGGCTTGGAGATATTACAGCACTCTTCCATAAATAACATCCTTACCCCCTTGGCCACCTTGACCGCCTTGGCCTCCTTGTCCACCGCCTGGTCGTCCGCCGCCTTGACCACCGCCTTGGCCTCCTTGGCCACCGCCTGGTCGTCCATCGCCCTGGCCGCCTTGGCCTCCTTGTCCACCACCCTGGCCTCCTTGTCCACCGCCTGGCCTTCTAGCCAAGGCTCCAATGACGAACACTGCGAGGAAAACGACTGCGATTTTCGTCTTTTCTTTCTTATCGTCGATACCAGTGATCTGGCTGATTCGCAAAGGCGGACCCTTTTATAGGGACCCAGACAAACCGGCACTTGACATGCCTTCCCTAAATAACTTCAGTTTTACTAATTTACATATTTGCTGCGTCTTTGAGTATGCCGGGTGGTCAAAGATTTAGCTGTGTATCCTGATTTTGACCCACTGTGCTCAAACCTGAATTCGACCTTGGTTCAATGGCGCCTTTGCTATCATATTCATGAGCACTAAGCTGCTTTAAAATGTAAACTTTGCTTACCTGTTAAATCCGACAGGATTTGTTTGAGCTTGCATCATACAGCCCTTCTACGGACAAGTGCACTACGAGCCATGTTCCACTTGTCTGGCGGGTTTAGATTCTCATGCCACTGTCATACGTAGAGAGAATCCATGCCTTCACAAATGCAGTAGCTAGTGCTAGTTTCACATACTATTGAGTGTTCCATATTGCTGGAGAGTGCAGAGAGCGCCGGAGGTCTCAAGGCATAATGTCATTTCCATACATGAAACACACCTTCGAGCCCTCACCACACTGTACTAAATTTGAAGACAGCAATCTTTGGTTTGTCAGTAGCTCCTCGTATGGGCTTCTGATGTCGACCCTTCGTTAAGAATGTGTGACTGTCTAGGATTAGGCTTGCTTGGATTCATCTTGCTAGTGGCAGTGGACAAGCAGCCCAAACCAGTCCTACATTCACTCTCTACTGGTGGCAATACTTGTTTGATGGAAGAGCAAGCCTAGACTTCGTGGGAGAATCTTAGCACACTCGTACGGTTTATGTCATGAGTAAGTCAGAGTAAATTTTACTCTCCCAAAAATACCATGTTTCCTTGACGGCCTGGAATCACCAAGAGAGCATACCGATACCAGTGGCTTGGGTAACAGCTTGTGCAGACAGAGCACGAACTTTAGCATAGATGACCCTTGCCGCTCAGTTTTTCCAGTGCTGTATGTAGCTGTTACTCCGTCTCACTGATCTCCTAGAGTGTGACCAAGACCAATCGGCCGGGCTACAGTATGCCGTAACCTCGTCTACTCACGCTCACCAACAAAAGGCTGTAGAAGCACAGTGAGAAAGGTACATACGAATAACTTGTACCTATGTAAATGACTGCCACGCCGCACACGTCTTACATACCTTCAACCTATGATTGAAACGTCTGCTTCGCCAATCCCGTTTGTTGGTTGGAACTGTATAAGGAGCCGACACGGATTGTCCGTCGCACGCCTTGGTTTTCATAACTACCAAGAAATGCGTTGGACAATCACTGCCCGGATCCTCTGGTCGCTCCTCTATCGACGTACAGGGCTCTCGTATCTTCCACCAAAATGCTAGCCTAATTGATAATAGACTGGGATATAGGCTTAGCAGCTGTATCGTAGCCGAGCCAGCTTGGCGAGCGGTCGTAACCGAACGGACCAAGTAGCAAAGAACGACTGAACAGGAAAGAGGATGGAAGAGAGAAGCAGGATTGTTGGTTCGTCTGGTGTATTTGTAATGAATCCGAATGGCAGACAGTCGGCGTGGCGCGGAAGGAGCCGATGGCTCGAACGGTGCCACGTGTGCTATTCCTTGTACGACGTGTATCCATAGCTCGTACTGTTACGATTCTGCCAACTAGCCAGGTACGACATGTACGCATCTCTAACCGAACGTGTAAAACAGACACTTTTTTGCCCCATCCGCGTGCGCAAATTGCGAGAAGCCGATGCGTGAAACGTTTTTTCGTTTCAAACACTGACCTGTCTCCCCCCCCCCTTTCCTGCCGGTCCTTCGTCCTGCCTCCCGTCCGTCTGGTTGCTTTCCATTCCATGACCACTTTGGATAATGCGTACCTTTTTCGAATTCTAGTACCCGAAGGTGCCAAACGGGGAAAAACGTAGCTTTTATTAGCTACTGTATGACGTTTGCGTACTGTAGAGTCGAATAAAGCATAGCATGGCTGTCAGCTACACCTAAAGCATTAGCTAAAGCACAGTACGAGGCACAACTGATGCAACGAACGCATCCTAGAGAGATACAGACATATATGGGAGAATCCTTATTCTTGGGCGCATACATTCTTGCAATGATGCCATTCCCAAATGTGCTCTTGTTGGTTATCTTTGATCGTGGGGGTCACACCGATACAGTCGTAGAATTCTTTTTCCAAAGCTGGGCCACGCTCGCGCGAACATTCGCATTTCAATGAACGAGTGATATTCATATGTTCTTGGCAAATGGCTGAGATACTGTGCCAAAGAATAAGAAATGTCGGTGATGTATTCGTTGGGCAAGAATCACTGTAGCATACCCTTTGATGCAATCTCGTTTGGCACCGCACACCTCCTTATGCCATTTCTCGCTCTGGTCGGCCGGACGTTTCCACGCGTCTCGCAAACAGTTTCTCACTTTTTCACCATTGGCAGCAACAGGACAAATGGTTATGTCTTGCGATTGTTTGCCCAATGCCCATCGTTGATAATGTTGACTAAAAAAGGCCATAGACCAATCAAAGAACGCAGCGTCTGAGACGCGTAAAAAAGGACCCAAGTCAGACACTGTGCAATATATCTGACCGTTTTTCATTTTCGTCTTTATCGTGCCCAACCCATCGATCGTCGTCATGATGGTGGTTGTTGTCGGGTAGGACGTGATCGGGTGCCTTCTTTTCAATACATTCTTTTATGGCCGATTGCATTTTCTGACGCAGCTGTTGTTTGCATACCTTGACACGTTCGATATCGGCTTCGAATTGTTGGCCTTGGAATAATGGCTTTTGGCAACCATTGCTAAAATGTTAGTCCTAAAATCGATTCAAAAAACTTTGGCTTAAATGTAAACAGCCTACCTGACGAAACACCGTTCAGCCTCATCTTGACGAGTTACAGTGGTGTTGGCGGCTGGTGGTGAATCAGGTGTCGTTGTTCTTTTTGAATCGAAAAAACGTCTCAAACAAGAACGTACAGTATCTTCCTCCTCCTCGCACGTGCCATTATGATGGGCCTTGGTTGATGGGCATGCAATGACTATGATCGATATGATCACGAGTGCGAAACCGAGTGGACACATGACAGTAGCGAGGTTGGGCGATGGCGGTGTCGAAAGAACTTTGGGTGAGGTCATAGTTTATATAGGCAACCAAATGTTGTCCTTTGGTCTTATGCCATAATGAAAATGTGAGGGGCTGGAAAGTGCACTACGATAGACAAACACGGGGTCACGAACTGTCTACTCGAAAATGGAAAGCGTGCACACAGGCCAGTTGGGAAAGGCAACTTGAGAAAACTTTTTACTTTTCACTAAAGTCCTAAAAGCCAACCTCTGGTGGTTATCGTCTAAAATACGAGTTGGAGTGGGTAAATTTGGGTTGTTTTTACTGACCACAGCCAAGTCTAAAATCAACAAAACTCTATTCATTTTTCTCACACTTCATCGGACTAGTACAGTAGTTTTCGTTGGTTTTTCTCCTGACCGTACCCGCCTCGTGTCCTCGAACCACGATAGGACACTCTCCTTTGCCCCGTTTCGTCCATCCATCATGTTTATGAAAGCATTGTACATTGAATCGTGGACACTTTTATTGCCAGTCTGAAATGGACTCTGGCCGAGATCTAGTTTTGAAACAAAGAGACTAATGTTAGAGCGGGAAAATGGATTCTAAAAAAAGCTGATTTGGTACTTATTGGCCACAATGTTAAGCCTTGAATGATTTTAGCTCGATGGCAAAAAAGCATAATGGCGGTCCACTCGTTAGCCACTCGATCAGCAAAGCAGTGGATGGTGACTTTACAGGACACAAAAATGGTGGGCACGAACAGAAGCTAATTTGGTTTACTCTATGTGAGAGAATGCCAGACAGAGCGGTTCTTTATTATTGAGCCTCGAATCAGAATTCGACTTTTTCCTGTAAATATTTCTTTTTGCTTCATCGAGTACATTTCGGGCATGACTCAGATACATGTGAGAGTATGGACAACGCAGATCGTATTGGTCTTTGACAGTCAACGAGCTCACAAATCATAATTCGGCTAAAGGAATTTCGCTATCACGTAAGTTTGGCCCCTACATTTGGACACCTCCACTCGCTGTTGATGATGTCCGCCATCAAGAGCAAGCGGTCTTGTGTGTAGTCCATTCATTGTTCGAGAGGAGAATGTGCGGGGCTGTGATGAATATTCAAAACAGACGATACAAATTGGCTTAGGACAGTTTTAGGGGACCCCTACAGTGGAAATAGATACTGTGAGTCCTCACCTGCTACCCCAAAGGCTGCTGGTTTTAAGGGTCTCACCTGGGGTACACAAATGCAAGTACTGCAAGTGTAATAGGCATGTACTATGCCCTCTGGCCTATGAGTGCACTGGTTCAGGGAACTGGTCCGCCTCTCCTAAGTCAGGGCCAGTGTAATAGCCAGAATAGACCTACATTGGAGAAGATACCGCGGGGAGCGGATAGACTCAAAAATCCTCTAGGCAGGTCACCTAGTCGTAGGTGCCCGAGACATCAACCCGACGGGTTTCAGCCTCGCCTGGAGGAGCGTATCGAGCGGCCAACGAAGGCAACTGATGCGCTGTATGCGGCGGCCAGTCAAGGCAACCACATACTGCTCCGTGCATAAGGCGGCCAGTTAAGGCAACCAAATGCACTACCTTCTCCACAGGCCAAACACGCCTACTACACCAGCACGAGACCGAGAGCGAGGTCGAGGTCGAATGACTGGTCTGATTGCAGGCATCGGTGGAGAACGAGTCTTGAGTTCCTGGTCCGAACTTGCTCTGTGAGCACTTCGGGCTCAGGTCCGTCAGAACCCCTTTGACGGCCGGCACGTGCGGCTGCTCCCCAAATTGTGAGTCTACACGGCCTTATTGGTGTGGGATAGTAAAACATATCTAGGAGTGTCCGTGGACTGCGTGGGTTGGTTCCTGTGGCTTGATCCATCCTCTGGTCAGCCCTAGTTTTATCCTAGGGCGAGCCAAGGATTTCACAAGTGAGGGCGATATACCGTAGGATTCATGTTCATGTTTATGTTTTACCACATCACCAAACGCTTATGCGCACTCGGGGGTGAAGGGACACATTTCACACGAAGTGATATACCAGACCGCGAGTCGAACACTCGCCCGTAACTGCGCACCTGGCGTGAAAGGCAATCACCCAACCCGCCAGGCCACGAGCCCGGCGGGTTGGGCGGATGTCGAAGTGGTCAGGTCGGGAATAAGTTACAAGAACACGCGCGGGGATACAGTACATAGAGGACAATGACTAATGGCAGTCGGAGTAATGGCGAAAACGGCGGCCGTAGGATCAAAGCTCACCCAACCTGTCCCTATCATTCCAGAACTAACTTCTCGTTTCTCATGAATTTTCTAGAATGGTCTGCTTGCACTCCTCTGATCGTGAGGGATGGGTTAAAATTCCCACCACGATACTTGTCGACTGATGTCTAACTAACAAACGATTGTTACGCTCTCGCTCTCTCTTTGAAGACTCAAAATGACATGTATCGAAGAGTGCAACGATGAATCAGATAGAGTTTATGTAAATAATTTTAAAAAACTTTTTCCAAATGTGCGAAAGCAGAGCGGTAATGCGATATGTTGTACAGTATGTATCTGACAGCAAGGGCTTATGCAAACTGGCAGTAGAACAATCTTTCAAAAACTAATGTAGCTGTCCGCGATCACATGCTGTCAGCCAAAAACTTATCGTAAACTGTAGCGCTCGTATGCCAGGTTGTGTTCGATTAGAAGGTTGCAACATAGACTGGTGTGATAGTGTCTGTGGACTCACACAACAATGTCTTCTCGCGCATCACTTATTTCTATGGTCACAGTGGCATCTCGGGATAAAAAATTTGATCATTTTTTGCTAAAACGACCTTTTGGCATGAATTAACAGCGTTTCAAAAGCTTGTTTTTTGATTCAGTGTTTGACGACTTTAGGCCATACGATGCATCAAGTTGCCTGCAGAACCAGAGAGCCCTCAAAGAGACCTCTCAAAACGCTGAAAGAAAAACTTGCGGCCCGTCCCAACTTCGATGAACTGGAGTATCTCCTATTCGACTTGTATTACGCAAACTAGAACCCTTCTTATCATCATTTTTTACTTGCCTACGTCAGAGCTAGAGTTAAATGGCTCTCAATAAACGCAAGCCATGTTGGCACTCAGAGTCGGCAGCTTATCACCTTGTTTTCGACTTACTGGCTTTTCAGGACTGTACTTTGCCCTGTTGTCTTCATGTACGTATCTGTTTACAGAATTACTACCGTATAAGTCATGTCAGGCGGGGAGTGGGTCTCACGATCAGACGAAACTACCGTTCTTGTCATGCCAGCACCACTCTCATAGAAGATAGGCCTTGTCATGGCGCAAGAATTTCTATTTCCGCGCGCCAGCATAAATATAGCTGATGCACCTGGCTCGTGGAACTCGCACGTTGCCGGGTCAAAGTACAGTCTATTCCCACGTTGCAAATGTGGGCAAGTTCGATTTTGCGAAACTCGGCGTAGGTATGTTGACAAGCGAATGTTAGTTCTCTGAGCTGGTGAAGCAAACAGGGACATCATGCTGACTTGGTAATAGGATTTCTTCGCATGTTCGAAAGTTCTGCTTCACTGACGCACTGATTTACGCCCACGCTGTCTACTCAGCCAAGTCTACTTGCACATGCATAGCGCACTTTGGAAGGGAAAATTTATAAGCACAAATACCAGTTCCCATTTCCCCATGTGGTTTTTGACTTGGTGATGCGACTGGCTTCTTTCCTAGTAATGTGACACCTGATTATACACCACACTTCTAGTCTGTCTCTGCTGTCTAGCCGCAAATGAGAACACTCTTTTTCCAAGGACTTCTTACTTTCCTTTTCGAATCTCACCGAGCACGTTTCATAAAATACAACATGACTGTAGCTTGTGCCATGCACAACAAATCTGGGACAAAGCGAAGTTACCCATATCACCAAATCATCTTATTTACAACGCAGGCAAAGCTTCTCATTGGAATAAGGATGCTGACTCGCCCATTGCATTTTGAATCGATTGCTCGGCCGCCTCTGCAACCGGTCCGATCATATCGGATTGAGTGAACTGAAAAAACGTGTCGTTAGATTCGTGAACATAAAAATGTCAGAGAGATACATCAGTGTAAACGAAAGGGGAGGACTTACTTTGTAGAAACCCAAGACGAGGAAGAAACCAACGATCATGTAATCGAACGTGTTCATTTTCGATTTGGTTTGAATCGAAGAGATAAAAGCGAGGTGATCAGTTTAATGAACGATATCGGCCACCAAGTTCAAAGTCGACGCTTTGATCCTTGCACAGAACTCACACGATCACTGGTCGATTGGTTGGGAGAGAATAAAGTACTGAAAAATGAAATCCACCTGAAGCCAAGTAAAAGCACCAGGACTGGTGTTATGAGAAGGGACTAGTGGGAGCGCGGCTTATATAGATCCAACCCGGCAACGTCACATGGCGCTAAAATATATTTTGTTTGCGCATTCAATGTTTCGCAAAACCAGAACGTGTACAATGAATATGTGGGAGAGGGCCCAGAATCTGTACGCGCATAGGTATGCCATAACACAACTTAAAAGTTTACGCCTCGAATCTTCAACTTTGGACTCTGCCAGACGTAATTTTACTCCAACGCACGTACAAGGGACAAAGTCCAAACACGAGGGTACCGCGTTGGCACCACTGCCAACTGCCGCCGCTGCTCCACCCCGCCCAGCCGCCGTCTCTGCCCGTCTCTGACATGTACATATAGACGTGTTTCGCCCAGAAGAAAAATCGAAACGAGATTGTACTGGATTTGATGCCCGTACGTGCGTCAGCGTCGCTCCCTCGCCAGAGATTCTTGCCAGAACGTCGATACCGTATTAGGGCAGCGTGGGCGAACTAGGTTTAACGTTGTAGTCACGTTGCGGACTTCGAACTTTTCGGACAAAACATGACGTGTTTTACAGCGAGACACTTTGTACGAACAGGTTTTCAGAGAGTTTTTGTCCCAATGGAAACTTTGTAGGAGAAGTCGACAGACTAGCACTGCTGTGCACTACATAGACTCATTGAATGGGCGTATCTATGTTTACTATAAGGAGGTTAACCACAGGCCTATCACAAAGTCAGGGAGAGTGCCTGAACTGATTTACGACTCCTACAAAGCTTTCTTTAAACTTATAACTTTGGCAAACATCCCGAAGCCAGTGGTGCATTGAAGCGACTAGTATAAAAATAAAATTTGCCCCACATTGATAATGTTGCCAGACACTGACGTCCTTGCCTCCGTACCAAAGTCGAGATCATTCTAACCTACAGCACTGACTGATCCATCATCTCTCACACCTAAGTGCAGAGCCAAAGACGAGGTCCGGGTGAAAGGGCGAATGTATTTTTCATTTCGCCATTTCCCAGCCACTGATCACGCACATTGTTTTTGCACATCCGTAACGACGGATGCATCGCTCATACAGTATGACTCATGTGATATGGATTAGATCTCTACTCCGGATCATTATCCGCTTGATGGGCGTGGTCGATAAGGTATTGCCGACTTGGGCAGAAATGCTGACTATGTAGATACCTACCTACTGTGCTGTGCACAGTGTGTGTGTGTGTGTGTGCTGCAGGGCCTAGGAACATGAGTAAACATGATCATGAGACTTGCATCCTGCTTCGCGACAAATAGAGACTGACTCGCTTTGCCGCCCCCAAATTTCTTTTCACCGCACCCTCATACACATTCTTTCAAAGGACACCTACGCGCGTCACCAGGCTGGAGCACTACCGATTGCGGCAAATCGATTCCTGCGAGTACAATTTGGAGTTGCAAGCAAGTCTAATGAGACGTCAGCTTGGCTGCTTTTCCGAGTCTGAGTGGTCTACGTATAGTCTTTTTTTTAGCATTTCTTGAGGGCCAAGCTACAATTAAATTTTGTGCAAGTCTCGATCGAAAGATCTGGCGCGGGAAATCAATACAACATTCTTGGCAAAAAAATCTGCCTCAATTCATTACGTCAGGATAAGAGGTGTAAATTGGGCAATTTTTTCGGCTGGGAATTCCTCTGCTACTGGGAAGCTTTACCTGCAATCTATCCGAAATGCTGCGCCTCGATGTGCTCGTTGGTTGAAGAAAACGAGCATAAAGACCAAGGCCAAAGCTGCACAACCAGAATGGCTGATTTGTGCAGGCAGGACTCATGTACAGTAGGTATAGCAGTCACATATAGCGCCTTGTCAAACAGCATAGGGCGTATGAGCGAGTCAAGGAGCTATTTCGACCTTACATCGATACTTGTATGTGCAGGCCGTACATGACCATGCTGAAAAATAAGACCACTCGATTTCTCTAGTTAGAGATTACTGTACCTGGCCAGGTCGTCTAAGAAACCTTTCTGCGTGTCAGTAGGTGAAGCATGCATAGGCCATCATTGCTCTGTCGAACCACTCTATCTCAACAATACACGCATCAAAAAACCAAATAGCTCTCTTATAGCAAGTTAAACATTCTAATTCTACAGTAAAAATAAAAATCTGCAATCTTGTCACACCCTCAGATATCAAGGCTGTAAATTACTATTCAGCGAGCAATAAAATATGTTTCATGTCCTTTCTTAGCCGGATAACACGCGCTGCCTCGCGCGCACTCTGAACGGGTAGCTGGCGTCCAAAGCGATGCCACAACTACAGTATTCATACCTTCGATATATTCGGAAGTAGCCTCTTTCTCCCCAACTAGTGCCACAGCTGAGAGTTTTATTCGTTTGCTAGCAGACCAAGGAAAGATCAGAGCTAAGGAACCTGTTTTTACAAGTCACAAGACAGTATTTTTCCCCCACTGGTCGTTGTGTCGTCGCCGACGACAAGCACAGAATGGGTTATATTCTCTATGCAATCCATGGGGCCTCGAAAGATTCTCAAAGATTCTTACCCGTACTGCTCATCAGTGTACTGTACCACCAAATGGTAAGCTCATTCTGTCCACACCGTGAAGACCAGATCTATAGAAGTGGAGCTTGGTCGCGTTGACGCCAACTGAAATGGGGCCGACAATGGCCACTGCAGCTTCCAGTGCGGCTTCATCGTCTGGAGGAATTCGGATGATTGCAGCGACAGCTCCTGCATTGTATCGACATTCCATGACACGGCCAACGTACGGGTACTCAGTTTCGGACTTGATGCCTTTATTAGCTTGGACGTTCGCCCAGGCGTTGTACTCCAACCCACCATTGCATCCATCGCTTTAGCGAGCGGTTAGTCAAAGAGCACTTCCTTGAAATTCCGGTTGTTTTCAAGAGCACATACGCGCAATGCTTTGAATATTCTGTTTTACAGAATTATTGGAACACTGACAAGATACCCAGTGATATTGCTTTTGGTTCATTCGATACGTTTAGACGTCATGTTGCTCAGGTGATTTTCTAGACATTTTTAAATCGTTTTATTGTTCTTTCTTCACATGTCTTTTGCCGATTGAGTGCACTGATAAGTGTTTGGCAAGAGAGTAATAGCAAATAGCATAGCATAGCATAGCAAGCCATATTAACAGCCAACCAAATCAACCTCGGACACGAAACCAACTGACACTCAGGGCTCAGACACGAAATCAACCTGCCAGTTTTCTTGAACCATTGTCCCCCCGAAACGCCAGTCTAAAACAGGACATGTGTCTGACCATGAGTACAAGACATCAACAAAATAAATATTACAGCACTAAATGCCCAGCAGGATCCACTCGAGCCCTGATTCTTCACTTTTGTCACGTATCCTCTTGCACGCCAGTCAGCTGATTGGGGGATTTTTCAACTCTCAACTCTCTCTGCCATTGGCGATCCATCGGCACCAGCGGTTGGCGTCGGCGCCAGAGCCATGGCCTGGACAGCTAGCGGTAACGCGGTCATTGCGGTTGATGAATTCAATGACATCGTTCAACCTGACCTTTTTTGGGGCGTACATGACGCGAAGAGTGGCGTCTAAAACACGAAATCGTTCTGACACCAAAGATGGTCAATGAAATTCCGACTTACCTTCCCGGAGCAGGATCCTGTTTCCTCAACCAAAGCGTTGTCGTAGTCGTCTTCTGCGGTCGATGTCGATTGGCACACGGAATCGGACTGGGACGTTCAACCGCAGATGGATTTGCCAATGCTGCGCTGGTTAGCGCGAGTCTTGGCGCCGATCTTTTCCGTTCTTGGTCATGAAGCAGTGCTCGTCTTCTGGGCGCCTGAAAGAAAAACTTCATGAAGGCCCATCAACAATACGGGGAGAAGTGCACCAATGATTCTTCCTGGAACAATTGGCCTAAGCTATGATGCACCCCAGAAGTCCAAACCCATCGGCCCCACCCATCCTGTCTTTGAAACATTTTGTTCGTCAGCAAAATTAGGATTTTATGTCAAAAGATCGCATTAAAAAGGTCGCATGACAAAAGATCGCAGCAAAAAGATCGCATGGGCGCATCTTTTGACATGTCACGAAAATCTACGAGTCCCATTCCTGGACAAAGCACTGTACTTACAGGTCCTGTAGTCGTAGTTGAAGGCCCCAACAGTTGCCCGTTGTACTGTACCTTGGTGGTGGACTTGCTGAAGTTGGTTTCTCCCGTCATCGCACGCGGAAGTTGGTCACACCATTCGAGTCTCAGTCCAAAATTTGTGCGATGGTGACGTTTTCGTCGACCAGATTCATGGACCCTGTGCACTTCGCTTGGCGGAGCTCGGCGTCGCTTTTGACGAGGCCACCGTTTTCAGCCAGACTAGCCTCGATGCCGTGTATTTTATCCTGTGGGAACCAGCGGCAATTGAGACTAACTTTTACGCAACATTCATTACAACCATATACTACATGTAAAAAATGGGCTTGTAAAATTTAATTTGCGGACTGAAATTTTTATAGAAACAGCAGAAAAAGCTGGTACACCTAAAATGTCAAGTGTTAGTGTATTTTCCACATCATTTACTATACATGGTCATTCAGAGTTCGTCCTCCTTATCGCCCAGCCTGAACATCAGATTGTAAAGAAATTTGCACAAAAGGCCGTTTTAGGCTACAGCACAGCGGTATAGGGAAATCACCATGCGGACATGAGACCAATTGGGGCAAAACGTGCGACATGCTCTTGTCCATGACTTCTTCAAACAAGAAGCTGCTCCCGTCTGTGGTCGTCGATGAAACTGAGCAATTGCGATCTCAGTCTGCCGGTCGGGTCCGTCAGCTGATGCAAATGTACAATGGCTTCCGCCCGGAGTGAAGCATTGAGAACGAACGCGATGTGTCGATGTACGCCTCTGATCATCAAGAACAAGGGGTGATATCATGTGTTTTTCGGCGACTTGATTGGTGATTAGTGACTAGCAAGTAAATCTGCTACTACGTGCAAGTCTGTTTTGAACCTGTTTGTCGACCTTGTGCATGTGGTACACTAGAACAACAGTTCTAAAATTCTTGCAAGATGTCTAGCTATTTCTGACATACAGTATCTACATACAGCATACAGCATATCTACAGTATCTCGGTCCGTCTAAGTATCTCGCCACGAGCGGTTGGGTCCGTCCTAACCACCTCCCTATTTCCCTGCTCGTCCCTTGGCTGTCTTACTAGTGGAGGTGTCCGCCCGTCGCCCTAGTAACGGTCTATCGTTACTGGTGTCTGTCCGTTCCGGTAGGGACCGCGGAGGGGTGATCCGAAAAATGTACGTGTAGATACACCCACCCATCGACGGCAGGGGTATCACACAACTAGCAGTGTTGGGTCGACCTTTCTAATAGACTTAGAGCGCGCAGCCATGGTACTCGTAAAAAAAATGTTTTTGCAGCTTGTTCAGCAAAATTGACAAACTGAGCGTTAGCCGAATTGAGGGTCAGTTTATCCAACTACCGTAGTCATGTGAAAAATAATCATTGCGATCAGAACAATTAAAAAATTCAAGCACTGAAACCTATTTTCAGTAGGCACTGCGCAGAATCCATCTTTGGTACTGCACTGATTCTGATTTTGATTTTACTGTCCTCAAAGACTTGCCCACCAAGGAGCACAGCTGGGACACCTTACGCGTTACATGAGCTCGCATCCTGTCGCGCGTGTCGTAGTGTGTATAGCATGACTACCAACAGTGTATGGTAGGCTGTATTTGACTCATGGACGCATGTGCAGACAGCAAAGAAGTTTTTCCTTGTACTTTATTGCATATATTTTAAAACTCAAGGTCACCAGCAACTAGTGCGTTACTACTGTATGTTAAAAATACAAGCCTAGTTTATCAAACTAGGTTTAGAAGTCGCCGTCTTCCTGGCTGAATCCGCCTTCTTGACCACCAGGGCCACCAAAGCCGCCCTGACCACCGAAGCCACCTTGGCCGCCGGGTCCGCCAAAGCCTCCCTGACCGCCAAAGCCACCTTGGCCGCTGGGTCCACCAAAGCCTCCCTGACCCCCGAAGCCACCTTGGCCGCCAGGACCGCCAAATCCGCCTTCGCCTTCTTCACCACCCTGGCCACCCTGACCTCCTTGGCCACCTCCTGGTCGTCCACCGCCTTGACCACCTTGTCCACCGCCTGGTCGTCCACCGCCTTGCCCTCCTTGTCCACCGCCTGGTCGTCCACCGCCTTGGCCACCTTGTCCACCTCCTGGTCGTCCACCGCCTTGACCACCTTGTCCACCGCCTGGTCGTCCACCGCCTTGCCCTCCTTGTCCACCGCCTGGTCGTCCACCGCCTTGCCCTCCTTGTCCACCGCCTGGTCGTCCACCGCCTTGGCCACCTTGTCCACCGCCTGGTCGTCCACCGCCTTGGCCTCCTTGTCCACCGCCTGGTCGTCCACCACCTTGACCACCTTGACCGCCTGGACCACCAAAGCCACCTTCGCCTTCATCACCGCCAGGGCCACCTTGGCCGCCTTGTCCACCGCCTGGTCGTCCGCCGCCTTGGCCTCCTTGTCCACCGCCTGGTCGTCCGCCGCCTTGGCCTCCTTGTCCACCGCCTGGTCTTCCACCACCTTGACCGCCCTGTCCTCCTTGTCCACCGCCTGGCCGTCTAGCCAAGGCTCCAATGACGAACACTGCGAGGAAAACGACCGCGATCTTCATCTTTTCTTTCTTTGTCGTCGATGCCACTAATGACTAGGTCTCCAAATCGTTCGGTTTTTATAGGAACATAGAGCAGGCATCAGCATTTCATGCTTTTCCAACCCAAATAGTGGTTGCATATGATTTGCATGTTTTCATCAGACTCGACTTTGGCACTATGGCTTATGCAAAGCTTGAAACGAGCCAAATATTGACCAGAAGTTGCGGAGTTCCGCTTATGGATCCCTTTTGCTTGCTCACGATCACATTTCAAACATTGCCATTGAATGTAGGCATAATTTAATAGTTAAAACAGGCTGAAAATCAAAGGTTTCTTTAATAATTATCTGTTCGCTGTTCTCTAGATGCAGTCAATGAGCTAACAGCTGGATCCATATTTATCACGTCACAGCAATATACCAGGAAACGCCCCCGCGCCACGGCGAAAGCACCACATACGCATACGCTCAGGTTCTTGAGAACCTTGGCTCGCTCTTGGGCTATCTAGGACCATCTGGGCTGACCAGAGAATGGCTTAAGCCAGGAAAAGTCCCACGCAGCTCACGACACCTCGTGTTGGGCTTATTCAGTCAACTCATCACAAGGGGCGTACAGACGGGGTTCTGATGGACCTAGGACCGAAATACTCACAGAGCACTAGCAAAAAATCAGTTTTTAACATTTCTTCTTTTAGCTGTTTTCAGATGAAAAATCATGTTTTCGAATATCCAAAATGCATTGATAGCGGCGTCCCGTTCTAGACGTTTCTAAACTGAAATAAGCAAACAACTGCTGCAGATAATTAGGTTGCTGATAAGTCCCTACAACTGACTAATTCACCACAAAAGTGGCCAACTTTCAAAAAATGATCCTGGTGAGAATTTTTGCAGACGAAAAGGGTGGCTTATGGGAAGTACTTCGTGGGAGTCTGGCAGTGGATGGTAGCTTCGCTCGCTATTTCCTGGCTTACAATAATTTGACTCCTGCCGGGGGTCTAAACTTGGCTGACTTCTGGGATGATTTCGGAAAAAAATGTGCGGGTAGCTTCTATCTTGATACAAAGTTCCTGAAACGCTAGCCAGGTAGCGGGTTCAGGCGGATGGTCTAATACCCTCTCAATTTCTTAAAAAAATCTGTTATCAGACACCCACAAAGTTAGCCCAGCCACTGTACTCTTAGTAAATGCAGGGCGAGACTAGGTTGGCTGGGCTTCCTCGGCGACGCATGCTTGGATGCTCTACACTTTTGTAAAATCGTAAGGTCGTGGGGTCGACTTCCTGTCGGATTTTATACTTTCTGTTTTACACCAAAGGCTAGTACCGCATGCACATCTTTATTCGTACTTTAGACGAATGCAACGCGACCCTCTGTTGCCTTGAGAGCTGGGAAACAGTGAGGACTCGTTGCAGTAAGGTCGCAGCTGTCATAGGAGGGTATGAGTACTTTATGTTTAGCTTAGCAAGCGACACTGGAAATTTAGCTGCTGTGGAGCCAGCTTGCTAATAGCATCTTTTTAGGCGACCAACCTACTGCAATAGAACTCATGACTGTCAGCCTGTTTACCATCTCTTAATTGCCTGAATGAAGTAGCTGAGGCAGGGGATGCCCTGTTGCACTTTTTATCACTCGGGATTCTGTTTGATCGCAATTTATTTACAAACGCCGCCGAGGGAGCCCAGCCAACCTAGTCTTGCCGTGAATTTACTCAGAGTACAGTGGCTGGGCTAACTTTGTGGGTGTCTGATAACAGATTTTTTTAGAAATACCAATACTTTTTCGCACCTGTATTTTGGTTGAGAATTCAGAATACATACAAGAAATTTGCCGTCTAGTCCCTCCTTAGCTGACGCAAATCTCTTGCAAAAAAGGTTCCCACGTTATACTCTTTGTAGTCTGTTGCATATGACTTCTATACATAGGTAGGGAGTTTTCACATTGGTAAGGCATTCCGGTGCCGCGCTTATCCCGACAATGGCTCCGCTTCTAGAGCGTCCAGCAAGGACGCACTCGTCAAATACTGATGCACAACCACAGCTTAGCAGCCTCAGTAGCCACCAAATCGGAGGAAGTTCACGCGAACGTCCACAAAGAACCGGTCGACCCTGGCACAGCACTCTTAATCCAATCCGACCCGACCCGACCAGACCCTTTTAAATCTCAACACGCAAAAGATTCCAGCGACGAATTTTTCTCTTATCGCATAATATCACACAGAACACCCTCAAAAGAATAACTCCTGATATGAGAACTTTCAGAAAAACCAAACTTTTCATCTGTAGCTTCAGTGGTTATTGTTGTGGACAAAACCTGCCCACAACAATAACCACACAACAATAACCACAACAATAACCGCTGAAGTACTTCGTCGTCGTCTTCCGCCGTCGTCGTCTTCCGCCGTCGTCGTCTTCCGTGATCACCTCTGGAACAGCAAAACGTGCATTTTGGATCTCGAGAACGGCTGAGCCATTTCCAACAAAATTTTGCACGATCTATTGGCCACGGCAAACAACGGTCATCTCCAAAATTTTGTGCATTTTTGTTGATTTGTAGTCGAGTTATGAACGATCAAAGTTGCCCACTTAACATCGCGCGTCTGTGTGGCTGGGCTAAACAGGCAACTACCGTGCCTGTTGATAGCATTTTGATACTACAGTATCCATGATATTTGGAGGACCTTTATTTAGTCTGCATGGGGGGCATCCAAATAGCAAGTCGTCTATGCCCCACCTAACGGTTGCGACACAAGACATCGGAAAGAAAAATCGTCAGAAAACCTACTACTGTATATGACCTGTCTCTACTGCCAGGAAAATACTCAATTTTATAATCTCAGTTTGGAAATAAATTTGAGCCTTCCCTATCTAGCGGCCAGCATCGACCGAGCCACCGATCGGGCCGAGCCAAGCCAATTCAGGGGGTGAATAAGGGTCAGGATAGGAAAATTTGAATTGCTGATCCGACTGCTGGATCGGCAATTCAATTTACCGCGCATTATCTGCCTGGAAAACCCGCGTATGTTACATTTTCTGCGATACAATTTAAAAGCAGGGTTTCTACCTTGTTCTTGATCCTCTAAAACCTTTGCTTCCAATACCCGACGACCCGGCTTTCCGAACTTTTCAATGGCATAAAATTCAAGATTCCCACTTTCAAGGTTCGCATCACGAGACCCCATGATTTTAATATTACCTCCATGGCAGAAGTAATTTTTAAAAAGAAAGTTTTTGAATATTCATGGCGCACAATTTGAATTTCCCGCTTTGAAGCGGCTGGTCTCAGATGCAACAATTGATAATTTTCCGACACTGTTTTAATACTTGTAACAATCCCACAACTTACACGTCATTGTCCACTTGATTTTCGTTTTCCTCTTCTGGCTCGCCATTATCGGTAGCTGGATGAAGAGCATCCGGACCTGGAGGAGGCAGCTTTGCCTTGCCCGGGTCTTGCTTTGCGACGGCCGCCGGATTAACGACTTCTTTCATACATTTGGTCAGCGATCGGCTTGTTTTCGGGCCGTCTATCGTCTGTTTTGTCCATTTCTACAAAAGAATGTCTGACAGTTAAATGGAGTGTTGAAAACTCCATCTGAAAAAAGGAGTCGAGTTTCGCACAAGAACAGGTACGAGCAGAGCTTTCTTCAATGATCAAATTTCGAATATTTTTTCGATTTTGCGATTCGCGATTTTGCGATTTTCGAAGTTATCGAATTTGAAAATTTTCTTTGATTTCAGAAAAAGTTTAATTTCATCGAGAACCTTTAAAAAAACTAACTTCGATCGAAAAAATTTTCTTTTTAGAAATGCGTTTCATCAAAATTGTTTTTCGATCAATAAATTGTTTCGATTTGCGTGCGAGGCTTGACTCAACAAAAAATTTTTCCATCGTTTTAAATTTTTTGACTTTTTTGATGATGGTTTTAATCAAGTAATTCAAGAGCTCCTTCCGAACAGAGAATTCGGAAAAGCAGCATCATATTCTCGCTTTCAAATTTTTTTTATAAGCTCCGTTCAATAAAGCAGCACGGAAGCAGAATAAAAAGATTTGCACGATACTCATCGAGCAGGCTCCTATGGAAATGTGATTTAGGCTCACCTGCCGCGAATCTACACCGAAATTCTCAAACCTTTCATGCACGAAAGTTTTCGATTTCGAAGACGGAAACCTTTGACTTGCTCGTGGAAAATTATTGATTTTTCGTCACCACGAATCACGGATAATTGCCCGCCTGGACAATTGCCGACTGCGCGCGAAATTCAAATTTTGCGAACATGTAGGTGGCGGCTATAGGGAAGGGAACTGATGCTCGCAGCTCGAGCAGCAGAACTATGCTGGAATTACCGAGTTTTAAAAAATGGTACTATGGTTTTTGGCAGCTCTAACATTGTAGAAATTTCGCGGTGGTACTCTTCAACACAGAATGGGTGATGAATGGTCGAGCCGAATGGTCGAGACATTTGAAGCTTTCCCAATTCTACAAATTTTACCATGGCCACCACGACTACCCAAACATCAATTTTGTTCACGAGCAAAATACTGGTCAACGCTGCAGCACCCGTCTTACTGGCAGTCATCATTTGGTTTTACAGAAACATCGTACTGTGTCTTTTACGCAGTCTTTCGAATATTCGACTATGTCTTTATGGAATTCGTTATCTGAGGATGTTGGTTTTTCTTCTCTCAGTAATTTTAATTCGACTGTTCGTTCGATGACTTTCAACGCATGATTCTCTTTTCTCTTTTTTTTTATCCAGTTTGTGTCTGCCCCAGTAAGTGCGCTCTTGCTGCTTTGGGTCGCAGTAAAGCTTGAGCTTGAGCTTGTTGAGCTTGAGCCAGAGTTCGCCTCACTGTGGCTCAGGCCGACCAATGAAAAAACACCGAACTTTATTGCATGGCATGCATGCCATCCTGACTGACGATGAGACTGGGTTTCCTCAACTGCCGTCCTCAGCTAGAGCATAGCTGAGGCCTCCCGGTCAAGACTGCTGGCCCTAGCAATACAGATGCAACCGACTGAACCTCCCCGCGCGATCAGATGCTTGGCAGGGCAGGGGTCAAAAGTTCAAAGGATCGAAAAAAGTGCCAATGTTATTCACAAACGGTTCCTCTAGTAGTCAACTGCATTCAAGCTGTCTGCGTGAATAACGCCAACGCAAGATGTTTTGGCGGGAATAAAAACTTTCGATCCAACTGGGTCTATGCTGGGTCTGACACCATCCTTTGGACTGACTAGGACACAAAACCTGAAGCCGTCAACTCGTGAGCTCACCTCTTTTAAAAGGCAGTAATCGATTCGTAAGCACTCCCCTGGCATCGGCTCCTTTGTCCATCAAATCTAATTTAGTCAAACCGTCCAAAGTTCTCATTCTAACCGGATCAACTTCTTTTGCCATTTTCACCGCGTCCGATGTGACAAAATCCATATTCGCCGATGTTGCAGCCAAAATTAAACAATTCGCTTTCGTTATATTCGTCAAAATCATATCGCGAATTTGATGCTCGATATCGCGGGGCTGATCACTGACTGGTACTTTCGTCAAACCAGGCAAATCGATCAAAGTCAAATTCAAAACTATACAAAAATATTTTGAAAATGTAAAACCATTAAAAATTTTCTTATTACTAGGTGGAAAAATTCGTAAATTGATTGGTATGGGTGAAGTTCCTTTCTTCGTTCCAGTTCCGATTCGCTTCTTATTCAATATCTGCTCGGATCATATTAAAATCGTATGTTTTTTGTCTTTCCAATGAAGAAGTTCGCTAAATCCTTGTAAAAATTCATACCAATTCAAGTCGAGATTGACAATGCAACCGATTTTACGAATCAATTTTGAGATCCAATCGATTGAAATCGAAAAAACGAAAATCGAATCGATTCGAATCAAATTCGAAATCGAATCGATTCGAATTGATTTTCAAATCCAAGGCGATAGGAGACAGCCAGTTTTGGCTCGATCTGATCCTATGCCAGAGAGGGCTGAACACTCGGATGTGGAATTTTCATGCCCCCTCGGGGGCTTATACCAATTTCTTGATTCGTGTTGGATATTTGGAGAGAGATTCACACTACATTTGTTTTTTCGGAATTTTTTTTCGTGTTTTGAGCCACCGAGACGTTTTCAATGTTTTAAATTTTGATCTTTTTTAAGTTTAGGGTATGTACGCGAATTCTTAGCCCTTACGTGGGATGTTTGTTATTTTGATAGGACTTTTTGGCAGGTCATAGTTTTTCAGTCCTCGTGGCCCTCGTCATATCGTATTTTACTGTATGATGTACATACGTGTGCGTCATATTATATCTTGTATCTTATCAGCCGCATAAGGGCACCCTTGTGTATTGAGGGATATAGTGTTGGATATTTTTGTGTACCTGGCCAGTGTATAAGCTCTATAGAAATGTCGCGTTTCGTATTGATTGAACTGAACTGGACTGTCTGAGCTCAGCTCATCGAGTTGCGTATGGTATTCATGGCAGTGATAACGTATCAGAAGCCTTATCCGAAGCTTTATTAGTGGCGTTCGATTATCGATCGGTGCGAATTGGTGGACAGTGGGAGTCCGCTGGGTTTCGGCAAGATAGCCCATGTGAGCTATATAGTGTTCGAGTTATCATGTGATTAGATCTTTATGCCTGCCATTGACACTGCCCCTGTCATGTTGCGTTTCTTGGTGCTATGTGCCCCTGCCCACTTGTCCCTCTAATCTCTCATCGCTCTGCTCTGCCCGGGCTCACGTCAGAAATACGATTCTACTTATCACATGCCAATTTTTTCGAAGACCGGTTGCATGACGATACTGATCTGATGCATTTGCATGTTAGACTGGTACAGGGAAGCCTCACAGCGCTGCAGTCTCACAATATTCTTTTTGTGCCATCTCTTCATTCTGGCGATCTGCACAGTAAAATGTCCTCATTAGGGATAGACCGGGATCATGATCGGGATTGGGATTTTTTGCATTTTTCTGTCGTTTTGCCTATGAGCCGAACCTATTTTCCGCACTAAAGCACGCTATTTAGGCATCCAGATTTTTTCATATTTTTCTCCGGTCGATTTTAAATCATTATATACTCGTATAAACTGAAATTGATGAGTACATTTGCAGCTTCGATGCACGTCTAGCGAGGTTAGCCTTGTTGTTGCCTCTTCATCGATCCTGCTTTCAGACTCTCAATTGTAGTCTCCTCGAACCATGACTCAGCCAATATCTCCTGCTTCATCTGGCAAGACATGATGCGATGGTTCAGAGTGTACCTAGCGTCCTTTTGCGCTTATATATATGCATAATCCCGATGCCTCAATGTCGGGATCCCGACCTATCCCTAGTCGCCATCCGCAAAAACTTTTATCTACAACCTTGCTAAAATTAGTCAAGTCAGTCAACTATCAAATTTTTGACCCGCAAAAAAGTACTCCGCAGCAAGGCACAAAACAGTAACGAGTCTAGGTCTTATATACAGCTTCGCAGTGCTAGATGTAAAATATTTTATTCTGAGATGATCTCCACACAGTACGTCCCACCAACTGCCCAGGAAGCCTAAGATAGAGATTTTTCTACTCCAGAGATCACGCCATTCTTTCAACTGTTGCACAACATGCAGATCACCCCGCAACTCAAAAGCTTCCAATGAAAACTTTTGCATCGAATCACCAACAGCTCGATTTTTTTATCAGGAAAATTCGGAACTCTGAGACCTGTCAGTGTGCCAGGTAATTCCAGATAACGCATAACTTTTTTGAATGTAAAAATAGATGCCTGACAGACTTTTGGGAGCTCTTTCAGAATAAATTAGCGTCGTGCTCGTTTTCTGGTGAAGTGTCGTCTGAAATGGTACTTCTTGGGTCGCTGGATGTTCCAGCTGCAGTTAATATGCTTCTTTTGTGGGCTCAATTTTTTCTTTATCAGCACAAACGTCAGCAGGAAAACCCATGCTTCAGTGCCTTCTTAGGGACAATCAGAAGTTACTACGGGTATAATGTAGCCTTTTTTGTGTCATATAATCGTGGCGAGCAGGAGCTTTTCAAAAACCAATGGAAACCCTTCGTTAACTTTTTTTATTGATAGACAAGATTAGTTTGCTCTGTAGACAGTGGAGTTACTGTAATACCTTTTGTTTTAACACCCACTGATGATTCATGTGACTTGCACTTAAGTGCTTGTGATACAAGGGGATCCAAATTTACCCGATCTGAGCTAACATCCCAGTTGGATGTGATCATGGGAAGCAGTAAAGTGCACTGTCTATGGCAGTCAACGCTCCGGCTGTAACTCATGATGTATCCGCTCTACGATGATAACTGGCGCACTCGGAGAGGGGAGTGGAGGTGAAGCGCATTGAACGAGTTCCCAGGCCTGGTCTTATCGTATCCTTTTGTCTGCCTCCTTCTATGCTATTTTATGTGCGCTCTCGACTGAATATGACTTTTTGCTGAAGGCCACACTAACACACACTTTTTTTTAATGTCTCGATAACAGTGAAGAATTGAAAAAAAAACGCACAAAACAGATCGCTCCTGCTATATACATACTTCTATGGCCGTGCGGTTATACTCACTGCAAACCTACCAGGCAAAAATTCGTATTCAGAACACTCTACTTGGCTGGAAGTTCGTGTTTTAGGCTGGAACGATCTCAAGGGGAAAGCAAGAGGAATTCAGCACGAAGACCAAAGACGAGCTCAAGAGAGACGCTCAGGGAAAGGATGGGGGGAAGCCGTGCAGGTGCTAGCCGGAAGTCTGTTATTGCTGGCAGCAGCGACAGCAACGTGCAAGTCCAAAGGGCTTCTTGCAGCGAGAATGAGTTAAGGTGCCTAAGAAGGTGTTCTTTTCAAAGGCGATCGCATTCCCTCCTGCAAAATTGGTTCGAACATGTGTAAAAGCTTGTGAAAAGACGGTGTTGGTGATTACTTGGCATGGCAAACTCGATGCAATTATAAGTTTGTAGAAGAATGAGCCGGAAGACTTTTTTCCTTTCTAGCGCTTTACTGGCTACAATCCTACTGATTTGGCAGCTGTAAAAAAAAATTTTATCTTTCACAAATGTTATTCCGTGAACATATAATCCGATGTGGGATAAAAGATGTGATTGCAGTTTTTTACTTTCTCCAACATCACTGATTTGAGGGCTGTAAAATTGAGAAATTTGTTATTCAGCACAAATGTTAACCCATGAACCAACAACAGTCTGATTTACAATATATTACAATCTGCAATTCTTTATTGCTGCCTTTTCTACTGATTTGACGGCTGTATGAAATAGAAATTTATGATCATATAATCTGGTGTGAAAAAGAAAAGCTGATCCACTTTTCTTCATGGGCTTTAATCCTGCAGATTTGATGGCTTTATTAATGAGAAAGTTGTCATTAATCACAAATGTTATTCTCTAAACCTATAATCTGATGTGGAATAGAAGGCATGACTGCAGTTGTCTACTTGCTACAATCCTATTGGTTTGACAGCAATGAAAATGAAAAATTTGGTATCTTCCACAAATGTTATTTCATGATCATATAATCTGACGTGAAATAGAAGATCTGACTGCAGTTCTCTACTGGCTCCAATACTAACGATTCGACAGCAGTAAAATTGAGAAATTTGTTATCTAGCACAAATGTTAACCCATGAACCAACAACAGTCTGATTCACAATATGATATCTGATGGCAGTTCTTATTGCTACTTTTTTCACCGATTTCACGGCTGCATAAAAGAGAAATCTGTCATCTATCACAAAAGCTATTCATTGCACCTATAATCTCATGTGAAATGAAAGATCTGATTGCAGTTCTTTACTGACTATAATCCTACTAATTTGACGGCTGTGAAAATGAGAAATCTGTTATCTAGCACAAATGTTAACCCATGAATTAACAATAGTCTGATCCACAATAGAAGGTCTGATTGCAGTTCTTTATCGCTACATTTTTACCAATTTGATGGCTGTAGAAATGAGAAATTTGTTATCTTTTACAAATGTTATCCCATAAACCTTTACTCTGATGTGGAATAGAAGATCTGATTGCAGTTCTTTACTGGCCACAATTCTCCTGACAACAGGAGTCTGATCCACAATAGGAAAACTGATTGCAGTCCTCAAGCAGACCAGCCACTGTGTGAGTGAGTGATGCACGCTGGACTAAAAGTTCTCGTCTGCGACGACAAACTCTTTGGAGGTTTAGTTTTTGTTCCATATTGAACAGACTTCACAGAACTTTTCGCTTTGGTGCATCGAAAAGATAATCATAACGACCTGTTTATCATGCTTATCACTCAGGACATGCACAACGTGCCAGTGAAGAGTAGTCGTATTGCATCAGCAGGACAACAACGCATGAAGCCAATGGCAGGTTATAATTAGAGGTCTGTTCTTTGCTTTTGGCGCAGACGCTTTTGATTGTCAGCCCGGATCAGAAGGCCCTATTTTATAACCTTGGCAACATCAAACCAGTTATTTGACTCAACACATTTTACCTTTGTTTTCGGCAATTGTTCTAGACAAAACCTGCCAGCATGAGGAAAAGAGCAGAAGGCAACGACAGGCTCACTCAGTTGCTACAAATCATTGCTAGGAGACGGCTGTTTTTCTTTTTCAATATTTGTCAGCATGCAGTCGGCAATCGCTTTGATTATTGCTTTTTTGGTCGTGGTAAGGACTGCTCTGGTAATCTTCTCTCTTTCTCTTATTATGATTCGAGGTTTTCACTGTTTAGGTGACCATGGTCGACTCCAGGCCGTCGACTCGATCGAGGCAGTATATTCGAGGGTGCTACTACACGAACTGGTCGCAGTATCGTCCAGAACCATGGAAATTCTTGCCAGAAAGCTACGAACCCGGGCTGTGCACGCATCTGTTCTATGCATTCGTGGTAATAAAGGACGACTTCACTCTGAAGTAAGGCATACTGAATTTTGGTATTGCGGGTTCGGATTTTAGAAGTCATTCCTGGCACAGTAGACCATGGAATCTGGCTGATTTGGGACCAAGTTTTTTGAGAATTGTTTTTACAGCTAGGAGGGAAGGGGATACTGAAGGCACAGGCGACAGACCAGGTCTGTCGCCAGCGCGCAATAACTTCCACCTTCAGACCGTCTAGAAGCCATAGTGTTTGTCTTTGCAGATCATTCGAATGGAACGATGCGGACACGGACGGCAACGTCGGCATGTACAAACGTGTCATTGCTCTCAAGCAGAAGCAACCTGACCTGAATGTATTGCTGTCGTTTGGTGGCTACACCTTCTCACAAGATCACGCAGCGTTGATGCGTCGGATGGCGACTGATCCTCAAAATCGTCGTGTCTTCATCGACTCCGTGGTGGCCTTCGTTCGGCGACTGGGGTTTGATGGTTTCGATTTCGACTGGGAGTATCCTGACTGGGGAACAAAGGGTGCATATACTACCCTCATCAAGGTAAGAAGCCACCAAAAGTGAGTAGGATTGTTGTAATAGGCATTCACATCTTATCTGCATCTATGGGTTCAGAGAACTGGTCTGCCCCTCGTAGGACCAGACACGAGGCTCTCTCAAGGCGCCTTTATAGTCGACAAAATTTCTACACCTACCCCTCGGGTAGGAGTAATAGCACACGCTTAAGTATATGGCAATTACACCTACCCTAGGGGTAGGAGTAGAAATTTTGTCGACTATAAATGCGCCTTCACGGCTGTCGTCGTGAGTGGCTGGTTCGGTTTGCGGGCATCGGTGGTAAATGGTAATGGGTTCTTGGTCTGAATTCCGTTCAAGAAACTTGGGTCTAGGACCCTTAGGACACGTCCGGTTGCTCCTTGCATTGCCTGCCTGAAGGACCCTTGTTTGTGGCTACTATCATAAACTATACATGAGGTGTCGTAGACTGCGTGGGCTTGTTCCTGTGAAAATCCTCGGCTCGTGCAAGGGCCAACTAGGGCTAATGTAACCAGCGCACCCAGGCGGCGGGAGGTAGTCGAGACCGAAATCTCAAGGCAAAAAATCTCCGACTAAAGGTAGGCAAGTCTCGCGACTATACCTGACCTAGAAACATTAACCGAAGAGGTTGGCGTCCCAGCCAGGAGAGCGTATCGATTACTCCCAACCGCTAAGGGTGCTGGCTACACTGACCAGAGGATAGCTCAAGCCAGGAACGCCCCCACGCAGTCCACTACTTCTCGTGCCGCATTTTGCGAACGCCCCTCATTGTAGTACGGCTGGGTCCGTGTTACTGAAGGGAACGACCGGCTCTTATAGACTCTCGATTGGGGGCAGCCGCACGTGTTTGCCGTAAACAGGGTTCTGACAGACCTGACCCCGAAGTGCTCACAGAGCAAGTTCAGGCGAGGAACTCAAGACCAGCAGTCGTCAACCGATGCCTACAAAATTGGACCAGTAACTCGAGCTTGGGACTGACTTAGGATAGGCCGACCAGCTCCCTGAACCAGTGCACTGATAGGTCCATCCACGCCTTTTACACTGTAGAAGGCCTTCTTCAGGTCAGTTCTAGTCCGCCCTTGGGCGAGCCAAGGATTTTATAATGAGCTCTGCAACCATGCATATATGTAAGCAGAGCTAGTGGTAACAAAAATACAGTTGTGCCTCTGCTGGGCATGTGGTTAGAATAAAACTATTTTTCAGGAAATGCGCGAAGCCTTCGATGCTGAGTCGGCCACGACAGGTAGACCTCGGCTTCTGTTGACGGCAGCAGTTGCGGCTGGCATCGAACGCATATCTGCAGGATACAACGGAAAAGCTCTGGCCAAGTAAGTGGCTACGTTGCTCTCTCCTTTTCTGATCAGTGCCCTCATTGCTTAGGGCTTCTGTGCAAGCCCTTGTTTGGATTTATGCAGTCAGCACTGGTGTAACCCTCGTGCCTGGTGGAGCATGGCGAGTGGGATAGACTAATTTATACTCTTCACTGGCTGGGATACGTCAACCCCTCGGGTTGATGCTTCAGCCGTATGCAGTCGCAAGACTTACCTGCTGCAGTCGGAGTTTTTGTCCCGCCGACTTCGGTCGACATGTGACATGTGACCCTTTATCCATAGCCAATCTTCAATCTCCATCCGACAATCTCCCTCCTACGCCTGCCAGGCTTGGTTACACTGGTCCTCCAATGCCAGCTAAACCTAAAATACTTGGCTATTCCATACATGGCCTGTGTCGTGACCTCATCGCTTACTGTGCTCTTTTTGTTTTAGCTGGTTCGATTTCATCAATGTCATGACCTATGATTTCCATGGTGGCTGGGAGAGGAAGACTGGATTCAGCTCTCCGTTGTTTGATCGTAACAACGACCGTCTTTCGCTCAGTTCAGCCATGACATATTGGAGTACGAAACAAGGCTTTCCGAAGGACAAGTTGGTGGTCGGTTTTGCCACATATGGTCGTGGTTGGGCAGTGCCAGCTTCTTCGTCTCCTACCGAGATCGGATCTCCAGCTAATGGTCCATCTCTCCCGCAGACGTTTACTCGCGAGGCTGGAGTGGCCTCTTACTACGAAATCTGCGATATGATAGGAAATAAGCAGTTCACTTATCAATACGATTCGGTGCAACGGGTTCCGTACGTGTATAAGGACGGTGTATGGATTGGGTACGACGACGTGAGAAGCTTTAATGAAAAGGTATGCACCCCTTGAGCCTCCTTCTGTGACTGCCAGTACAACCCAGTGTACTTTAGTTGGATTGGCTGATAGACAACGGATACGCGGGGGCTTTTGTGTGGTCGTTGGACATGGACGACTTCCTTGGCCGTTGCTCATCGAGTGCTGGCAAGAAGTATCCAATGATATCGGCTATAAAGACCAAATTGCAAGGTGGCGAGGCAATCTCGGGTGTAAGTGATGCTGGCTCTCTCCCTGACACTTGGCTGTAATCCCTCCGCTTTAGACTAATCAGCAGCCACCAGGAGGCAGTCAACCAGCAACGCCCCACGTTGCATCCACCACCACTGTACATCAGTCCGTGCCATTGCAATCGTCGATCTCGCCCCCTCTCCCTGATCGATCAACGAGTACACCGCCGCCCGTTCCCATCTCTTCGACAACTTCGAGTGGCCCCTTCGAATGCCATGAAGCTGGTCTGCATCCTGATCCATCATCATGCACTTCATTTCTCCAATGCGATGATTCTGGTATCGTGTACAAACACGGTTGTCCAGCTGGTCTCCACTTCAACAAAGATGCATTGGTGTGCGATTGGCCAAACTCTGCCGGCTGTGATAAATCGAAAAGTAAAGTTATTGTAAAATAAAATGTGAAATTTTTGGTATCTAGGATTTGATGCTTTTGGTAGCGAATTTTATGCAGTGCAGCTCTCTTTTATAAATGTATTTTGATCAAATTATGCGTATTGAATGTGATGTGCAATTGCGTACGCTTTAAGGTGCTGATGATGAAAATAAAAGGATTTTATCAAACGGGTAATGTGGTGCAAACTGTGCGGATGATTTGAATTACGCGCGGATTTGTGTTGCAAATTGGTTTGTCTGCTAGTAGCGGTAAGTATGTGAAATCGATGTACTGATTTACATAATCGTCTCCCCCCCCCCCCCCATCCACAAGTTTCGCGTGAATTGCATTCACGAAGCATCGAAATGCGAAAATTACGTTTTCACGAGCGTAAATTATTGAAAAAAGTTGACTTTATAAACTGGGATTTAGACAATAATGTTCATGTGAGTCAAATTATTCAACGATTTCGTCTGCGAAATCAGGACGAATACGTTTCTTACAATAAATTGGCCAGAGAAATTCGTGAATTGGCGAGAAAAATTCGTGATCTAGATCCAAAAGACCCATTTCGAACGGACGTTGGTGGGCAATTGATCGAAAAGTTGTACAATATTGGATTGATACCGACCAAACGAGGCTTAGATTTGTGCGATAAAGTTACAGCTTCGTCGTTTTGCAGGTAAGTGCAGTATACATGTACAGTAGGCTTCTGGGATTCAGGAGGTCCTTGTAGAATAGGCCTAGTGACCAATATGAACTCCAAGTTTTCCCGCCGATTTTTTAAATTGATCTTTGGCCAAGGAACTTTGGTTTCGCTGATTGCAGTACGAGTATCAAAGATTTTATGACGGCTCCAGAATGAGCGCATGATTACTATTCGCATGAACTTGTTTTCACCCAACTTCTTCAAAGGAGCATGCTTATCGTTAGCATAGACTGAGGAAACGTAGCCTTTGTGGGGCCAGGGAGGGGTGAGGAAAGAACATCCGTTTGAACAAAGCATCTGCCCATTATCAGATTAAGCTGCAGTGTGCTGCGGTGCGGCAATCAAGGTTAGAATGTGGAAGCCTTAGAAACTAGGGTGAGGCAAATTTCATGGACATTTATTACCCACCTATTTTGCCTGGAGACATATCGTGAATGAGTCATCGTTTCGTTTAGGCCTTCGGAGACAATTCTTTTGCTTTTTTAGACGTCGTCTGCCAGTTGTTATGGTTCGAACTCAAATGGCCGAGAATCTGAAAGCAGCGACAAGATTTGTGGAACATGGCCATGTACGAGTTGGACCCGAATTGATCACGGACCCCGCTTTTTTAGTCCCCAGGTAAATCATGATGTTTTCTTTCGGAAGGTGCTCTTCGGCTTGCGTTTCTGAAGAAAGCTTTGTCCCGATTTTTTGTGGAATTTACAAAGCAAATAAAAGGTGAATTTAACGATAAAAATCATGGTTAAAGCAAGATATCTCTGAATTTTTCTTTACTCGTCCTCCTGAAACTGGAACTCTGAGGATACAGCTGCAGTATATCCCAACTGATTCATACAAGGTAGGAAAAGCTGGAAAAGTCAGGGAGCCCGTGAAGTGTTTGAAAAATCAGGGGAATTGGAAATTTGAAGCCAAAATTATGGAAAGTTGTGAGCGGTTGCATTTTTGAGGGTTCAAATTTTGAATCACCCGCCTTCTCTGAGGACCAGCATCGCCAGATCCAACCTCGATCAGCTTGAAAAATAAGATTGATGGGGATGACGCGTTTTGCAGAGTCCTTGTTGTCACTCTCTTGTCAGACCACTTCAAAGGACACAGGAGAGCTAACCGGCGCCTAAAGCAGGATTAAGTGCTAATTTTAGAGAAAAATACGGGATTTTCCAATCATTTGCACCTTATCATTTTCCAGCAGATAAAGCGAGAAAAGTTTATCTTTCTGATCCGGCCGGTCCACCAGTCGGATTGGATAGACGGGATCGGTCGATGTCGTAAATAAACACATCAGTTGAAATTACTTTACTCGTGCTGCAAAAGCGTGAAAATAACTGGGGGGAAAAATTTTATGTCTTCAAAACGTGAAAAAATCAGGGAAAGCACTGTCCGCGCCGCGCATGCGTGTGTTCGATTCAGGCTTGAATGGAATTTTCGACTGACTAAATTGTCTGCACCTTTTTTATATTGGACTAGCTTATATCGTTTTTGCAGGAATTTGGAAGATTTCATTACATGGACGAATGCATCAGCCATCAAAAAACACGTTCAAGAGTACAATGATATGAGGGACGATTTTGATTTAGCCGCCTAGTATGATGCTGTTCAAGAAGCATATTTCGTTTCCACTGTTGAGGGATTTCAAGATTATTCCTTATAAGTCTTGCTCATTCCTGCGTATTATGTCAGGTGCCAGAGGCTAGATGTTCCTGTGGCTCAGGTAGAGGGGAGTCCCAGAAATCAGCGTACAGTACGCCAAGGCTCCCTCCTTGCACCAGGCGGCCGTACCACTCTGGTCAGACGGCAGTCTACAGTAGTTGATGTCCGACTCCGGTTGGGACGCGGCACTAACGAGCAGGATGTGTTTACTATCCCCGCACGCTTTATAAGACACGGCTAACGGAGACACGCATTTTTTAATCAGACGAATCTGCAATCAAGGAAGCGCTATACTGAGCCGAAGCCTAGGATTAGATAAAAAGTGATAAGACACGCAAAAATAAACAAAGAAACGGATAGAGCAAGTTTCAGGTCGGAAACATGTCCTGCTCGTTAGTGCCGAGTCTGGTTGGGTAGCCCATATCACTTGCGAGGTGTGCCTGGCACTGACTCGTTCTCAATCGATTGGGGGGTGCAAATGCCTAGCTGACAATATTGTAATGGGCCGAGCCGTTACAATATTGTCAGCTAGATCTGACCGGCAGTAATATTGTATGTAATTGCCTAATTACGCAACGTACAGGACAAACCACTAGATGTGCATGCAATGCGGAAATGTAAAAGTAGAAATGAGCAGGCAGGTTCTGAGCAGAGAAATCAACAAATTTCCGCTTTCTAGCGCCAGACAGAAAGACTTAATTCAGCGAGCTATACTCTGGAGTAATGATGCTGGAAAGAATAGTGGCCTCTTAATATTAGGTTTTGTTATTATCTTTTTTCTAAATCTGGCGAAACACCAGACGCTCATGCAATGCTGAAATGTAAAAGCAGAAATGCGTGAGAGCAGGCAGGTTCCAATCAGAGAAATCTGTTCAATCTGTCTGGCGCTAGAAAGCAGAAATCTGCGTATTTCTCTGATTAGAACCTGCCTGCTCTAACACATTTCTGCTTTTACATTTCAGCATTGCATGAGCGTTTGGTGGTTTGTCCTGTATGTTGCGTAATCAGGCAAATGAGCAATTGCAATTATTATCAGCCAGCTCATGGCTCGTTAGCTTTTCTAAAAGATGACAGCAAAACCTGGTAGTATGAGTCCTCTGTTCTTTCCGACATTGTTACTCCTGAATTGAGGCTTTCATTGCACTTTATTCCCTTTCGACCAGCAAAGGCCAGTACATAGAATTTCCTTGCACACTCGACTCAGCGGCCAGTGCCCTTTTTCCAGTCCGGTTTAGACTGTGTGAAAATAAGTGCCAAAAAGAGGTTCATGGAAATTAAGCGGGGCATAAATGTATTGATCACGGATATGTCGTTAATCATGCACATTATGATCAGTCCATCCTGGCGGCTAAGCCATCATTCGAAAACGTGCCGTGTCAAACCAACCATCTGCGCTCAGTACGGGGTTGGCGCATTGTGTTGTGGCCGATCGTTTTATTCGACCATCAAAGGGCGTAAAGAAATCGAGGACACATCGCGTGCCCATCAAAGAAAAAATGACAATTTCCAGTGTACCAGCCGCCGTGGCAGGTGTCGACAATGCGCACGAACTGAAGGACATTGCTTGCACGTAACAACGGTCCTTGAGTAAACGGCCTTTAAAATTGTGTCAACAACCACCAAAAACCATCTTTTTCATCGACAGGTTAGACCCATGTCAAAATAGCTGGTCAAAAATGTGTAATATTGGACCTGCATTTCACAAAGATGCATTGCAGTAGTAGCAGTGTCGCACGGCCCCTTTAACGCTCCCACGCTAAACAAATGTTACAATGGATACTTGCATATTGAACATGGTTAGGGAAATATGTCAACCGGATAAAAATACAATGTAAGCAGAGCCAACGAAAATAGGTCAAATACTATGCAGAGTTCAAAAGTGCATAAGAATATGAGGATACCTGCGAGAACAAAAGTGCCATTATACACTGATGATAAAAATGCAAGGCAGTGAAGGACCGAATGTTTCTAAAAAACATTGACAAGGAATGGCCAGGAAGACAAGAAAATCCTGTCGATTGCAAAACGTCAATTTCGTGCAGTTTATGCAACGAATTTGCTGCCGTTTAAAGAATATTGCAACATCCGCATACTCGTTTTAATTGCTGTCGTTGTTTTTGGGCGAAATTCATTTCACGTACAATTTCAGCGAAAACGGTGTTGACATTTTGAGCCACTTTTGCTGAACATTCGACGAATGGACAACCCCAAAATTCGGCTAACGCATAACCTTCTTGATTTCGAACTTGTCTTTGATGTTCCAAATCGCATTTATTTCCCACCAAAAGTATTGGCACTTGATCGGCGCCTTTGACTCGAAGTATTTGATCTCGCATGCCCTTGATATCGTGGAATGTTTGATGACTAGTGATGGAATAAACGATAACGAAGCCTTGTCCATTCTTGATATACAAATCACGCATGCTAGCAAATTGCTCGGTACCAGCAGTGTCCAATATTTCTAGCACGCATGGTTGTCCGTCTACTTCGATCTCTTTACGATAAAAATCTTCGATCGTAGGGTCATACTTTTCGATGAACGTATTCGAGACGAATTGTACCGTCAATGCGCTCTTGCCGACACCACCGCTTCCCAAAACGACAACTTTGAATTCTCGCATTTCGAATAGCAATTAGCGTTTTGATATAAAATCGACAATTAGACAAGCTATTCTATCACGACTTCGATTATCGTCGTTTAGGAAAAAAGACCTGAGCATTGACTGAGTCCCCGAATAAACACCTTTTAGAAAGAATATAGGCCTAGGACGGATTCGTGACCAAGGCGCTTGCTTGCATTGAAAAATTCTACGAAAATAATTCGATACAACAGCTGTGAACTGTTGACACACTCAAACATCCATAAAAGGAAGACGACAGTCGGGAGCATCGAAGCGAATGATTGGCTGGTCTAGACGTATTAAGCGCACACATTCACAGTGGACCATTCCAAATTGTAATTTTCCAGGTTTACTGTAACCGGTCAACGAGTTCTTGGATTTGTGGTTCAAAATGTTGTTCGAGGGAAAAAGAAAAGTTTTATAAATCAAAGTTTCGGAAAGATTTTAGTGATTTCTTGTAGAATTTTCTGTTTTGATATTTTTAACTCCATGGCATATTCGCAAGCGAGGGTTGCGAATCCTACTGCTCGAAAGAAAGTGCAGGTGAGGAAACTGGAGGACAAAAGGTGGAGGTGGCCTGATCAGTAGTTTATCTAGCTCACAATCAGTGGTAGGAAATGAATTAGGCGCTCTTTTACTTCGATCTAATGCGAAAGAAAGTGGAACGGGGATAGTTGGGGGAGCAAAGTAAAAGAGTGCCATGAATGGGCGTGAGATTCGTATTGGATAAGCGAGGAATGGATGGAAGTGCAAGGCCTTGGTGATGGCGCCTCTGACGAATTCTGATCTTCCTATCGACAACACAGTTTTATTTTCAGGCATCCTTTGTTATTCGCGATGAAGTGGAACCGCGTCATCGATCAGGCGTGAATGCACTTCAGTTCGATCCCTCATTGAATCGATTGTACACGGCTGGTCGCGATTCCATAATTAGGATATGGAATGTAAAGTCTCCGAGGGTATGCATTTTTAAATTTGCATTAATATATGAAGAAATGTGTAAATTCTTGCAGCAAGAACCCTACATCGTGTCTATGGAGCATCACACGGACTGGGTCAACGATATTGTGTTGTGCTGTGGAGGACGACATCGTAAGCAGGCCCCAAAGGTTTTTGGATAACTTTCTTTCTGTCACAAATTTTATTTCAGTAATCTCGGCGTCTAGCGACACTACGGTCAAGGTGTGGAATGCTCATAAAGGATTCTGCATGTCAACTCTACGTACACATAAGGTAAGCCTTACCGAAGATGATTATCCGACTTGGTCTCTTGATCCGATATCCTTCAGGATTACGTCAAAACATTGTCGTACGCCAAAGACAAAGAGCAAGTTGCATCGGCGGGTTTCGATCGAGCTATCTTTTTGTGGGATGTGAACACACTCACAGCGTTGACAGCCTCGAACAATACTGTGACAAGTAAGTGCTCCCTGTCTGAACATGCCATCTCTTATTGTTCGTTGTTGCAGCATCCTCGCTCAACGGCAACAAAGATAGTATTTACGCATTGGCCATGAATCCAGCTGGTACAGTCATCGTTTCTGGCTCGACTGAAAAAGTTCTCCGTGTTTGGGATCCACGAACGTGTCAGAAATTGATGAAGCTTCGTGGTCACACAGAAAATGTGAAGGCTATTTGTGTGAATCGCGATGGCACTCAATGTTTGTCGGCTGGCTCAGACGGCAGTATTCGTCTGTGGCATTTGGGGATGCAACGATGCGTGGGCACGATTTGGTGTCATCAGGAAGGTGTCTGGACGTTGCAGGTAAGATCTTCGCTGATCCGTAGACCCGTATCTGTGTGCTATTACTGATTTGCGCCCGCTGTTTTTTGCGAGAGCTGCACAGGGTTGGGATTAATGAAATATTTTCAGGCTGACGATAACTTTAATGTGGTCTACTCTGGTGGCCGAGATCGACGCGTGTGGGCTACTGATTTGAGAAATCTTGAACAATCGGTACTTTTATTCGAGGAGCAAGCACCCGTTCTTCGAGTAAGAATTTCCTGTGTATTTTGAGATAAGAAAAGCCAGCCAGCATCGTCTATGCGGCGTAGAAAAGCTTACCAGACCGCGCTTTTTCAGCTTCAGCTTATTGAGCAACCGAGCGCATTGTGGGTGGCAACAACGGATTCAACAGTTCGACGATGGCCGATACCGAGCGAAGCGCAAGTGACCGAAATTGCTGGCGACGTGAACGACAACAATGGCAACGATTGCCCTCTGATCGAAGCGCCAGATTTCATCATTAAAGGTTAGACAACTTTTTGTTTCGCGCGTTCACCATTAGCACACAAGTACGAAGCGCATCGCCAGAATACAAGTCATTTTTTTGCTGTCACATGGTGGATCATTTCAAGGTGGTTGAGAACGATTTCTTTTGACCCACGGCTGACGAAAGGCGACCGAGCTTCGGTTTCCTCATTTTGGATTTCGTTCTGCTTGTTATCGATTTCTTGCGTCTTTTTGCTTCTTTTTGTTTATTTTTGATCTTCCGTTTGAGAACGCTGCGGAACGACGATCGAGAGGTGCCATTTTTTAGGTTTCCCTTTTTCCTGATTGCTCGACTCATCCTCGATCCGCTTGGACCTTGACTTTCCGCCGACGACGATGATCGCGAAGATGATTCGCTGTCGGAAGAAATGGAGATAACGCGCGTGGTCGCCCGAGGGGATTGCTTTGGTCGTTTGGAATTCGAGGTGGACGACGAGCTTTGACTCGAGCTCATCGAAGCTCCGTGACGTCGAATGCCTTTCAGCTTTGATGGCCTCGAGCTTCGGGTAATGCCGCGAAATCGACTGCCTTTTAGCTTCAGCGGCACGCGACCGGATTTTGGTTTTCCCATTTTCGATTTCGGTCGAATTTGTCGAAGCTGAGATTTCGGCAGCGATTTGCGACTGGATTTTGGTTTTCCTATTGTCGACTGGGTTTTTGATTTTGGTCGAATTTGTCGAGGCTTAGACTTCGGCGTCTTCTTGCTTTGCCGTCGTTTCGACATGGCTCGTTCGCGTCCTGATTTCGATTGCGTACGACCACGGCGGCGTATCGAGCTCGATAACGACAATCGACTTCGTTGGTTGCTGGATTTGGGCATGGATGACTTCTTTGGATCAGCGATTCTCACCTGCAGTCGACTTTCCTGTTTGACGCTCGATGGCTGAGCACGCGACTGACTCGGGCTCCAAGCTGACAAGAAATGACGATTACTTTGGTCGCGCACGTGCCGTCCTTTTTGTCGTTCTCTGACTGGTCGGTTCGTACTTTACACTTCGTGCTTGCTCGCGTGCCAGTGGTGTGGTCAAGAGGGTGTTTAGCAAAGGCACCCCGCTTGTGTGGACAGACAAGCATGTGGATGGTGGAAAACTGGCTGGATTTGGCGGTGTGTGTAACAACACGCTTATCGACCTGATGATGCGGCCTAAGAGTTTTGATAGAAAGAGCGTGGTGTCTTGTCGCAGTGTGAATTCCATGAGAATTCTGTAAAATCGTCTTTTTTTCAGAGCTCTATTCGTTGAGTTTTAAAATGCGTAGGAACGCAAATGAAGAATGCTGTGGGTAGCAGCTTTGCGATTCACGAATGTAGTTTTAGAGGGTGCTGTAGCTGGTTTTTCACTTGACTTTTTGTTTTTTTTCAGGGGCACCTAGCGTTCGACAGTACGCTGTACTGAATGATAAACGGTTCATTCTGACGAAGGACACCGAAAATAACGTGGCGCTACTTGATGTGCTGCAGGTGAGTCGTGAGTGGCTTTTGTGGGTGGGATACGTTCACAATGCTAGGAGCCCTAAGCAGGTAGGTATCTTCGACCTGGCTTGCAAGCAGCCGAGGTAGGGGCAAGAGCTAAGCTGGATTGGATTGGGATTTTCTGCAAACCAATCTATGCGGAGCATTATGGCATTACGGCACGGATGTATGGAGTCTCCATGCGCAGCATTATGGCACGAACAGCGGCCGCGGTGGTGCAGCGGCTCGGCATTCGTCTATCCGCATTGCTGGGGAGAAAGTGTCTAGGCTCGTCTCGGGTTCGATCCCCGGTGATGGAGGCCGGTTTGCGAACCATGAACCCTCGCTCACCTAGTGCCGTCGAGTTGCTCCGAGTGGACAGACGAAAGACAAACGAGCAGATAGTCTCGGCTGCCGAACATCGACAGGGTTCACAGCCCATCCGCCATCGTCCAGGATGCCCTCGTGTGAAGGTGCTCCTAGTGGAGACACGCAGATGGACTCTGCCTGCTGTTTGCGCTGTTCCCTCCCCCCCCCCTTATAGCCTTGCATAAAATGTTTGACTGCTGGCCTAGGCAAAAAACCAGCTTGCGATTAAAAAATCTAAAAAGCCCTGTCATGTCATTTTACTGTCGCCAAGCATCGCTAAAATGCACTCACCCCTGGCTGGGGCTGAAACATTGCAAGTTAGTTTTGTAAGCTATGCATCTGTTGTCTTGCGGAGTGGACAGGATAAATGTGTGATTAATATTTTCAGGCCCGCAAGGTTGAAGATTTCGGAATGGTTAGCTTCGAGCAAAAGGTAAAAGATCAGTTCAAGATGCTTTTTGTACCGAGTTGGTTTACGGTCGATTTGAAAACGGGCATGATTCAAATCACGCTGGACGAGAATGACTGCTTTTCTGCGTGGGTGTCGGCCAAAGATGCTGGTCTTGGTCGAGGCGAAAATAATGATGTCAAGCGTAAGCAATTGAGTTAATCAGAAATCAAATTATTTTTTACAAGGCCGTTTTTAGTGAACTTCGGAGGCCTGCTATTGCAAGCTTTATTGGAACATTGGCCGCGGGCGAGGACACTTCAGGAACCACCAGATAGTGAGAGTGGTTATGATCCGAGATACGCTAATGGCTATTTCAGTGTTCCGGATCATATGCCCTTGATATTTTGGTAAGTGAGTTGTGGTTTGGTGTGGGGTCTGAGCAGGTTAGTTGTGGTTTCCATTTCAGTGAACCAAATGGCCGGACGCTGTTTCGGCTGCCGTGTCGAGATGCTGCGGGCGAGAATGAGAGCGCTATATTGAACGATACAGTGCCGCCGTGGGTGGTCGAGATCGTGGTGAACAAGGCTATGCCCAAGTACAATAAGATACCCTTCTACTTGTTGCCACACCCCAATTCGGGATTGAAAATGTATAAGAAGTAAGTTTCTAGTGTGATTTTGGTGTGGAAAAGAGGATGGTCGGGAGCATCTGGTCGCAATTAGCCGCACATTTTGCAGGGTTTATGTCCAGGCAGGGATCACATGTGGCGGGAAACAAAGGAAAGCCAGGGAGTTCGGATGTGTTCTGGGCAATGAGTGTTTTAGAAAACTGCAATATTACTGCTGTGATATTTTAAAAACATGAGCTGTGCTATGATCGTGTTGGAAGTGCTTCAAGTACAAAGCTCGGATGCTGAAAGGACAATTTTGCTAATGTGCAAATTTTCCCGCCATTTCTTAAATTCAAAGTTCTCGCTACTTTCTGCAACAATATTGTCTTTTCGTAATACAATAATTTTCTACGAACTTTCAAGGCCCTAAATCTATTTTTCTATGAGATTATATGGTGATACGTGCTCAGGGCTTATACAATACATGAACCACGACTGCTTAGTGGAACGCAGTCTTATTGCTTCCGTATTTTAGGGATCGCTTATCAGCATCAGATATGCTGCAAGTTCGGAAAGTGATGGAACACGTTTACGAAAAGATTTTGTACCCACCACCAGGCGAGAATGGCATGGGCTACCCCGAAGACCCGCATTCCACTCAATCTCAGCAACAGCATATTCTCCCACCACCTCTACCACCCAACATCGAAGAAAAGATCGAGCTATTTTGCCAAGATCAGGTAACTTTACACTTTTTGTTTGCCTGTAAATTACACTTTGATGTTTTAGCTTCTCGATCCAAATATGGATTTGCGAACTGTGAAACATTTTATCTGGAAGCAAGGCGGAGATTTGGTATTGCACTACAAACCAATCAAGTGATCCGTCCCCCCCCCCCCCCTAATTCGTCACTGTTCGTGCTGTGATGTATAAACCGTAAGTTTTATGTCTTTGTACCTGGATACTTGTGATTCGTCCCGTTTCGTAAAATTCCTTTGATTTTATGATCATTAAAATTTGAGGAAGTGAAACAGATCATCTGCACCAAACGAATTAAAAGTGAAACATAAATAGATTAAAAGTGATCCATAAATCATAACATTTTTAAGGCCCACTAAATTTGCATCAGGTCACTCAGAATCAGTGAAATTGTGCGACGACTCACCAGCGCTATTACAAGAACTCGCTTTCTGACAATTCTAGGGCATTTCGTCCAATTGTCCACGCGCAAAGCTCCAGATGACTTCAGGAACGTGGCAATTCCAACCATTTGCGATAAAGATATTATCGCCACTAGACGGTGGTTGGAAATTGTCATGGCGACCATTCAAAAACCATAAGGCAATCCTGAAACGAATCCTGGTCATGTTGTCTCGCAACCGCAAACCCAATACTTACTTCACTCCGTGACACTGCTCTCGTTTCTCGTATTGCTCAACCGACTGTCGAAGTCCTTGATACCAATCACCATCAGCAGGCATTCGATCAGTGACGATAATGAAAAAGTTCGATCCACTTTTGCTAGCTTTCGTTAATGGCATGCTCAATGACACAGTGGCGGCTGAAGTCTGAAAGAAATGAGACCCATTTAACCGCACGTTGAGATCATGCTGCTGGCACATCGATGAACAAAAGAAGTACAACACTTGCGGCTTACGAGAGAAGTACCAGAATTAAGTGCCGCCTGCCTAGGAGATCAGATGAGTTTTGGCCCGCAGGTTTTAGGCTGCTAATGGCCATAATAGGCGGTAGTTTAAAACTCATCTGCTTTCCCAGGTTAGATAATCTTGTGAAATCATGCGAATCGACCGTCCTCACTGTCACTTTGTAACCAAGCCTGGCAGGCGTAGGAGGAAGTGTGACAGATCGAAGTCGGCGGGACAACAATTTTGACTGGAGCAGACAGTATACAAGTCTTGGGACTACGAACTCTGTACCTGCTGCTATGGCTGAAACATCAACCCGAGAGGTTGGCCTCTCCTAGCTTGGGGAGATCGATCACTCGCCATGGCCTAGCAAACACAAGGGTTCCACTACACTTCCCCTTCTGTCTCCCTGACGCCATTGCAACAACGTTCACTCTGCCATTTTGCAAGTCTCCTTTGTAGCGTTCGGTTGAGGACCTTGACCTTCAAATAAGCCGAAGCCACTCATGACTAATCCCAGCTATCGCTACCTTTGGACTGAGGGATATCCTAACGCCCTCAAGTTGAATGTGCGTAGGTCGTGAGCAAGTTTTATATACGATCTGTTGCTGGCATAACATTGGTACCATCACAAATTCAGATGAGACTTGGCACTACAGGTCTTTGTTACAACTCCAAAACCCTATGTATATAGCTACAGAGATAGCCCCGGGCCCGTTTGACCAGCCTTAGCTTAATCCCTGTTTCGGAGCCGCGGTGGCTCAGTTGGTTAAGGCGTTGGTCCCGCATTGCTTGGGTCAGCAGCCCTGACCGGGAGGCCGCGATTCTGTTCGGCTGAGGACGGTAGTTTGATAAGCCCGTTCTCAGAGTAGGAACCAGCTTTGACGGTGATTTAGTAAGTCTGTCGCTGGCCTTGCACACCTGGCTCTGGACGACTCCCCTGGTACCCGTCAAGAGGGGGACGCTGAACGAGTAGAGAATCAGGAAACTGGTTCTCGATCACCAGTCGGGAAGTCGCTCCATTCTCGCCCACTATCATCCTGGGAGGCTGGTGCTGGCACAGGATGCCCTCGTGTGGAGGTGCACAGGTTGAAAGTCCCGTGGGGAACTGGGGGGGGGGGGGGGGGGGGTCACGGGCTCTAACCCAAAAAAACCTCATAAAATGGATCCTTGCCCAGTCCCTCGTCCTTGTCCTAGTGTGAAACCGGGCCCAGTCCCGATAAACTGACGTGGTTTCACAATCACCTACATGTCCTAAATATTAGGACGCCCTAATGGCTGAAGTATACTCGCATCCGATGCGATCACTCAAATGCATTCATATCGCATGGCTCTTGCGATACGACAAGTGCCTTCCGATGCAATAATTTTTACAAGTATTTGCCATTTTTTATCTATCCTACATCGTTGTGATTTGATAGTCCTAACGTTAGGACACGTCCTAGCTGATTGTGAAACTGGCCCCTGCTGTCCCGAGCGGACGATCTCCTTTGCTCTGCTGCCCATGCTAACACTGCTCATAAATGCTCATGCTCACAACTCGCTAGCAACTGCTCATGCTAATATACTGCACTCCTTTTTGCCACTTTCCAAACGCGAATGCCCACGAACCACCAAATTACATCATGGCCCTGAAAACGCACTCGCTCACCTCTAATAAACGTGTGGCCACATCGCCAACCTCGACATTGTTCGACAAATCCAGCGGGACCAATCCATTCGATGAAAATGTCTGGATTTGAACGTTTTGTTCTCGACGAGCGGCGATCACCAACAAACAAGCGATTGCATCGACACCTTTCAAATATTTAGCACCAAAAATTGGTTGTTGCATCAGCGAAGGTCGTACATCGACTGCGATTATCATCTTCGAGTCACGTGTCGATTGAAAATTCTAAAAAGAAACGGAAAAAATAAATGAAAATTATGCGCAGTTTTACGCCTTACTCTAAAAGATGTTGCAAAGGCGTGAGAAAATGCGCTCAAGATCAACGAAGACGGTTGATATGATGAAATCTCAGCACCAGGACGTTTCCTTTTTTTCGTTGACACCGACATCTTGTCGCTTAAATTCAGGACCGCCATTTTCGTGGAAACACGCTGGTCGATTTCGCGTTGCACTTTTTGTCCATAGCGCTCGTAATTCCTCCAAGCCATGAAAACCTGCGTGAAAAAGCAACTTATTTTCGTTAAGCGCTTGCCCAAGCACAAGCAAGATACTGTAGATAAGATGCAACTACTTTCACTAACCTCCGCCGGGGATAGTCGTTCCAGCACGACGTTTTCCGCATTTTGTAAACGCCCAACGATGGCGGGCAAATGTGGTTTTCCATCGCTTAAAAAACCTCGAATATTCCACGACGGTAAATAATGAAACAGCTGCCTCAATGGGGAGTGAATAGCCAAAATGGCAGAGACCTGAAAACAATGCTGGAGTAGCAGAGCGACGGATAGAGAACACAAAATATTGCATACTTGCTCGTTCATATGATAACGTACTGGCACGATTCCTGGCGGAATAATCTGCTGACAAAAGTCAGGATTCTCTTTCAATGTTTGAACAACGAGATCGAGATCGTCAGAACGTTTCACTCGATCAATATCTCGAATCAATTTCGTCAGAGATTGCACAATTTCCATATTCTTAACTGCGGGCGTAGTTTCATCTTCTAGCAACGTCAACGCACGGCGCTCTCCGTGAAATGCAATTACTGGCAAGAGTTGGCCAGCTGAAAACGAAAAGTCAAAACAATTTGTCAAGGAACAATAAGATAATCTTACAGCGTTCAATCGGCGGCGAGGACGGTGCATGAATCAGTTTGATGATATCGCTTTGTTTCCAACCGTGTACGAAAGTATTCGAGCAAATATCGATAATTATTTGACGAGGATTCTTCGTTATATAAGTCTAAAAGGAATAAAATCCCGTCGTGTTAGAATTCTGCAGACTTTCGAAATTTTTTCTTACTTTACGAAATTCCTCTTCATATCGTCGTTCTTGATCGTACATTTTCTCGGGCATTCTTCCATCGTAAAAGTACTTCACAATATGTTTAATCAATCGACCGAATCCTTTCGCTGCGGCCGTAACTTCCATACGACCAAGCTCAGTCAGACGATCATCTTCGGAGAAATGTTTCAGGCCGCGATAAATATCCAGGAACATCATTCGATCATCCATGTTGTAGAAGTAATATTCGGGGCCTAAAAAAGGATTTGATGTAATGGCTACTAAGAAAATGATCGATATTCTACGGCGTCTTCAAAGACAATTGTCCACAGTCAACTCCATTTCCTTCTTTATGCCAGCTACCACGGATCTACTTTTGTGCACCGGGTGCAAGAAATTTTAAAAAATGATGATGATAAGATGCCCAGGTTTGGTTTCCCTACGTCGAGCTATTGCATATAACCTATTTTAGCGAGCCACCAAACAATTTTTAGTCCGACGGGTGAGAGAAAAATGCCTGATCTGAAAGTCTTGAAATTAACAAATCATGGGTCTACCGATGGGTTTTTAAAAACTTTGAGTCACCAAAATTAAATCAAATGAGACTCTCACTTACAGATAACATGCCTTTCTTTCGCGCTGCATCGTCGCAAGTAATAAGCCGCACAAAAAGCGATTCCGTATCGGGTCGGCAATTCGTCCAAAAAGCGATACCGTTCGCGAACGTTCTTGATTAATTCATCCACCACCAAACCTCCGAATTCATCGCCAATTTTTTCGATACATTTTCGATGGCTCTCAGGAATTTTGTTCCAATTATCAGCGTTGTAGGTCAAATTCGGATTGCCCAAAAGCAATAATCGAGTCAAACTGACGTGTCGCTTACGCACTGCAGGAGAATCGAGACGATGCGAAATCGAAGCCATTTTTTGAAAAAAATTACATATATAGCGCAAAGATCGCAATGGAAAGAAAACAGCTCAAATCGAGGCTACAGGCACGGCTGACAGAAGTAACACCACGGCTAACTAAATTACGTCGGTCGCAGATGACAGCGCCACCAAGCGGGCTGTTTCAAAAGCGCCATCCAATCGGTCGAAAGTTTTGCGAAGTTTTTGGTTGTGTGCTGAATTGCCTTGGTGGAATAAAAGTTTTAATGCAAATGAAACGAGGATTTCAAAAATCGTTACCCCGGGGCTCAACCAACTTTTATTATCCAAAAGTCTGTTGTTGTGACGCGCTATATCAAACGCTCACATGGCGGTGGCTTCAGGCTGATCTTACAAGCGAGGGGTCCAAGGTCTTCAATAGCCCAAGCCTGGTACAAAGGCTTGTCCTGCAGAGTACCCGACTCCTACAATCCCCTCGGGATGCCTGGGGTGGCTGCAACTGCGCTGTCACTAGCCTGGGTGCGTGAATGCACCCGCTCCTAAGATGCCGTCGCACGCTTTATTTTCCATAAGCACCAAGAAATGCGTTGCCCTGACCGTGTAGCGAGCGATGGTTGTTAATGGTTTTCCAGGTGCTTGCTCTGTCAGTGTCTACTTTGCAGTTATGGTTTGTGAATGGCTTGTCTCAAGGCTGCGGTTGGCCCGCTTACGTCAAAGTGCTAGGTAGTTGAGGTCTGGAGGCCTGGAGTGGAGGGCTGGGAGATGAGAGATGTATGTCAGTGGCCCTCGCAGTACGAAACAGTGTGGCTATTACTGTCAACCAGTGTCAATATTGACTGGTGTCGTTCCTTTCATCCTCTCCTTCTTATTAGCTGCTGGCCATGGATGGAGAGAATTATGCTGATCTCAGGTAATTGTGCAAGTGTTGACTGCGTGACAGGTTCAACCGTCTGCTTTTGGTTGCGAGGGTGGCGAGTGTTGTCAGTGCTCTGGTAGCTCTTACCGCGGTCCGAAGGATTATGGATTGCCTGAGACAGACACGAAGAAAGAAGGTACGGTCAGATGGAGTAAGTGAAAGGTTGCGAAGGACATCTGAGAAGGACTCGTCTCCAGACTTCCCTAGTGGTGACATCAGACAAGATGCCAATTGCAACCTATGGCTTAGGGTGGGGGGGGGAAGGGTTGGCGAATGAGAGAATTATTGTCCCCCCCCCCCCACTAGCTCCCAAGGCGTCAAAGGGGTTGACGTTTCCCTGCCAGGGAAGCATCAACCCAGGTATGGTCATAAGACTCACCTTGCTGCAGTAGGTTTGGAGTTTTCGTCCCTGTCCCTACGACTTCGGTCGGTCGCATACTCTCCAGATCCAGGTCCTGCAAGCCCATACCGCTGCCCTACTTGGTATGGGCGCTGGTTTGTGTACAAAATAAGGATATCTCGTGCAGATACATTTTAATAAAAAAGTTGGGCGGCTGGGTTTTTTTTTGGAAAAAAGCGGGTATTGGTGTCGATGTTAGGCAATGAAGGGTATGATTTTCGTGCCTGTTCACCAGGCTTTGCACCTATTGGTTGCACTTACTGTGATGTAGCGCCCACGGCCAGTCAAAATCAAGCTATCGACTGGCGAAGCAAATAAAAGTAATATGATGGCGTGGCAAACCACGAAAGGAGAACCATGTCATTTTTTATTAGCTACTAGAATAGAAGTGAGCTGTAAAGTGCTTGGTTGAGGTAAAAAAAGCATAGCATATTGTAGCACAGAAGTATTTTATGTACCACTTCTGCTGAAGTCGATGGGTGTCTACAAAGACTGGGTTATCACACCCACACCTGCTTCCATATTCTTATTCTACATGTCCTCTGACGCAAAGAGCAGATCATTATCAACACCAAGGTGATCAAGCATCAAAATTTTGCGGCTGTGAGAATGTCAGAACGGTTTAACTCAGAAAGGGACGAAAAAGGTGCCTTTTTGTCCTATTTGTGGTGGAACAAACTGCCATCGCGCACCTCATTCTTTTCTTATCTTATAAATGCCCACTTTTTTGTGGTTTTCATTGTATGACCCGTTCGACTGGGTGGGTCTGGGTCGTGAAAGATAGTACTCAGAAGACGAGTCGTCATCGGCGCCACGAATCCTATCGTCCACCGCACATCTCTGTGCTGGTCGAAAGTGCAAATTTCGAAGGGAAAGAGTTATGTTGTCCTTGCATTTGATCAAAAAGTGACATCGTCGTTTTAAGAAATGGAAACAGTAGGTCGAGAAATTGACCCAGTTTAAGGATCTGGACGATGGGAAATACAGAAGGACGCGTGTTGGTAATGTTGTGAAAGAAGATTGCATTTAGGTCAATTCAGGCCAAACGGTCATCTCCGTTCTGCATAATAAAATGTTGGTAATCGTCTTGGACTCAAGCATATCTTCGTTCTTGCGTCACAAAATCAGCCCGCTCTTCTCAGACTCATCTTTCGACACTGACTCCATGATCCCAGCTTCCAAGATGGAAATCAAGCACTTGATCGTCCTTGCCATTGCCCTATTCAATATGGTATCTGCTCAAAGTAAGAATTGCGTATCTGCTCACCGAGCTGCATCGACATTGTTCTGCTCATTGTAGACTTCTGTCGTCGATACGGCTTGACTGGCGACGAGTTACTCAAAGGACGTGGCCGAAGTGATTTCGAGGATGGCTCATATTGGGAACAAGTGATCGATGGTCCATTACGCTTCGTTCGTCTCAATTTCAATCGCACAGTCGACTTGTACAAGATCACGGTTCAAATGCGTGTCAATCCCGATGTCCGAGTCATTACTTATGATGAGAACGGAAACTTGAGGGGACGCTTCTATGTAAGTGTAATCAGTGCTAAAGCTTTACAAGACCCAGTAAGAAGCCCGTCGAAATCATTTCCCGCCTACTGCCATCTCCTCGCCATGTCTTGACTCAAGAAACCGTGCAGTGGGATGCTTAGTGCATTAACGCAAGACACGCCAATCGCCGAAGCACAACTGCAAACTTTCTGATCATTTCTTTCAGCAAGTGCAGGCTGGTAAACGCATTCCCCTGGAGACTACTCTTCCTGAACAACCACCAATCGCTAAGCTTATGCTGCAAGGCTTCGACGCTCAATTGACTTTCGATGAAGTCATCTACGTCAATGTGACTGTTTGCGCTCACAGTATGTTTCAGACAGGAACGATCTCTCCTATGAGACGTTTAATGCTGTTTGATTTCAGATTGCAAAGCCATGCCCGGTTGTTACGGAGAATGCACCCCTATCGAAAAGGATTTTGGCTGCTTCGAATGCCAGTGCCCTGAAGGTAAATTCATAGCCCTTTCTTCTGAGCAGACTTATACGGGTGGTTTTTCAGGTAGCCCATCCAGTGGTTGCTCTGGTGTTCAAGAACAAGACTTGCCAAAACTGATCGACATCACCCGCAAGAAGGCACAAAACTGCGAATTCGCAGTTGGATACAAACGCATGGTACGTTCATACAACCTCATAAGTCTGGCAGGGTTTATGAGGTTTTCTGTCGGGAAGATGCCCACTTGAGGCAAGAATCCTCACTCTGCTCTGATTCGGTGCCTCTCCCACCAAAGCTCACGCCAACCAGACAAGTCTAGATCCACCCATCTCTCACGTCCTCATCTCAACCATTTTCCGTTGCTTATTAGGTCAAGACGGCCCAAGGTATCGATGATTGTATTTCCTTCAGTTATCCAAGATGCGAGTTCTATCGCGGTGTGATTGTGCCGAAGACTCGAGCCGAATGCTTGAAATACTGCTACTAGACACGGATAGGAAGCCCTTAGGAGTGTTTAGCTAGGTATGCGGTTTTTCGCTCTGACCTCGTTCTATTGCGCTGTGCCGCCTGTCCAAGTATATAAGCAAAAGTTTGTTGTTCGTCCACAACTATCATCCACTTTCGCCCCCACTCATCGTGAGGGGACATGACAGGAAGAAAAGGATGCCAACACACCACTGCCCCATTCTATCAGATACAATACAAGGCCATGACTAAAAGTTCACACATTCTCACGAATGCCAGCATAAAAGGCGTGTCAGCCAGAAAAGTCAGTGCACAGGCAGGCGCTATTCACTCGAATCAATCACAGTGACGTGCCCAGTTACCTCTTCTGCCAATCGTGTGTTAGCCTACTTCCAATCAGTTTTCAATGGAAAAATCGACCGCGCCTTGAGTTTTGCAGCGTGTGCAGAAAACCAAAAAACTACTCCCTCCCTCTAGCGGACCCAATCGGCTAAATAAGGGGTGGGTGATATTTGATTTCAAGAGAATAGATGCGTTCTCTCATGCGCAGTTACCCGAGATGGCCCGTACACTCTGGCTGCCTTCGCATTATCTCGCTAGTCATGGCTGGGGAAGGCTGGTGCCGTTCTTGGACGAATGTCTTTTCTCGCCTGGTCTAACCTTATTAGCTTAGTTGGAGGCTAAGAAGGAAGAAAATGGGTTCGAATGAAGGCCTTTATGGAGTCGTCGTCAGACCACTATTACCTGTTTCAAGCAGCCATGAAAGCAATGCCGAAATGATATTGGTATATTTTGCTGTCATTATGATATTCATCCTGCTCGTCTCTTTCTGTTGTCATTTTCTCATCGAATAGGAGTGCATTTTTTACTATTGCGAGCACCGAAAATGAGTTGCGTAAAATGCTTTGTGATGCGTTGTTGACTCATCGTCAGTGCGGCCATGAGATTCGGAAGGTATTTTTGTAGGTAGGTACGACAAGAGACCAAGGTCCACTGACTGTTGAAGTCCTTGGGTTTTCTGGCTGGACTGAATGAAACCCATGCCCTGAGCGATGCCATCTGCCAGATTTTGAATCCTGTAGAAACACCGAATATTGTGGGAGTGCCCCAAAAATTCTCATTTTCTTTGGGTCTGACATTTCCCTGGCCCATATTGAATATTTTTTATCTGGCTGCTTTTAGTTTTCACCGCAATTTTTAACGTTAGTTTTTAGTTTGTCTTATTTTTACCGAATTAAAACCCAATAAGCCTGTGAATATGATAATAAAAAGGTTGAAGGCAAGAAGCGTAGAATGCAAGTAACAGTGTCTTAGAAAGCATCAAAGCTTGCGTAAGTCACGACTTACGGAGAGTATCGAAGACAGAGGAAAGAGAATGACACTAAAAGTATAGAATAGGAATACATAATAGCTGAAGAACCAGGTTCGGCAGCTTGCTCAGCCTTGGGTGTTTCATGAGCATCCGAAGCCGAAGTCGATTCTTCCGGCTCGTCTGGGACGTCTGCGGGTGAAGTTGCTGTTTCCTCGCTTTCGCCATCCTCTTCTGGTGTCTCTTCCGATGGAGCTAATGGTGGCTCTACGCCTCGCTCGCACTTGTCGCCCTCAAACCCATCGTCGCATTTGCACTTGTTGCACGTGCAGCTGCCGTGTCCGGAGCATAGGCTCTGAAAATACAAAGCCAGGTGCGGTCTAAGCTGCTATGATGCCAGGGTCCTGAACCATCCAAAAAAGTGACAAACATCCGGGGCTCACTCCGTCATCCGCAAAGCATCTATCTTTTGCTGGTGAACACTCGCAGTTCGAACCTGACCATCCAGGATGACATTCACATTCGCCACAGACACAGCTTCCACGCCCGCTACACTTTCCTCCAGCTACTTCGGGACACTCGGTATTGGTGCGCTCGCAGAATTGTCCGCAGTACTAAAGAGATCCTTGCAAAGACAAAGTCAATTCATGATGCACATCTGCAATCTACTTACCAGATTAGGCGGTTCGCAAACGCAGACTCCACACGCGCAATAACCATGTCCAGAGCAGGAGGCCTTGTCGGGTGCTTGTCTGCATTGGCCTTCCAAACTAGCGCTAGTAACTCCATTAGGCAAATCACATTCGCAATGACGACCACCCTTTCTAGGATCATTGCATTGACACACACCACACGACAACGTCCCTTCGTGACTACAATGCCCTGATCGATGCTCCTGTACAGTATGAATATAAGCTAGTCAGACTTTTCAGACTGGCACAGCTAAGGCGGCGCGAAATAAAACATACCAGGCGGTCGGGCTTTTCACAGTCACATCCGCACTGGGGCCTCACATAGAGGGCCACTACTTCCCGCACACCACCGATACCGATGCTGACAACAGCATTCGAGTCGCAGTCTCTTATTGAGACACTAACGTTGAAATTGACAGTTTCTGCATTCTGGACGCGGCGGCACGTCTGTCCTCGGCTGTGGACGCTAAAATGACAGACACGTGTCTCGTATGACAGCACGCGCATTCCTGAGAGTCGTAAACACACCCTTTGCAATCCATGAAATAAGATAACGATACTCCGTTTGACTCTGTATCACTATTCAATACGTGAATGTCCTTCTCCTCTGTTTCAGAATGATAATATTTGAGTGTGAAGCTTACACTTTCACCTGGAATACAACATATTGTGGCAGGAGTGGCACTCCCATGGCTAAAAATACAGTACATACCAGGTCGAGCCAGCACGTGCACTTGCTGAGGCTCGATTTGTCTAACCTTTCCATATTGAGGCTCGTATGTGCCTGCGGCCACATTCTAAAAAGCTGATCTGTTATTATTTACATCGAGTCTAGACTTCGAGGCGTACCTCGGTCACGCGGGCGTGCGAGGCTTCTTGGTACAGATACTGCGGAGAACAAGAAGCGTGGAAATTCTTGGCGTCATCGCATCGAAAATCGGCTGAAAACGCCTGGAACATTAAAAAAGTAATATCGAGGGCGACGGGAAAAGCTAAAATTCCCTTACAGAATCTGTACACCAGGCGCATTGTGAGTGCGTTTGAACACATTTAGAACAACTTTGGCTAGCGGCTGCAGCTCGGCATAAAGCTGACACGTCTTCCTGAGCTGAAATATAGGGTAAATATTATATTTATGAACACATGATGGGTGATGATTCGGTAAGGTGTGGAACAGCCGCAGGCACTGTCCTGTCCTACCGGAACTGGCCCACACTCCTAGCACCTCGCATGCTGTGAAATTAAGCAGGACCTTTGCAGTTTGCAACCACGAGTGTCAATACAATCAGGGACCACGTAAGAGTAGTACTGATGGATGCGACTCGAAAGGATCGCCAATACTGCATAATTGACCCAGGATTTTCCGACTGGTCACGCCGATGATCTGGTTGTTTTCCACGTGTAAAATGGGCCATCTCGTGTAACTGGCCACACACCTTAGTCTCGCCAGCAGGTTTTAGTAAGGCTGAAATAAAAAGTGAAAGTGTTAACCAAAGCAAATAAAAATTATAAACTGAGGGATGAAGGAGAGGGTGGAAAGATGGACTCACCTCCTCTCAACATAACATAGAGCCACTGCTGCGAACCAGACTCTCAGACTTGCCGAGTGGTGCTCTTTGGCGGGCTTCTGAGAAAGCAAGGCGCGGATAAAATTATAAAAACTCGTGTCCTCTTTCCTTTCGCCACCCAGCGCCCCTTCTGTCCAGCAGATGTAGTAGCTGTTGAATGGGTGTCGTTCGCTTAGGGAGTCAAATGGGTTGGTTGGAGTTGCAAAAGCGAACTGCAAAAGCCTCCGGCTATATAACTCACGTGGTCGAATCATAAAGCTCGAAATGTCAGTAAGGCAAGGGAATTGGAGAACGAGGCAGCTGTCGTCGTCAGTTTTTCGGACTCCAAGCCAAACACCCTCTCACTCGGCTAAAGTCGCTCTGCACGTAAACTGTGACGTTTGATAAAAGTTTTCTTCAAAACTACGAAACCTGTAAGCGGCCAGAACAAGTGAAAACGGCCACCCACTTGTCACTGAATCGAATTCACAGCTGCTTTCAAATATCGCAAACACTTAGGCATGCATTTTTTGCATTGGCTTTTTGCATATTTAAATTTCGAGCGTCTATTGGCTTAAAACCAAGAAAACAATAGAAGTGTCAAATTAAAGAGATCCTACTCGAGTTTGAAAAGCTTTTTATAGCGCCGTTTTGGCTCACAGCTAAAAGCCGATGATGAATAGAAAAGTTAGAAGGGCTATTCTTGCACTGCAATAGACTGCGGCGAAGATATTGCATCGTCATTGCAAAGCGGTTCTCGCTTAGTATTACGCGCGAAAATTATGCAGCAACATAATAAATGGTGGCGACTGCTGCACCTCTAGCGTCCTCCAAACCCTCCAAGTGATCCTACCTCAGAAAGGTATACAAATGGTAATGTAGCACACAAATGGCTCACGGTCAGTTGTACCTCTGCGCAATGGCATCAATCATATTTGGTGACCTTGAGCACCTCTACCCGCATTCTCTGATATTGTCTCCGTTCCCTGTGTGATTCTTCCTGGCAGATACGAGTATGCTTCCTTCAGTGGTATTCCAAGTTACACTCACCACACAACATCGGAATCTAATGAACGGGCATACTGTACCTTACAAGAAAACCTGAGAACCATTGGCGTTTGCCTCGCTACTTTTGTTGATGCTGATGAAAGTCGCCTCTTACGACATGTCTGTCGAGCTGAAGTTTGTTTGGGGATTGGTCCCACAGTCACAAGACAGCTTCCTACCTGAGTGCGTCCACATTAGGAGCGCGCATGTTAATCCGAACCCCAATTTTAATTCCTCGGACCGTTGAGGATGAATCTACCCAGCTGGTGTTCAACAGCTAATGATAAGACCTTGGCATACTGCACTGTTCCGAGCATAAGAATTCCTAGCGCAACCATGGCCGAGACTGTCTAATAGCCTGACTTACGTCTTTCCAATCTTTGAAATAGGAGCACTGATGGCAATAGCCAGGGGCGCGGAGTTTTATAGTTCTTCGATGATCTGTTATTAGATTATTCCTGTCGCTTCCCGCATAGCAGGCTGTTTCAGGAGTTGGTTTTGTGGGCACTCTGTCGGCGTCTCATCGCTGTCGCTAGTTCGCAGTGATCGAGACTGAGGAGTAAGGCGCTTCACCCATTTTCGCCTCGCGGCCACGTGATCACTGGCAATGCGTTTAATGCGATGTCTTTTATGGGCAGCCAAGGACATGCATTGCTCTACTATCTTAGAGTATAGCATAAGCCATAAACATATTACACCCACTACTGCTATTGTTATTCACGTTCGTCCAAAACGATTGAGTGCACTTGCGCTGCAGAGGACCAACAGCGATACTGCATCTACAGCTGTCGATACCCGCATCGCATGTCGCCGTAATAACTACCAGAAATCACACGAAGATGTACTGACCTCGACTGATCAATCATACCAAAGTCCAGAGTGTAGTAGTGAAAGCCCGAATTAGTGCACAAGGAGCTTATAAGACCTCGTGTCCTATAGAAGAAGATTTATTACTCAACCGCACCGAATACGCGCAGGCATAACACTGATTAGTCAAACGAGCATCTACCCAAGGGCAATAGTGCACCGGCACAAAACAAACAACAACACACATCAGACAAAGGGAGACCAGTTCCACACATCAATCACCAAATATCACCGAGCACGCCGAAACATCAGACGAGGTCGCACTCATTTGCATAACATGATCTTCATTCCCCCATACTAGCTCATCTTCAGCAATGACCATATGACTTTAATCCAGATTAGCTGATCATACAGCTGTGCTTTGCTTGCGCTGAAAACTTGCAGATCTTCACTTTTCCTCACTGTCAAATTACAGTAGGTGCCTTACTCACGCACTTCTTCATTCAATGGCGGCAGATAAATACTCGTACACTGACTCAATTGACGAGATCATCGATGCTTGTGCTGAAAATACGTGCACGTTTCAATGGCCGCTAAGCTGAATAAACAGTTGCCCGGACATTCATTCATTTGTATATTCTGGCAGTAGGTCCTCTAACGGACTATCTATCTCAAACACACCTTTTCATGCAGATATTGATGCGGTTCAACGAAAGCTTTACAAGTTCTACGTCGACAGTCGAGAAAACGAGACAAACGTCAAAGATTTTTGCTGGCACGAGTATTACCAACATTTCGTCGAGTTTGTAAGCTCGATGCGTGGCTGAATGTCGGATTGAAAAAGATTTCGACTTTCTCAATGTTTTCTCGCCGAATGTCAAAGTATAACCTGAATTCCGAAAACACTCGTGACTAGACGAAGACTCTGGTAAAACTGCCCTGAGCCCTTTGGATTGGAAGTCAGAACTCGTTAAGATTTTTGGTTTCGGTTTTAGCTACGAATCCAGGTTTACTGTTCTTCTCGAATCGTCCTGCTCGCGGGCGAGCTACTCGTGGAAGAGGGAAATAAATGTTGAGAAAGAAAAACCAAGGTCCGACTTATGAGATAGTCAAGTGGGTTAGGCACTTGCACTCGCGTCTTACGAATAGATGGCGAACGATCGGTAGCTAGAAAGAGATATAGGCCTAGTGCCTAGCTTCCCCCACAGACTGTAAAATTTCACGTTCTTTATGATTTCTCGTCCGGAGAAAGCCGACTACAAATTCTTGTTCTTCAATTGTCACAAGCCAGTAATTCTTTTTTAAATCGGCCTTACAAAGTGTTCTGCAAGTCGTTTTTCTATAACTGGCTTAAAGTGCATTTTCTCGTCTGATTATTCTGTTTTGCTATTATTACGAGATGACTGAGACAATGGGGGAATTTTTTTGAACACTTTGGCCTTATTTCTACCAATTTTAAACACTAATCGGATGGTTGAGTGATTGGACGCAATGTTTTCCACGACATTTTCAAAGAGACGACGTTCTAAATTCTTATCACGCGCAGGTAGCCTTCCCAGTGTCACCACATCTACACACTACCCTGCCACCACGTCCGCATTCAGGTATGTGTTTTTTCTGATTCTTATTGTTAGATCTTTTTCAGCCAGGAGTGAGATGATTGGGTAGTTGGAGAGGTGCTGCCTGACCTTTTTATATCTCTGATAAATATGCAAGATATTTGCCATAATGCCTCATATACCATCACCATGACTACAGTTTATACAGTATATGGGTACCCTCTAATGCCTGGTACCACTGCGAAGGGTCGCTATTACTATACTGTAGCTCTCGCCTTGAAGAAACACGCCGCGACGGGATTTTCTTTGAGCTAGTAGGTACTTTTTGCACAGCTTAACTGCACTCGTCACTCTCATTCTCACCCTCTACTCTGAATTATGGGTGAACAGGCTAGGCCTCGGCCACTCGTCACACTGTTTCTTCAAATAATATCATTTCGCTCAAGATCGTGACTGGGTTTTTTAAATTTTTTCACGACACAATAAGTTTTTCGTAGAAATTTTCCATCGTCATGGTGACAACTCACTTTAGGGAGCTCGATTTAGCCCAATGGTATTGCGAGATAGTAAACATCTGTGTTTTTTCCGTTTTCCAAGGCTATTTTCAGGGGAAATATCCGGAGGGCACAGTTTAAAGTACAGTAGGCTACAGTAGAAAACAGACTCGAAATACGGGCTTACGTATGTGCTAAGGGGAAAAAGAAAAAAACGGATACGTCATCGCAAAAATTCGAAGTGTCGGCATAGCTACCTGAGGAAAACGTAAGCATATCGACCTTATGCATGTGTTCCATTCATGAACTGGGTGGTTTCCAAGCCGTCTCGAGGTAATTGACGTGACCAATGTAGGCGCTTATTATGGACAGAAGGGCTAATTGAGCGGAAAACTTTTTAGCTACACCCCACCCGTGCCATTAGAGTAAAGAAAGGGGGTCAAGTGTCATGCAGTGGCAGACAACCGCCCACTCAAAAGTGTGTACAAGGATTGAAAGAACGTAAATGGAAAAGACGTCTGTCTTGCTTGTTCCCATCTGCGTCGCCCGTTCGCTCACAGCAGCGGGAAATCAGAATCGAAGCAGTCGCGATAAAGTCTTCCGGGGCGAGCGAGTTGGGGGCGGCGTCTAAGAATTTGGTCTCGAGCGAGTTATATTAAAAAATCGGAGTTGAGTATTTGCTTACTGCCACATCCTCAATCTCGGTCTTTGTTATCTCGGAGGCGGTCAATTTCCTTGCAAGGGCCGACTTATTTCGCAGCTAAGGAAGCTTATGTCGCCTAGTCGACCCCGCCGTGCATTGACGTCAATAGATTGGACCGCAATCCCGGCTGCATATCGAGCTGATAAACTAAGCCACGTTTCTTCTGGAAACTAGAAAACTGCTTCAATCAGAAACCTTGTCCAGTCCACACTCGAGTGCCTACACGAAGACACGGCCAGTGTATCTCCTCGACGTTGCGTGAGTTTTTTCCTTGCTCATTTATCCTAACCTTTCCCCAAGCTACATTCATTCATCTTGTGTCAAAGCTATGCCTTTGGGTCACGGAACAGTTACGACAGTCATCGGCTATCGGCAACAACGATCAACAATGAAAGGACAAAGTCCCAGAATTCCACATCGAAAAATGCTATTAGGCAACTTTTTATGGAAACGATTTTCGAGGTAGGCTCTAATCTATTGAACATACTGTACAGTGCACTCCGATGACTTGTGACGACCCTACTTTCAAGATTTATACCCATCGATCGAGTAGGCTCAATTTCTAACTAGGATGGTCATATTTTCAGGGAAAACGCCACTTTGGGGACATTTGGGTGGTCTGTTAGCCCATTTTTAAGAATACAGCTTACATTTGTCATCATGAACCTATAACCATTTTTTACTTGTCTCTATTCCAGCCCTCCCCCTCTTCACCAAACCAAACTTTTCCGAGCATGCATCGATTTCGTAACCTAATCTGTTTACTAAGCAGCCTTGTGGAAAATCGATGACATCAGGCACTTTGTACATTACCCTGTTGGGGAAAATTATACGAGATTTGGTTGTCGGGTGAAAAAGAAAGGTTGAAAGGGGGACCACTTTTTTCGATACTCCAGAGTCAACGAATAACATTAGGCATTGTTTGTTTATGAGAGGAATGTTATTCTCGTAACGCACTGACTCGAAAAACGCACGCCACGTTTTCCGTCCGCATGCGCCGTTTGGTTTGTCCATTATGGAAATGGATTTTACTGAAGACCGAAATGGGCGAGCCATGTCTTTCCTAATATTAACAAATTGGTCAACCGGAATAGTAGGGAAAATGGAAATCTATAAAAGAGAGGCACGAGTGTGGAAAAGTACACACACTGCCTTTGAATGACGGATTTAGAATGCAAATGCGAACAGGGATAAGGTTGAAAACATGAGTCTACTCAATAGGTCCATTTCGTGCCAACCTTCCCGGATGGTCTTGTCCACTGTTTTGTTGGCATGCTGAACACTCTACGAGGCGGATCGAAAAAGAAATGCCTGCTCCTTGTTGGTAGGATATATCTTATTGTGCACTTGGTAACCAGTGATCTCGGATTGTGGCCATTTGCGTGTATTTATCTTGACTGGTCACTCGTGGGTCATTGCCTTCTCCTCCTCAGAAAACTCGAAAACGTGTTTATTGACTTTGCGAACTTCCCTGTGGTTAGCCTCACAAAAACATGACGTGCTCGTTCGGTAGTCACCTCCACCACACGAGTACGTGCTGTACGTCGTCGTAGTATTCTCATTTGTACAGTAGCCAGGACGAGACTCCGAACGACTGAGTGACTTTTACTAGACTCCATGGAAAATTTGAAATTTTCCCACGATTCAAGTCAGCAAAAAAGTTTGGCTCCGAGGTATGAGACTCTTTTGAAAACTTCTCCTTCAGCATTTTCGTCGCAGTAGGTTCTCCGCGCCTTGTCGTCTTCCATACTGACTTGATGATCGTTCAATCGACCATAACAAAAATGTTTGCCCATTGTCCGCATCTGGTCTGCTCTGGCGATTACGTGCCCTATGATTGGGCCGGACGAAAAGAATAGGCCAACGAAAGACGGGATTAGACTCGCACGCATTTCTCTGTTCTTTGCTCTCCTGTTACACCTACTGCCTCGATAGAGGTTGGTTCAAGCTCTTTCTTTTTCGAACAGACTAGTAAGTTGGGTAGAGCAGACTTGACCAGCGTAGTTCTCAGTTAGTCTTAGGTGAATAAAGACTATAGAATGCCTTGGTTCTTTCCTCAAACCAAGTAGTTTCTTCTTGTCCATGGTCACAAGGCCGAAGGATCTGAATCTTCTGCTAGGCTCATTAGGTCTAACAGACTGGCCTCGCGAGTTCACCTGCACGTTTTTTTCCAGAGATATACGTGTACTAATTGTGAAGGTTATTTTTATTGATTGGGAGCTCTGTGTTTGGTCGCTTGGCATTCCAAACGCTTGGTACTTGGACCGTATCTACGCTTAGATGAAAACAGATAAGAGTCTGCCTAGTCCGCATGGGCGTGTTCAGCAAAGGAGGTTGCCAAGTTTTCCATTATGTCTCTTCATTTTGGAGTCGTGTTTTTCCCTGCTTCTCTCCTTGTTGGCATTAGGCCTGCTTTCTCATCATTCGAAGCTGGCATGGTTTGCTCGATCGAAGACGGGGCGCGGGCAGTGTGTCCTGCCGGACCGAGCTATCAGCGGGGAGCTTCCGATGGCTTCGTATTCCTTCGATAATATGAACATGAATGATACCATTTGTGCACTCATTCACGGGCAAGGAGGGCTCTTGTCGACAAGGCTATACTTAGGTATTTATTGGAAGAGGGCGCCACCTTCCTTTCCACCATTTCCTTCCGTCCCCAAGCGGCTCTGTTTGCGGTTCTTGCAGCAGCGTCGGCTGCAGACACCCAGCCGTCACTCAAACATCGACTACGTCGAGGCAGGCGAAAGAAAGGAGGTTTTGCGAGTAAATTAGTCTCATCATGGACCCTTGTCATTTGTAGTTGAACAATTGTTTGGAGGCGTACTCTCATTGCCATCCCCTCGCCTGTCTGAGAGGATAAGTAGGTTTGAGTCTGGAAAGCAGACAACATCAACGGACTTGCGAGAAATTTTACTGGGAAATTCTATCTTCTAGTATTTATTCTTGCATGGCCGAGTATAAATGAAGGCGGCAATTGGCCGAGCCATTGTCAATGGTTTAGATTCTAGCTGATCGCGAGTTGAAGGTTTTAAAAACTCTTCTAAGCTATATCCGCTGAGTAAGCTAACGGATGGTTTTTAGTGTGGATGTTTTCGTATACAAGACCAACCTGACTAACCAGTGCTCGCTCTGCCCTTGCACCAATGAAGGGGAGAGGAAGAGAGGGGAAATGGGCGTCAAAGCGGATCGAATGACGCCAGATAAACAGGCAGGCACGACGAGCGGGTGGCCTAGCGTTGATTTGGTGTGTATCCGAGGCGAGGCGAGAGAATCGAGACCCGCTCCAACTGTCGAGAGATCGTTCTTGCTTCTCCTCTTATAAGCATTGAATAGAATGGACGTATAGACGTATTATGTAGTTTAGATTTCCCCGCAGGACGGTCATAAACCGATCGAATTCGTAGGGAAGGAGCGAGCTTTGCTCAGCCGGAGCTGGCCTCGTCTACATAGGCTCGGCTTGAACACAGGCTGGCTGAACGAAGGGCGGTCTGGTCCCGGGGGTAAAAGCGTGCCAACGAGCACGCGACCGCCCTCTTTTCGATAACCGAGATTAGAGTCCATTTCCCGATTAGGAATCCCCTATTATCCGAATTTGCATCTGTCTGTCTCATTTATGCGTGATTGTGTCAACATTTTTTGCTATTTGCTGGCAATTGCTTCAGATCATCGTCGTCTTCGAGCTCCTCTTCTTCCTCCACAGTACCCAATGCCACTTCGAGCGCGAGTACGGGCAGTGGCGGTATTTCGCAACAAGCATTCGTAGACGACGATTCCTCGGCCAGTGCGAGTGCAGTTTTTAAGATTCGAGGAGGTGTGTTTGTGGCGACGACGTCTACAGACGACGACGGAGACATCGGGAGCGGCAAAAGTGCCAGCGCCGACTTGGTCTGCTGGCCGGGTTCAAGTTCTTCGGCGGGCGGCGCAGTTTCGTTAGCCAACGCTGAGGAAGACGAGTACGAAGAAGCAGAGAGGGAATTTTTTCATTCCGAAGACACGATGACGAACGACGACCTATGTTCCGGTTTCGAGTCGCAAACCTGGCGCAAAGATCGATGCAAGAAATGCTTTCGCTTCAAGGAGCAACATAACGGCGCCGGTTCTGGAGCAGGAGGTTCAGGTGCTTCCAAATACTCTGGATACGCCGGCAGCGGCGGTAGTGTGGCCTCGAGAGTGAACAAATTCTCTGATAAAAGTGGTCCGCCCCGATCCTCCTCTTCTGATCCAAACGATGCACCTCAAAGCTCATCTTCTGATTGGCGTCGACGTGTCTATGGAAGTTCCTATACCGACAACGCGCACAACGGAAAAACAGCTAAATTAACTGCTACTACTTCCGTCGACGAGCTTCCGAGCTCATCAAGTTCATTTGCGACCATGTCTAACGTCAATCGAGCGCAACAAGCAGAGAGTGCCAAAACGGGCACCGTCGGAGAGGACTCGTCAACGCAGAAGCGGAAAACGAAATTGTTGCTCATTAAAGCCGAGGTCTCGTTCGACGGTCGCCCTTCCGAGCCCGTCGATGTCGAGACTACACCCACTTCGACCGAACCATCCACCACCCGTCCACCCACCTCCGCTTCCCTTCCCAGTTCGCTGTCAAAGATTTCGGCCAGCAAACGACCCGTCAGTCCCCAAGACGCCAGTGCAAGGTAAGCTTTGTCAGTGTGCCTATCACCTAGCAAGCACTATAGATGCTGACTGTTGAGGGAGCACTGTGTTTCCCAGCCTCGCTAGTCTTGCCTTCCTAATTATCGAGTTCCTGCTGACACCTGCGACCACAAAATGCGAGCAACATTCCCAGCTAATCCCCTGCATATTGTAGGCTCTTGGGAAAGTCCCCACATTCTTGTCCATGTCGGCTCCTATGCAACAAGAAATTCTCTTAGATTGATTCCTCTTTCGCACGATTTCTTAGAAGACGCTACGAGCAGTTGTTTTTGCTTTGCGTGATCAGCTTGACATTCTTGTTCACATTTTTCAGGAATACACCTGGCCCTTTATGTTTATATGTATAAATCGATTGGATACATTCAGCGTTTTCTCACAGGTCGGGTGCATCGTCGGCGGCGGACAGCTACGAAACGGCTCCTTCCGGAGCTAGTGCCGGCAACGATCCTCTCAGTCGTACCGTTTCTTACGAATCAGTGGCGAGTACATTGATGGAAGTGGGCAGCATGATTACGGCTGCCAGTGGCCGTTCTAATTCCGTCTCTGAGCGTAGTAGCACACCCACCGAGAGCCTGGACACGGACACACAATCATTCATGCGATCGATCAAAGCTCAATTGGAGATTATGGAGAACAAATGCGCTAAATTGGAAGACGAAAATGCTAAACTAAGAAAGCACTCAAGCCCTTTGACCATGGTCTCGCCGTCTGACAGTGATATTGTGAAAGAACTGAAAGAAAAACTTGGCTTAGCCGAAAGCCTTTGTCAGGACTATCGAGACGAGAATACAGTACTGAAATGCGAATTGAGAGATTTGCAAGAACTGACATCTCGTCACGGAAATTACGCCGATTTGAAAGAATGGAGGAATAAATTGAAAGCAGCCGAGAGCTTGTGCGAGGAATTGATGGAGGAGAACGAAACACTGAAAAAGGAAGTGCGTGAAGCGCAGCAAGAAATCGACGAAATGCACGATCAATACCGAGAAGAGGAAATTGAGGAGTTCCGTGAATTGCAACGAGAACTCGAGCAAACGGCAAAAAATTGCCGTATACTCCAATTTAAACTACGCAAATCGGAACGTCGTCACGATCAAACAGAAGCCGATAGGCAACATTTGGAACTGAAATTGAAAGAGTTCATATCAAATGGCGGTGCGGGTGTGGCGGCCAGTGCTGCTAATTTGGAAAGTCCGCGTTTGAGAGAATTAGAAAGCGAATTACGCATCGCCAAAGAAGTGTCCGTTCGGTTGCACAATGAACTCGAGGCCTTGGACGAGAAACGATGTAAATTGGAGGATGAGAACTTTTACTTGAAAGAAAAAGTCCGGGAACTCGAAACGAGAGAAAAATTGATGGAACAGATGCGAGTCAGACAAGAGTTGGTAAGCTTAGAATTTAGCCCATCGCCTTCTCCTTCTCATCTGTGGTTGCCAGCTAAACCGGAGCATTCTTCAACCCAAGGCCTTAGGCAGCTGCTAGGTGTCAAAAGAGTGCCTTTTTCAAACGTTTTCTCTTACGCCATCAGCTTTAAAAGATGTGAACTGAAGAGTGAACTTTAACAACGTCATGATCGTTTTCTTTTCTTTTTTCCAGAAGCGAACTGGTTCGGGCTCGTCATCAAGCAAGCCCAGTCACCTCGTCAACGCTAATAACCAGCAGAATGGTCAAGGCGATATGCAATTACTCAGGGATTTACAAGACGCCTTGGAAAGGGAGACCGACCTCAGGGAACAGTTGAGGTTTGCCGAAGAGGACATACAAGCGGCTAGAAAGAAACTGGCCGATTTGGAGACTGAGAACGAAGGGCTCATGCGCCAATTAGGCAAATACGCCAACACCGGAGTCGGTGGACGAGGAAAACCACCTATGAAACGTAGCTTTAGCGAAGGCCACGCTCAAATTGAATTGGAACTGGCCGAACACGAGGCCACTGTCTTGAAGGATCGTTTGGCTCGTATGGAAAAGGACAGCGAAAAGATGGTATCACAAATCAGCCTGTTGGAGAAAGAGTTGAAGAAAGTCGGCGGCCGGACTGACTTCGCTGACGATGAGCTTCAAAATGCGATTCCGGACACGTATTATAAACAGAAGATCAAAATGTTGGAAGAAGAAATCGAGGACTTGAAAAAGAAGCTAGAAGATGCTCGTCGTCCCGAATCCGAGCAAAGACTACCTCAAGTGGCTGGTGTGTCCAAAACTATTCGAGGTCGTATATCGACCGACATGGGCCTTCGTGACTCGTCCAAGAATGTCGATGTCCAACGTCAGCTAAACCTGGTCGAACAGGAGGTCAGTGTGCTACGTCAACGTATTGCCGACTTGGAAATGGAAAACGACAGGTAAGCTAACAGGTTTTGAAAAGGTCATGGCATATAAACGAAAAGGTCAAGCATAGTGTATCGATCGTCCTCTTCTGGTGAACTGGTACTTGGTGTTCAGCCAAATGTCCAATGTTGAGTGATTAGAATGGCATATGTGAGTGGGGCATCTAATAAGTCTCCCTACGGAGCTCTTACACTCTACCTACCTATAATAGGCCTCGCATAAACGGATTCGTGTAAGTTATTAATTATGACTTTTTTCAATGTTGTGTGCCCACATTCTGTAACTTCACACGCTATGTGTATGCTATCAATCTTTTCTTCTCGCTCTTCTATCTAAACGAAAAGGCTCTCCTAAAAATATAAACTCGCCCCCGTTTTCATTTTTTTAAGATTAAGTTCGGAAAATAAACGACTTTCGATCAATAGTAAAAAGGTTGCAAGAACGGAGAAGTCATCCCCGGTCAACGCCTCTCCTATGCCCTCGCCGCCAGTTTCTACCGATGCGCCTCGAATTCAGGAACGAATCGAACAAATGGAAAAAGACATCCACCGGTTTATAAGTCGTATTGCCGAGTTGGAACGAGAGAAGGATGCATTAAATAAAGAGATAGAACGACGTAAAAAGTTGGAAACGATAAAGAAAGAAGCTCTAATCGCTCCGACTACGTCGAGCTCAAAATTCAATCCAAATACAGCAAATATGGAACAGCTGAGGGCTAAATTAAATGAACTGATAAAAGAGAACTGTAAGGAGCTTGCTTGACATCCTCTGACTAAGAGACGAGATATTCTTGCGTTTCAGCACTATTAAGCGGTAGTCTGAAAGGTGAACAACAGAAATCGGTGGAACTGGAATTGCAATTATCTGATTATAAGAATGTTATCAGTCAGTCGGATGATCAGAAGCTGATTGTGATGGCTTCGAAAGTGGAAGCGCTGACGAACCAATTAAGCGAAGCACAAAATCGTGCCGATATGATCAACTACCAACATGCTCATGGTGGCTCTGTGAGCCAGACGGTTGGGGAGAGAAAATACGAGGTAATCCAGAATATGGGATTGACGATACACGCGCAGAGACCTTCGCTTTTAGGATATGCTAAAAGAAAGGATTGATATTTTGGAGCGGGCTCTGACTGAAGAGAAGGCCAAAAGCAAAGCGGGGGCCTCGTCTTTAAAGGACGGAGCCAGCACTAGCGGCGACTCCTCCTCTGAAAAGGAAATGCTTGCTGCTGAGGTACCCGTCAAATATCGTGACTGCCTGCCTTCCACCATTAGCTGATTCTTCCTCTTTTAGTTATCCAGCTGCCACCAAATGCTATCGACGGTCGAAGATCAGGTGGACAAGATATACAAACAAATAGAACAGTTAGAACAGAAACAGCAGCCAGACCGATCGCCTTCAGTAAGCATACCTTGACTTGATATTTGGTCATAGCAGACACGTATTTCCTTTTCAGACTCAACCGAAGGCTTCAGCTGCTTCCAGCCGTCAATCAGCTCCGTCTGCAACGTTATCTGGACCAGCTGAAAAAGAAAAGCTACTCAAAGATATCTCTTGTATGAAATCCGAATTGGATTCCTTGCGTGCCAAGCTTCAAGATCGTCGAAAATTACAAGCCTCGACGACGACGGCATTGGCCTCAAAAGCCCCGCTGCCGAACGATGTCAAACAACTTCAAGCTAAATGTCATCAACAGGAAAGCTCCATTGCGGAATTGAAGGAGCAATTAGAACACGTAAGTTCGTCCGAGATCTCCATAGAAACATGGCACATTGTCATTTGAGAAGGATAGAGTAGACGTTGAGTTCTGATTGACAATACTTGGCGTTTGCTTGCTCTAAACATTGCGGAATCGAGGTAAAAAAGAAAGAGTACTAACATTATTCTGAACGTGATTTTAGCGTTCTTGCACGGGTGAGTTTCATTTTCTTATGAACCTTGATCATATTGCATCTTCTTTTCCTTTTTGACACTGTATCCGTGAAACTGAGATTTAGCACTCGGTGGTCATACTGTTTTTCTCCTGTTCCTCCTTTCTTATGTTGTGCCATGCTGGTGCGACTACTGTAGATGACTATGCTAATGCATGGCCTAATTTCTCTGTGCTTTTTCAGCAAGTTCTCCTAAAGTGTTTGCTTCTGTCTCTTACCCTCTCGCCTCATTTATCTGGCTGTCCTTTTGGCATATTCTAAGCTCGTTTTCGTTGCAGGCAAATCAAGAAAAAGTCAACGCTCGAAAGCACAGCGAAACCGCCACCACTCGCCTTCTTCAAACTGAGGAGCGATGGAACAAGGAGTTGGAGAAGTTGAAGGAAAGTTATGAAAATCAGGTCAAGGACTTAAAATATTATTTGCAAGAAGCTGAACGTGTCAAGGAGGAGAAGACAATGGTGCTGCAAGATCGTACGTCATCGTTACAAGAAAAGACTAAACGTAATCAAGAACTCGAAGCCAAGGCAAACAAATTGGAACTGGAGTTGAAGACGCGCCACAAGGATTTACAAGATCGAGTTGAAAGTGAGAAAAAGAAAGCTAAGGAATTTGAAACCAAATATCAGAAATTAGAAGCGCTGTACGAAAGTGATCGTCAGAAATTGAATACAGAGAAGGATAAATTCAAATCCGATTTGTCAGAGATCAAGAAGAGATATGACGAGACACAAAGCGATTTTGAAAAGTTAAAGCAAACTTATGATCGCAAGGAACAAATATGGCAAAAGGAAAAGCAACAATTGGAAAGTCAGATTAAACAAATGCAATCCGAAATGGGTGAAGTGGAGAAGAAAACGGCCAAAAAAGCGGCCGAAATGGCTGGTGCTGAGAATCGAAAATTATTAAGTGAAATGTCATCTTTAAAAAGGCGAGTTGAAGCTGATGCAGATACGTGGAAGACTGAAAAAGTTAGTATGCAACAATCGTTGGATCAGAAAACAAAGGATCTTGAATTCCGGTTGGATGAGTTGGAAAGGATGAAGAAGGAAATGACTTCGTTGAAGTCCAGAGTAGTCGACCAAAAACAACAATTGGAGGAGGCGAGGCGAATGAGAGACGAAGCCAGGGAAGAGTTGAACAGATGGCAGCAAACGTGGGCGCGCGAACGATCCGAATTGTCCCATAAGCTGCGTCAGGAGGAGAAAGTGCAGCAGGCTGAACAACAAGCATTGCAATTGAAATACGAAAGTCGAATCAAAGTCATGGAGGACAGTAGTAAACGCATCCAAGTACAAGTAAGTAGACTCCATTGCCACCCATAGAACTGATATTGAACCAGTCTACTGTATTTTCAGTTGAGTCAAACCAGAAGAGAGCGGGATAATGCGAGGGATAATTTGGCCGCGGCTGAGAAGCGAATCACAGAGTTGAGGCAAAAGTACGAAAATGATGAAAAGGAACTTCGTCAGCGAATGTTGCGCATGGAAAAAGAGGTAAGATATTGTTGAGCCTGCAGATATGAACTTTTAGCAAGTGCTCCTTTGGCAGGTACAAGAAGCCGAAGACCTGAAGTTGCAGCTGGAGAAAGAGCGCGTTGAGTCAAAGGCTATGAGCAAGAATTATGAAACTGACAAGCGTTTGTGGAATGTTGAACGTGAGCAATTCCTGATAAAGATATCTGAAGTAGGTTCAGGCCAGCTGTGTCCTTTGACCAAATGAGCACTGTGCTTTTGGTTACAGTTGGAGAAGGCAGCTGGTCGAGTCCGCTCTACTGGTGCCAGCCGATCACCTGCGACCGGTCAAAACGATGAGAAGGACAAAGCTCTGGCTGAGGCCATTGATATTGCTAGCCAATTACGTAAACAACTGGGAGACGTCAAGGCATCTTATGATGAAGAAGTTCTGCATCTCCAAAAGGCCATTGAGACGCACAGACAAGAATGGAGCAAGGAAAGGAATGACACGCAACGGAAACTGAAAGAAGTAAGCAGAATGTATATATACGTAGATCAAGGTCGTACCAGGGTCGTGGCCTTTATACCGGGGTCGTGGCCTAGCGGGTTAAAGCGTCTGCCTCTCACGCTCGGTGCGCGCTTACGGGGGTGGGCTCGACTCCCGCCTCGGTACAAAATGATTGTCAAATATGTGTTCCATAGCCCTCGAGTGCGCTGTATAGTGCTTGGCTACGGATAAAGTATGACATGAGTATGACATATGAAGAATGGGTTTATTTGAGACATGCATGATTGCTGAAGCGTGCTCTGAAACTTGCAGGCGCAAGAAAATGTAAAGATTCTTGAAATTGATCGGCGAAATTTCCTCAGTGCAAAAGACCAAAACGAGTCGGAAAAGACGGCTATGCAAAATGAAAGAGACTCCTTGATGGAGAAGCTGCACGACAGCGAAATTCATCAATTAGCCAACAAGTACAAATTGGACAAGGTGGCGGACCAGATATCTGATCTCCAGGCCAAGATACGATACGGGGATATGAATGCGGCCGAGAAACGGGAAATGAATGAAGTAATTCGCAAGGTGAGCCATGTTAATTATGAAAGCAGGCAAAAATACTCAGATGTCACCGTCATGCCGCGTTTGGGTAGTCTGCGTCCCCACATGTTCCCTATGTCAGTCGTGGTCGAATGTGGTGCAGGGCTGGCATGTCTTCCTTTTCAGGCTCTGGAACAGCTGCTCGCGGTTCGCGACGATATGGCGAAAACGAAAGAACTTGGTAAAGCATTTGACAGCCTGGACATTCCAGACGATGCAGCTAGCCTGTCCAGTTTCCGTTCGAGTAATGGCAGCCGAAAAGTATCGGTCGACATTGAAAGTGTGGAGCGTGATGCATCTGGCGGCGAATATTCATCGATGGCTGGTAAGGAGCGACTGGCACCAGTTGGCAGTGATGCTGAGTCGATTCGAGCAAAGTCGCCTCAAAAACCATATGGAACCCGTCATAAGTCGTCAGATTTGTTGACACCGAGTTTATTGAACGTTCGATCGTCTTCTGGTGACTCGGATCGACCAGGAAGCTTTGATAAAAGTCGATCAGCGAGTGGTGAAGTTAGTGGAATCGATGCGCGACTGGCTGAGTTACGTTTGAGATCTCCTTCGCCCAGTCCAAGGAAGATCACCAATTACCCCGAGGCTCCTCCGAGCATGGTTCTCAGTAAGTACTGAATACGTGTCATAGATTGGCGCCTTACTTTCTCTGTTGCCCTGTTTAGATTCGAAATCTGCTGTTGAATACGATAGCAGCGGCCGCCGCCATTGGACGAGGCGCTCGTTGCTAAAACGCAGCACATCCTTCGATCCTACTGCTCCCATGGACAGTGGTTTAGAGTCGTTGGCCGAAATAGACGGGGTTGATTCTCTGACGGCTGATAGCCACGCCTATCTTGGCGTCAGATCGGGCCATCCGAGAAGTGCCAGTGCAGGTGAGCGAGTTTATTTTTGTCCCCATACAATTTCTATTTAGGAGAGTGCTTTTCAGGCGGAGACGGGGGTGGATTTCTTGGCAAGCCCTCCTCGTCGTTAGGTGGCAGCATAGAAGGAGAAAGCGGTTCAGAATTAGGAAGTAATCGTTCCCAGAGTCCTAGTCGCCGCCGTGTCGCGGACATATTTGCAACTATTCGCAAAAGCACGAGCAGTCAAGCAGCTAAAGCGAGAAGGGGTCTTTTCGCTACCAAGAAATCAGCTTCGATTGAAACATCAGAAATTGGTCATCGAATTGGAGCCATTGGAGTGCAGGTATCGGCAAGAAATCTGAATTCTGTAGTTAACTTAATTCGCTCTCGTGTTCTGCAGGTCTTACCACCAGCTGTGGCACCTGACGCGCTTCCAGACTCCGTTCGCACGGCATCGGAGACAAGTTTGGACGATCCGCCCAAGGCCATAAGCAAGAGCACCAGTGGCAGCAGTATATTCGCCAGATTGCGTAATCGAAGCAGCAGCCGTGGCCCTTCTTTGAAACGGCAAGGTCAAAGTGCCGATGAATCAATCGAAGATGTTCCACCAACACCATCGGCCAGTGCGCACGATGGGGGATCAACCAAATCCGTGCCAGCGGCGGCCACGTCTTCTTCAAGTAGTGATCAAAGGCATACTAGTAGAGCAGCAGAGAAATCTTCGTCGTCACAAAGCGCAGCGTCCACTTCGGTTGCTGCCAAATATCGTCCAACAACCACATCGAGTGGTGAAGATAGCGTTTTGAAAATACGAGTAAGTTTGCCTGCTCGTTTCTGGACTCTAAAATCCGGCTTTCTGAATCCGGGTGCTTACTTGAGCTAACATTTGAAAACTGACCACACCCTTGCGACCATGTTTTCGCAGTCATCTAATGAATGTATAAATGTATTAGGGATTCCGTTTCTGGAAATAACCTAAAGTGGATTGATAATGATAGACCAGCCGTCATAAAAGTGGTAAGACAACATTGAAGTGCATACAGGATCCCGTAGCACTTCTTCGCACTGACAAATTTGGCGCGTAGCTTGCCTTGCGATTTTCGGACTTGGCGTCACCTGTTAGGATGTCTGAGTGCTTGCGGGGGAATTACGGGCGCACTACTTCCCACCCTAGATGACTATAGCGACCTTTGCATTCTGTCCTGTTTGTACCATTTCCAGGTTCAGTCCGGCGTAGTGCAGTCGATCCTTTGAACTCAATTTCCGCTTCTTTCCTGTCCATAGGTGAAACAGTCGAGATTCAAATGGCCACCATAAACTATCTTGCCTCCGAGTCACAATTTCTCTCCATTACTGTTTGTAAATACGCTTGTAATTTTGGGCGTTTCATTGTTTCTACTCTTCTCACACGATCTACTCATATTTGCACTGGCGAATCAACGGGCCCTTTCAGCCCGAAATACCAGGTTGGTCACGTTCAGGGACGAGTAGAATGACTACGTAGCTGCTCTTTGCTCCATTGATATGTTTGGCTGATTTGGTGTACGTAGTGGATGGCTGCTTCTATAATGCTTCGAGTAGGCTTCCTTCTGTTAATATCAGTTTCAGCTGGCGCGAGCTACTGCATACTTTTTAGTCACTTCAGTTTAGATGCTAGATGCATCGACTGCAGAAGGCTGACGTAGATAAAAGCACTGCCATTTTATACTAAAGCAAATGCCTTTCTTTCAGCGTCTTCAGAACTCATTGAGCAATTCTAGCATTCGGAACACGTTCGGATTTCGTCGTCTCAGCACGTCTTACAGCAGCGTTCGTTCGATCAGCTCCAAGTATCTGCATCGATGGTAGGGAGATAAACGGTCTTTGTATTGATCGGGAAAATGGCTCGTCGAAGTGTGATTGCTTCTTATTTTTGAAAGTGTGGACACAGAGTTGCCTTGCTTGTTTACGTTTCGACCTTTGGTTTTGGTAGGATTTATAATGTATTGTACGAGTATATCTAATGATAAGATATTCATATTTGATATTTCCCCTTCATGATGTACCCTGTAAGTTGATGACGACTTGCTGCGAAAGCCGTGCCTTGCTTACTAAACAGGATATTACAGATTGTATGACGAAGGCTGCAGTGTAGTCATGTTGTAGGATGAGTGTAAACGAAAGTCGAATACGGACACATTGCGGGTTGCGGGGTACCAGTGTCTAACAATAAGAAGTCCCTGATGAAGGATACTGTACTGCAGGCGGTGCAAGCAATGGTGCGATACATAATGTCCACTTGTCAAATAAGATTGTATTTGCACAGTCTCGCCTACTAATGGGACGGCAGTTTGAGAAAAGGGAGGCAGTGCACATGGGCTTATTGAACATTGGATCTTCTGGGATGAGAGAAAGAATTCGGCAGGGTGCCGCACGACATGATCTGGTACGCCCTCGGTCTCATGGTGTTCCTGAGACCTGTGCGATGGGTGCAACCACTATAAAACGGCGTAACGAGCTCACTTACATGTGCATCTAGAGTGCCGACTGTCTGGCACCACAATTGAAGCCTTATTCCGACAAATTTACCGTGCATTTCTTCGCTGGACATTCACTTTTGTGATGAAATAATATACTTAGAAATCGATACCTCTCCAATGTTTTCTGAAATTAGGGTGCTGTGCATAATCATGTTTTGTACTTCCAGGGGATGTGGGTCTTTCTACATTGGATTTCATCTGGAATAATAACATGCACTTGAAACGGGATTAGAGTTTATGCGCAGTCTAAATAGTAGCCATAATTAGAGCGGGGAACACAGCAGACCGAAGATAAGGTAGTTTGAACATGTGATGCCCGGAGATCAGATTCAGTATTCCGTACGGCGATGAAACTAACTAGTAAGTCCCAGAGGAAAACGGCCACTCGGCGTACGAAAGAGGGGATGGTTGGAGACTCTCACTGTCAGAGAAGACATGAAGAAAGTGAGCGTGAAACCACGAGACGCAATGGACAGCACAAAGTGGCAGGAAACGTGCATAAAAGCGGACCCTGGCCAAGGCGGGACTACATGCTAGGAAAATGATGATGATGATTGCACGTGCACATACTTCCATCTTGTCCCAATGAACTATGCAGTACTTGGCATCCGTACTGGCCCTGGTCAATCTTGCTCAATCAGCGGCTAAAAATTAGGCTTCCTGATCGGTAGTTCCGTGACCTCTTTATCTTGGAATGAATACAGCATGTAAGCAGGCAGGCTATTTTTAAAGCCACACGAAAGTTTGATTATTTTGATAAAAGTCAACAAGTTTTTTAAAAAGAACCCCTGAAGAATTCCCAACTTCCAGATTGCGCATTGCTTTTTGAATAAGACTGAAGTAGTAAGTTTACTAGCCAAGATGGCATGGTTAATAGCCAACTACAAAATCCAAAACAGCAAAACAACAATTTAGTAAAGCCTAGTCCCAAAAATAAACAGTTCGGGGAAACCGGAATCGTGGTGGGTGGGTATCTATATCGACTGCAGTAGGTCATTGGGATTAGGCGGCGGGGGTTCAGCTGGATTGGAATCATCGGAATGCAAAATTGGATTAGTCACCAATTCCTTAGTGCCATCGAAAATAGGATTCGTCACAAGCCCATGGATAGTTGGCTCGCCAGTGAAGATTGGATTTGTCACGATGCCGTGATCTTCAGTCACTGGTTCAATCGGAGCAGCCGTCGTGACTGGTTCTGCGGGCAGAGTTGGAGCATGCGTTGGTGTAAGAGCTCCGGTTGTTAAAACAGAGCTAACTTCTTCGCTGGTGCTTGGATGGACGGTAACTGTGCTCGTAACCAAAGGTGGTGTCGTCAATTCATTCTGAACAATTCGTGGCGTTGTTTCGACGGGTTGCTTTCCACTGCAGGCTGGGACCTTTTCGGGATAATCGCACGCTTTGCTTTCGTCATTGTAATACAGTCCATTCTGACAATCGAAGGGCCACGCCACACCGTTGGCACACATGTAAAAGATGTTGCTGCACTTGTCACTGGCCTTGGGATCAGGGTAGTTTCCATCGGCCAGCAATTTGCAGTCGAAGAACAAGGCTACAAGTACAATTGAGTATGAATTTAATATTCTCACAGATTTACTGAGAAGTCCCGCTTACGTGATGCTGGAGTTGAAGGTTGCTTGGGCGCTGGGGTGATACGATGACCGCCGCATTTTGGTACCAGATACCGATACTCGCACCTTCTGAACTCGGAATCGTAGATCAAACCGGACATGCATTCTTTGTGCGAAGTAAGGCCACCATTGCACGCCCAATACTCTTGAGTGCAATCGCCGGCTGCGTAAAAACCGTCGAGCAGCTTGGTGCAGTCGAATGGGAACGCTGTAACGAAGAATCACTTAAGGATATCAAAAATCAGGCTTTTCTGATGCAGTCGACTTACATGGCCTTGGAGATAAAGGTTGCACAGTGACTGGACGGATGGTTGTGGCTGGTCGTGGTTTTCCACTGCACGCAGGAACATTTGCGTGTCGCTCGCATTGACGGATTTCTTTATCGTAGAACAAGCCGTGTGCACACCGCTTCTGCTGAGCAGATGCACCAGAGCAACTGTAGAACACGTTGCTGCATTTCTTTTCGGGATCCTCGTAGTCACCATCTTCCTTGTTTGAGCAGTCGATGGGCACTAAAAGTACTGAAGGAACTGCATGCTACTGTGTACATAGTTCCTTACTACCTTCCGAACTACATACTAAATATATTGTATATGCGGAAGAACAGAAAGGAACTGCTTCTAAACTTAATAAAGTAGGTTCTAGGACGGGGAGGTCTACGACAGTTTTAGCTGACTTTGTCCCCACTCCAGACAGAACCAGACAAAGACTCACAGTTTGCCATTGTCGGCCTGGGTCCAGGACTAGTAGCAGGCGGACGCGTTTTTCCAGAACACGAGAACACGTATTCGAAAATTTCGCAGCTGTGAGTTCTTGCATCGTAGAACAGGTCCTCGGGGCAAATCACCGTTTTCGCATATCCGGCAGAGCATTTGTAAAAAATGTTGGAGCAAGGTTTGGACGGATCCTCGTAATCACCGTCGATTTTGTCGGAACAGTCGTACACTGGTTCTGAAAACAAAAGGACCATTGAAACTGCTATGCATGATGCAAATGGGCAGAGATTTTGGAACTTACTTTCGGTTGTACCCTTGGTGTAAATGGGAGGTTGCGTACTGGGCGGCAATGTCTGACCAGAACAAGCGAAAACGCGGATCCATGAATCGCAAAAGCCACGGTCCGGATCGTAGTACATTTCGACGGGGCAGTCTCGAAGATAGGCGTCGCTGTTGGAGCACGAGTAAAAGATATTCGAGCACCGTTCCTTCGGATCCGGGTAATTGCCATTCTCCAAGCGAGAACAATCGAACTCGACGACTCAAGTGAGAAGTCACGGTTGTATTTTATGATGGTATCAGTTGTAACAGTACTTACTCGGGCGTGTTGCTGGTATGTGCGGGGTGGTCACGGGCGTAGGCGTGGGCCTTTGTCCGCTACAGTCAAATATATTTGGCCACAGATCGCACATTTTTGTCTCGGCGTTGTAGAAAAGGTTGCCAGGGCACACTTCATGACTGCTCCTGTTATTTGAGCAGTAATAAAACCTGTGACTACATTTCTCCAACGGATCAGGATATCGGTCGTCCGCTTTACCTACGCAGTCTATCGGAGATGCTACAATGAAGATAAGACAAGTGTAGATTAGCTACAATGACTTCATGCTCATAAGTGGAGTGACTTCATGCCTGCTTCACCAGGATTACTACAAAAAATGTGAGCTTAGCCCAAAATTTTTAAAAAACTGAATAGTAGTGGGGTTAGTTTGTTTCCTGACTTGCTGATGATTAAAGTTAGCCCCAATCTACTTGCTGGGCCAAGTCCTGACATTTGTTAAACCCTTCCCACACAACACTCTTATCACTGATTGTGCCTCCCTTTGGCCTCGAAAATTAACACCATCAAATTTCTACCAATTTCATTTTAGGGGTCGACAAACTTAGAAATTTGATTAGATTTTTGATAACAAAGGATTTTGTAAGACCCTGGATAGCCAGCTGATTGTGTCCCACAGTTTTGGAATTATGAAGCTCCTTTAACTCATGGCCCCTTGATCAGCCCAATAGAAATGCCCCCAGGGTTGAATTTGTGATCACTTACGTGTTGTGCTAATCTTTAGCGCTTGGGTGGTGGTGGTAAGCTTCGTTGTTCTCCGAACGCCAGTGCAAATGAAAGTATTTGAGGGAGTATCACACGCTTGCTTTTCTTCGTCATAAACGAGTCCTTGGGAGCAGTGAAATTGTTCGGCCCTTTCGTTGCTGCAGCTGTAGAAGGTGTTGGAGCAATTGACCGCGTAGTTACCATTTGGACGGCCCTTGCAGTCAAAATCCACGGCTGAAATCGAACATCTACAGGAGTTTTAACGGAACGTACGCATGCATTGACTTACGTGGCAAGGTTGGACGTGAAGTGGCGGTAGTTACACTTTGGGTGATACGTTCCCCAGTGCACGAGAAGATCAGGCGTCTATGCAAACATTGGTCGGAGGCTTGATCGTACAACAAATTATCTGGACAATTCATTTGTTCCGTTCGGCCTTCGGTACAGGCGTAGAATCGACTGCTGCAACCCGGCTTGATCGTACCAACGGGATCGGGGTAATTGCCATTGGGCTTTTCAGTGCAATCGAACGCGGGGACTACTGAAATGTAAAAAATATGATGAATGGCAAGAACAGGCTTGTTAGAAACCAAGGTGGAGCCCGCTTTAATTTGAGATAACACGACAAGTGAGCATTTATATGTACGGAGTCTTCATTCACAGGACACGGAGAATATGTACGGTCTCATGGAGAAGTGATTAAACATACAGCGAATATAAAGCAGGGATTTTTATTACAGAGGCTTCCGGATTGTACTTATATACAGTACGTACCTGTTGTGACGACCGATTTGCTTCTCGGAGCTTTGGTAGGCGGGACTGTAGGTCGAGGCTTGTTACTACACGCCGGAATATGGGACCACGACTCGCATATCTTCAACTCATTGTCGAAAAATAAACGAGCTGGACATTCTTGCTCTTCTGCGGGAGCATCTGGAGCTCTGCACGTGTAGAATTTATTATTGCAGGGGACCTTTGGATTGCCGTACAAACCAGGTTCGCGATCAACGCAACTAAAGACATCAGCTAAAATCAAAGAACAGCAGCAATACAGCAGGTTACGAATGAAACTCCTTCGGGCTAAAATGAATGTAAGTCAGACTATCCCTTCACAAAAAGGAGATACCGGCTGTGATTTTAAGACAAAACCTCGAGTTCAAAGCCAGGTCTGGTGATGACGAGAGTTATTCCTCGGGTCCTAGCTCTAGGACTTCAAAAATTTTGGCGAAATACTTACTGCTAGCTTGGCCTGGTGTAGATGCTATTTCCGTCCCATTGTCAGCTTGACGTCTTTTCCGAGCAGATGGACCACCTCGCACTGTTTTGCGTCGAATCGGCAAGACTTCGTTGATCGTTGTGAGCTCAGGAACAGAGCCTGTGGGACTGACTGAAATAGATTCAGTTGAGGCTATTAATGGCGTTGACGGCGTGTTCAATTCAGTGACCAATTCAGTTGGCGTACTGATATTCCAAGGCAACATTGTATCGTTTGGTGTCGACGCGATCAGCTCGGGTGTGATGTTAGAAGAATCGGTCGGCACATTTTCGATCGACGTCGCATTGGTGATGTCCAATGGCAGTGTTTGATTGAATGGCAAGGGTGACTCGGTGATATTGCCGTCACTTAATTGATGTAGCGGGAACAGGGGAGGAATCGACAGAACCGAATCGATCACGGCAATCGATATGATCAGGACCGCCAACGTTGGCGGCCGTGCACACAACATCTGAAAAAAGTCTGCATTAGGCGTCCATACTGCTAGCATAGGATCAGCAATTCTTACCATGTTCCTCAAGAAAAACTTTCGATTTCTGCCACGAAATAGTCCAGAAGCCACCTCACGCCACCACGAAAGAATTAAATACTAATGCCGTCTTCAACTAGTATCAGCCTTGTATACGGAGCCCATATCATTTGCGTTTTCCATCTACTCTGGGAGTTGTAGGCATTGCTTTGTTTGGTCTAGACGCCTTGTTATCAACGGGAAAAAACCAGATCGCAGGCCACTAAAGCACAGCAGCAGGTCAAATTTTCTTCCCTGCTTCGCTCAAAATTGTTTTGCACCTGAACAAGGGACTCGGACTGATCTCTGGTCACGTCAGCAGTTTCTTTCTATGGTTGCACCTAGATAGATATACATAGAAGAAATGAACTGGGAACTTGGTGTCATATCCCCTCTTATAGCCCCTTTGAAATCCTACACCCCTGACTTGTCCCTACTATACCTGGTCATAAGTCAGGGTATGGTCGGATCAGGAGTAGAACTGCTGTGTGACGTATGGGTGCCTTCGTCAAGGTACATTTATGGACAATCAAAGATACTTTTGCACCGATACAAACACTCCAGACCTTCGAATTCTTTGAGTTACGCCCTCACTTTCAACCACCACCTCCAGCGGTAGGACCCTTGAACTTCTAGCCTTGGGGTGACAAGTACAAATCGCGCTTAGCAGTACCAGTACGTAAATCAAGCTTAGCAGATGGTCGTGGCGTCCTTGCTCCAGACCAGCAGGTACAGATCCGAGAGTACGTACAGTAGATCCCTCAGTGACCGCCCAAGCTTACCGATACACCATCGTGCATTGATAAGCCCGCCAAGCATGCTTTTCTTTAACCCGCAGCGCGCCTGTGCGGTCCGGATCCACAAAACCGCAATCATGGGTGCGTTAATTAGACTCAAGCAAGAATATCAAAAAAACGACATGTAGTACACACACAAACACTTTGATCAGAGATGACTAGTCACATTTGGTCATTGATCACTCCCACTCGAACGGTCCATCATCGACGTACTTCTGTCGGCGTTGCATCCCCTGCAGTACACCGATCATCCATTCGTAGTCTGGTTTGTCCTTGTAGGTCATCTTGGACAGACGAGTGTAGAGCGCGCTGTAATCGGCATCCATATCCTTGAGCAGCTGCGCGACGGGTAGCTTCCTCTTCATGCGAGCCACGTCGTCATCATCGTCCAAGTCACTCCAAGGCAGCCGGACGGTTCGAAACTCGGCCAGTACGTAAATCAAGCTTAGCAGATCGTCGTGGCGTCCTTGCTCCAGACCAGCGTGTACATTGATCGATGCATATCGTACGGTTCCGCGGAATCCGACGTTTTTTCGGGCGGCACGAACATCCTTGTTCATCGAGTCGCACGAGTAGCGACGGGCCAGACCGAAGTCGAGAATGTAAACGATATGCCGGTCCGCCTTCGTTCGACCCATGGCCAGATTGCCAGGTTTGACGTCGCGATGGATGAAGCCAACATTGTGCACATCTTCCAAAGCCTAAATCGTCAAAAATACTCAATCTGATCTAACCTTTTCCCCATTAGGTCCCAACGTCATCCTAATGGAAGTGAATGGAACAACAACTGGAGAAATGAGTCATGGTGAATCTTACTTCGATGCACTGCAAAGCCAAACGAGCCACTGTGGCGAGCGAGAATTTTCGATCGGGGCTAGATCGATGCAAGTCGGACAAGCTGCGGCCAACCAGCGTCATGATCAGATGATTGAGCTTTCCGTTTTGGCGCCCACATCCGAGGAACGCGCAGGCGTGCGAGCTTCGTCCACGAAGTTGCATCAACACGAAAGCCTCCATCTTGAGTACCGAATTATGATCGCTCGGTTCGATCTTGATGGCGCATTCTTCGTTCGTTTTCATGTCAACCGCATGGTATACGGCTCCGAATCCTCCCTCGGCCAGTTTTCGTATCACTGTCCATCGACCCACAATCTGATCTCGCTGCAGTTGCACATTGACCATGATGCTTGCTCGCGACTCACTCAGACCAACCGACCAACTTACATGTAGGCGTGATGATTCGACTGAGGACACAGGCAGGAAGCGCTGCAGGTACAATGAGAGAATAATGTAAAGAGCCTGATTGCTTGAAGAGTTCTGTCGCGGAATACAGCATGTCCCTAATAGCACTTCTAGGGTTCGAAGATACCCTCGTGTATCCCTCGTCAATCGTGCGGGTCATGGCGAGTGCGAGAGTATTATCGATCTCCCCTGTCATGTCATGTCATGTCACTTCATGCATAGCCAAGCATTATACAGCGCACTCGAGGGCTAAGGACCACATATTTGACAATCATTTTGCACCGAGGTGGGAATCGAGCCCTCCCCTGTAGGTGCAAGCCCAGCGTGAGAGGCAGACGCCTTAACCTCCTGGGCCGCGACCCCGGCCCCTGGGCTGGGAGACGTCAGACTCCTGGAAGGATAGTTCAGTCGCAGCTATACAGTAATCGCAAAACTTTCCTTCGCAGTTTTTGTTCCGCCGCCGACTTCGGTCGGTCGCATCTTCTCTCACGCCCGCCAGCAGGAGGGTTGCATAAGCTACAGTATAAAGTGCAGACAGAAGTACATACCATGCTGAATGCGTAGCTCTTGTCACCTTGCAGTGCTGTGACATACGATATCCTATGCTCATGTGACGGCGGGTTCGGGGTGATCTTACCGTTAGAAGCGAGCAGTCCAAGGTCTTTTATGTCACTAGCCTGATAGAAAGCCTTATCCTGCGAGTATCAATCATTCATAGACACCGATTCCGTGCCTGGAACTGTCTTGTGTAATTATACATTGGCCTGGCTGCTGATTGAATGCACCTGGTCCTAAGATATCCACGCTGGCGAGCAGCTCCACTGTCGAATGCGCAGTAAAGACCAAAGCCCTTTACTCACAGCACAGCAACCACGACGATGTCTCACGAACAGCACCCCTAGATCTTCGTCAAATCTAAAGACGAGTCCCCATTCGAACTAACAATAAGTACCTGCCCTCGAGTCAACTCCTTGGATGCTTCCTGCATGAACCGAAGGGAAAGTTCGAGCGTAGAGGACCATTGAGAGTGTACTAATCAAAGCCTCTGGCTAGCGCTTGGTCACATATCTGCCAAATGGGACGGGCAAATTCGAAGGGTGGCTCCCCAAGAATTTAGAACCAGATAGCGTCAAATCGAACAAGCGAAGCACCAGTTCAACCCAGGGGCCTGGCTTCTCTCCACCAAGCCAACTGGCCAGCCACACCCCAACGAATTCCGGGCGCCTTCAAACGGAAAGTCACGACAGCAGACATAATTTTATTAATTCAAATCAGTATTACATGATCTCAATAGGATTTATGGAGAGTATTTTAAACCAAAGCAAATACAACTTTTTCAGGCGGGAAAAAACATGTATCTTAATTGCCAAAGCATGCTCAACAGGTCCTTTGCATGAACCAGGATCAGTTAAAACCCTCTTCTTGCTATAATACGCACTGAACTGACCGCTGAACATGAACATATCATTTCTCAAATTAATCATTTTTTGATCCAGAAATGCGAATTCGCTGTCAATTTTGCATGTCATATTTGATGCCCGCGACAACCAGTTCAGCAACGTTTCCATCTCTTGAGCAATCTTGGTCTTGACCGCACTGTCCACTTGGTCCACAGATACTTGACTGGGATACTGGCCACAGGCCACCCCTCGAGAGTACTTCTCCAAAATGCTGCACAGGCGAGCATAATTGTAAACGGCGAAGACTCCATTACGAGCCCACTGAGGTAACAAAGTCTCTTGGTCAGGACCCACTCCTCGATGTCCGACTCGATCGATTATGATCGATCGCCTGAACGGATAGGCCATCAGTTCAAAGCAGATCGAGGCAAACGTGAGTGCTCGTCGAGAGCTAGTCGGTGCGCTGGTTTCATCGCCACCAGAAGTCGAGAATTTATGTCGATAAGAAGAATCGATCAATTCTTGACGGGATGATATGTAGTCCATAATCGATTGCGCCCAGCCATTTGAAAATAAGACACGGCCAACTGCAGTTGTGCAGATGCAAGTGGGGACTAGTGACTGGTTTGTTTTGAAGATGTGATCTAGACAAGCTTTGACTCGTTGCCACATTTGAGCACTGTCCTCTAGAAAAACTACAATCAAAAGTCGCCTTTCAGTCATTTTATTATTTCGCAGAAACTGTTCGAAATGCGAAGAAATCCTGGCAGCTTCCACCATTTCTGATGACGAACCATCGATAGAGCTCGAAGCTGATGATGGTCCATGACCGGCCGCGCAACCGTCGTCCAGTATTTGCCTGTTTGGCTGATCTAGGTCATAGATTTCGTCACAGAATGTCCAATTCAATTCCGTTTTTAAAAGAGCAAAGAAATTATCTCGAGATGACGAACTTTTCAAAAATTTTTGGCCCTTTAACTGAAAAAGATTTTGCAAATAATTTACAATCAAGCATGCTCGAAGAGCAGTCGAATCGAAACGGGCATTTGACTCTGAGTTGTTGGGGAAAAGTGCGTAAATTAGACCATGCGAAGGCGAGTTCAAATTCGAAGTCCCTTCCAAGAATGCATCAAAATTGGACAACTGGGTGTCCAGAGAGTGATTTGAAATCGATGCCATGGCCAACGATCGGAGGTGCGAAGAAAGGTACAAGTCCAGGAAGATAACGGCCGCCGCGCCTATTACGTTACAGTACGGCAAGGCAAGCCGAGACAACATGCTGGCACGACTCCTATAGCAAGAGGCGGGTGGACGGAAAGGAATAAGACATCACACGTTTCTTTTGTCTGCAGCAAAGAACGTTCTAGACTCGAAATTTTGACATTTTACTGGCTGAAGTTGAGTGCAGTGAGAAACCCAGATCGTGGCTGTGATTCATCCAAAACATGCAGTCCTCTAACAAATGACATTCAGAAAGAAAAAACTGTGTCCTCAAAGACAATGCGGTGTTGCCAGACAGGCCTTGGGATGTGGTCACGCGTCGCAGATGGCAATAAGTCTGACTGATGAATCGTCGTCACATTTAATGCAAATTTGTTATCTACTGCTCGCTGCATTTTGCCGAAGCTGGCCAATCACAGACGAAGATGGCTTTATTGAAATGCAGTCCATCAGGGCACGGTCTGTGATAAGCCCCGCCCCATGGATCGCACTGGTAAAAGAAGCCGCACGAATCTGGATCGGCGAAGTATCCAGGCCCAGAGTCGGGGCATTGAAAAGGCTCGGCAGTTGCCAAAAAAGATGGCTGTAGAGTTGGTGCCGTAGCACGGAACAAGGGGACTTTGTCTGGGTAGGAGGGCCGTGTTCCCTAAAAAGATTCGTGTGAAGACGATTACTGACAATGAGGACAGACAATAGAACTTACTGAAATATCAGTTTCACTTTGCCCTAGTTTTGCTTTCACGGCAGATATCAATGGATATTTGACTCCACCAGTCGAAGAGCAGTGCCCGAGAAAGTCGTCAAAGTCCAATGACCAGACAAATGCGCCGCCATAGCCATTAGTGGTCAGCCAGTCGAGCTAGTCAAACAAAGGTTTGATGGTAGAGGTGCTCTATGCGGGTGTGCACGTGGCAGGTACCATGTGCTTGCGGTAACTGGCCGACTAATTGTAAGTTTGGGGTTTAGTCCCAGTCCCAAGTGCACTAGCCCAGCCTACCTTCTCATTGAAGCTTCCAACATCGTCGTATCCTATCCATAAGTTGTCCTTGAAGAGGTAGGGCACACGCTGTACCAGATCATATTGCACTCCGTACTGGCCGCTTTCGATCATATTGCAGATCTCGTAATAAGCCACTATTCCAGGAGTCTGCGTGGTCGGTTGTGCTGGTGATGGACCAACGGCTACTGCCCCCACTGGGGTGATAGAGGAAGGATTCGGCAGCATCCAACCGCGACCATAGGCGGCAAGTCCCATGACCAGTTTGTCTTTCGGAAAACTTTGATTTTGACTCCAGTAGATCATGGACGAACTGACGGACAAGCGATCTCCATCCCGATCGAACAGTGGACTGCTAAAGCCAGTCTCCGTCTCCCAGGCCCCGTGGAAATCGTAGGTCATGACGTTGATGAAGTCGAAGTAGCTGAGTAGGATGGAACTAGGAAGAGAACAGTAAGCAGAGACAGCCTGGAGTGCTTACTTTGCCAAAGCTCGTCCATCATAGCCAGTCGATACGCGATCAATACTTGCAGCAACTGCAGCAGTCAGCAGTAGTCTCTGCTTTCTCGTTATCCTTGCCTCATTATCCATTGCCTCTCTAAGTTCCTAAACGGAATGAAGAAGCGACGTACAGTAAGCTCTGTGGATCCGAATTTCTCTTGCTTGGAAATCCTGGCACGAGCAAAGGTCTTCGGCATGTTCCACAAGTACAATCATGCGTTCCACTATCCAGAGCGCAAACTCAACGTACTTGAATGGACACGATTCCCGTGACCTGACTGGGCCATCTTATACAGCACACTTATTACAAGACTAGAAAAGTGCAAGCATGCAACACTGGACTGGTCAGTGCAGTGCATGCAAATAAGATCCTTCAACTGAACCAATCACATTCGTACCTGAATCAATGTTGTGTAGGCAGTCTTCGTATCCCACTCAGGGTACTCCCAATCGAAGTCAAACCCATCGAAGTCGTACTGGCGTACATATTTGATTGCGGAGTCAATGAAAATCCGCCGATTTTGAGCACTCATGACCATTTCTCTTATCAGAGTACTATGCTCTTGAGAGAACTTGTAGCCACCGAATGACAGTAATGTTTTCAAGTCGGGTTGTTTCAGTTTGAGGGCGTTGATCCTGCTGTACATTCCTCGTGTTCCCCATCCGCTGTCCTCATCGTTCCATTCAAATGGTCTAGGAAAATGGGTCTTTGATACTGCATACTGTATGGCTCATCAAGCATAATCTTACTTTAAAGTAAAATTATCACGCATAACCGCGAATGCATAGAACAGATGAGTACACAAACCCGGTTCATAGTTTTCGGGCAAGAATCTCCAGGAACCTGGTCGATATTGGGACCAATTGGTATAGTAGCACCCTCGAATGTATGATTTCGTGGGCCATTTGGCCAATGGTGACTCATTGACACTACCTCGTATGGCGAAAGTGGAAGTTTCCTAAAGTGCACTTTCAAATATTAGCAGGCTAAGGCCTCAAAAAACCACTTACTTTAAAAATGGAGGCAAAACTAATAAAAATGACTAACAAGGGTCTGTGCATCCTTGCAAGACGAGTAACCAGTGACCAGTGGCCAATGTACATATACTCCTCGTCTTCCTTAACGTTCCACTCCTTTTTTGCGGCATGATTTCTAAGGTCAGAGACTGGCCCTAGACTAGGCGTTTCTGTCGCATGATACGTATATAGTGCCGATCAATCATCTGACAGGATTTCTTGCTGACCTCTGGCTTGGCATATGCACTACTGTATACTCGAACACAGCCAGAAAGACAAAGTCAAAGGGCATGGATGCTCAGTGACAATAAATTGTAGAGCGCGCCATACAAAAAACCTTCCAGGAACCAAATCTATAAACTTGAATATGACATGGGCCCTAATGGAGCAACCAAATCCACACAGACTCAAGATGGAGCACCTTAGAAGAATTCTTCTCCACCAGACGCGTTATCAGCTTCACTGGCCGCTCCATTCTCCACAGGGGGTTCTTGTGTCCCTTTATTATGGTATTTTTTCTCATTCGGTCCTTCTTGCAGATTCAACTGGGTCATTTCTACCATTGGCGTTAAGACTGTTGCTGTAGGGGCTGGTTCGACTCGCGTTGGTTCGGGAGTAGCATCTTTTTTGCGTCCCCATCTTCTGAATGCATGTTCGCTTCGTGGCTTGACTTCTTTTTGCTTCTCCTGTTTTTCTTTTTCTCGTTTCTTCTCTTTCTCTTCTTCTTGTTTCTTTTTCTCCTCTTTCTCCTGTTTTTCTTTTTCTCGTTTCTTCTCGTCTTCTTGCTTCTTTTTCTCCTGTTTCTCCTGTTTCTTCTTTTCTTTTGCATCTTCAGCTTTTTCTTTCGTCTCAGTTTTTTTCGAAGTTTCTTCCACTGGTGGTTTCGGTGCGCTGGCCAAGTTATCAGTGCTTGTGCTGCGGAAACTGAAACGACTCAACGTGCTCCGACTACGACTAGCACGTTTTGTAGTATCGTCAGTGCTTCCGCGACGGCTCGACCGCTTGGTATCCTCTACAGCTTCTGTAGGCTTGGAAGGCTCGTAGACGACAGATGTGGGCGAAAATTTGATTGTGTCTGGCATGAAGGCTAAATCGCACGGATCTCTGATATCCACTTCCTCGGTCGATTGAGGCTTGTAGACGGGCAGCGCTAGAATAGGGACAGCTGTCACTTATGGAAGCTATGAACAAATTTTGTCTGTAATGGCTCCCCCTGAAACCCCTGTAATCGCTGTTATAAATATAGGGCCCTTGATGGGTCTCGTGCTTCGACCCAACAGTATCACTGGCAAAGTGAGAGTCAGCTTAACTTACGTATATCGGGATAGCGCTCGATCATGGCCAGGTATGCACCAGAATGAACATTTCCATCCGCTTTTCGCATGCGCACTGCTCGCAATTCATCGAACGAATGTTTCAGTGGTATGGCTCCAATGATTACGGGTGCAACAATCACCAAACTGGGTGCACTGCTGTCGAACATAAAGTGAAATTGAATTTCGTATTGAACGCGTAGAATATTCGAATCAATGATCATGGTTGGACAGCACGGGGGCACTGCGAACGCTTCCCATTTTACCATAGAGCTCTTATTTCCAGCCACTTTTTCTTTTCTTGTGGCCTGAAAAGAAAGCGAATTTTAGACTTCGTACTCACGCATAGTATACTGTGAGTGATCCGTGAGTGCTAATGCATCTCCACCACATGAAAGTTGCACACCTGTTGCAACACCTTCCGTTCCTCCCACTTTGCCCAATCATCCGTATTCTCACGTCGGGCTGCATAGCTAATTCGTTGGACGAACTGTGCGAAAATTGCAGATACAGATTTGGAACTATTATTGACAACTTCCATACGTGCATTGACCGTTTCACCGGGTACATATCCTTGCTGTCTCAGAAAGAGTCTAGCCAAAATCTTGCCCCCTTTCTCGTCGGTTGCTGCATGCCCTTCCGTCTGGTAATGAAGACCAGCAGTCGGGTATGCATTCAAGTCCGTCCATCCAATCACTGTGAAGGCCTCCTTGTTCGAAAAATGAACCGAGCCGCTGCACGTGATCAGAACTTTGCAAAAATACCGAATATGACCATACGACCCTTCGAAACTGCTGGGACATTTCAGAGGAAGAAAGAAAGTGAATGGGAAGGTGTATGAGCCCGGTTTGATCACGGATGTGGAGGCAGGCTTGAGGGCGGAAGTTTTTCGAGCCAGTGCGACTGGTTTGTCCAAATCGAGATGATCCAAAGCTGACACTGACTGCGCTCCGTTCAACTTGCCCACTTGCTCTGTCTCCGGATTCGAGCTGCTTCTTGAACCATCCAACACGGTTTTTCCTTGCTCGCAGCAGATTTCACACGCAGAATAGGTTATGTTCTTCGAAAATCCACTGGACGATGTGGCATTCTTTGTTCGTCGGACATTAGCGATTCCAATGCATTCTACACGGACGTGGTCGAAGGGCACTGGCTCGGCGACTGTGAAGCTGACCTTGCCAGATAAGGGCTTGCCTGGGAAGTACACTGGGGGTTGCAGGTCATAAGCGATAGCCAAGTTGGTTACAGACATGAGTGCTGGAATAAGTCGCTCCCCCGTCTCGAGGAGTTACAAGACCAAAGACTGCCTTGCGGAAAGGTGAGGATAGGATTTATACTGTAGGCGGTGCGACTCGAGTTTGTCATGCTCAACAACTTATTTGACTAGCGGGATATGAGCGTAAGAAAAGATGGCTGTTAAAGATTTGTGTATTTAGTGAATGTAATAAGTCGTAAAAGCAAGGATAGAGGATTTCTTGTGACACAGACTGGTAAACATTGGCGGATCATCAAATCTTTGCCCTCAAAAGAGCGTCTTTGATGGGTGTAGGCGCAAAGGAATGTAAAATACGCTTTCACACTATGACGAGCATCGTGAGTGTGACTTTGTAAAGATTCAAGTTCAGGTGTGAGTTTACGCAAACTAGCAAGTTTGTTTATGTCATCAAATATGGTAAGATTTTCAAAATTGACCAACGCCCAGACAGCCTTAGTTGAATGAAAAGGGCAAACAAAAAATTGCTATCACAAGGATTGCTGTTAAGGAAAAAATTAAAGGCCGGAAGGGGGAAGGGTGTGCCTGCTGTACCACGACTCGTATATTGTTGGGGAAAAATTTTCGAGTATCGAACTTGCAATAAAATAGAATTGAAAAAATTTGTGAAAGTTCTGCAGGACCATTTGATATCTTCACCTGATAAACTGATATGCCAGCCGGCGGGTCGAAGCTGTGCGGCGTAGTACCTACACTCAAACTGTGTGCAAAATGCTCATGAAGGTTGATACCCGCAAGAACCAAACAAATTCTGCGCTTTTTTTTATTCTGGACGAGTGCAACAATTTAAGAGGAACTTTCTTTTCAGCAATTGCTACACACATTCTATACTCTATACAGACAGCATGTTACAACAATTAATTGCGCAAAGCAATGCGCGACCTGGTCTGTAACTGACCTTTTCAGGAATCGACTAGTATGTACATCAATTCGCTTGCATTATCCAGTTTTCAATGTCTTAGTTTACCCACTGGTTATTTCGAGGGCCTATTTCAAGGCTGGCGCTAAAACTGACATTGGTTCAAAACAGATCTCTAAACTTAACAGTCCTCTTACCGCAGCAAAGTCCATTCATGCAGTATGCATTTCCGTTTTGCCTACAGTCCTCAAAACTCGAACAACCGCGTCCACCTCCAACTTGGTAATACCTGGGCGGACATTGTCCCTGAATGGTTTGAGTACCTGGTCGACAGCATAGAAAGGTTCCGAAGGCACCGATGGCTTGTAGGCAGTTAGAACCTAGGGGACACGTTTGCTGAAATACACTGCATGTCTGGCCAGTGGGAACGAGCCCTTGTGGACATTCTCCGGGAGTAACTGAAAAGAAAGGATGACCACGTGTGTCGAGGGGTAGGGAATCGCCTCACCATTAACTCCCACATTTGGACAACACACGCCTGCCTGCGCATTACAATAATAACCACCAGGGCACGTAGGCGTGTTAGGAGTGCATCGAATCGGTGAGCCGAGGTTACCAGAAAGCGGTGCAGTGAAGTTTGGACATGGGCCATTTCCTGCATAAATTGCATTCGACTTTACCATAATCTCTTACAGAAAACATTGCCAAGAAACTCGCCTGTGCCACCCTGATTTGTCTGTCCGTTGGGCCATCCGAGGTTTGGATATGGGAAAAAACCATAGCCGTATGTGGGTTGCTGGTTACAGCAAAGACCTAATCTCGAATCGCAAGAGTAACCCAATGGGCACTTTGCGAAGTCGCCTATCAGTACACCGCACCGCACCAGTTCGCCGTACATGTCCACCAGAGGTTGTTGTAAAGTTGTTGTACACTGGGCAACTGAAACAGCGATGCAGCCTTGTGCAACCATTATGCAGCCAGTGTATTTGTATCTTACCCACACACGATTGGGCTACAGCTACGTATCCGAATGCGCATCCACATCGTTTCTCTGAAATCTAGCAATGCTGGTCGACAAAAACTCCGAAAGGACATATCACTCACTTCCATTGTAATTGACGCATCGGCTATTGTCGTAACCGCACTGATCATCCCGATCACACTGGTCCCCTAAACGCGCAGCTGCACGGCACTGGCCATCGTCAGGGTAGAAAGTCATCCCGTCAGTGCACGCTTTGGGACAACACGCTTTCGTTCCATACTTTCGATCAGTGTAGCAAAAGTAAGTTTCGGTGGGACAGTTGTTACATTGCAAATCACTTTGCGGCCATGGCTCCCCAACTGGGCACGTAGGTGGAGGATTGGGACAGCAAAAGCCACTAAATCGAATTGTCTTGCCACCAGCAGCTACGCTCACAGGATTGTTAAAATAACTGACGCAGTAGTAATCTTTCGGGCACGTGTCTATCTGGTGATTACACTGCTGTTGGCCGATCTCTGACGGCACCGGTGGCGTTCCTGGATTCGGGTAGACAGGTGGATAGGGCTGTTGGGTCTGATAAGGAGGCACGAAAGGGAATGGTCCACTGGAATATGGACCAGGAAGCTGCTGTGGTTGTTGAGGAAACGGGGCGGGAAACGAAGGGAAAGGCAGTGGGATGGGAAGTTGGTTGCCGAATCCGGCATTCCACCCATTTGGATCCAGCGGTTGATAGAACCCGGATTGGAATGGGAGCCCTGCTCCAGTCATCGCTTGTAACATCAATTGTCTGGTCTTATGGTGGGTCTGATTATGAGCATTTGATCCATTGCCGACCGTTTCGCTGGCGTTTATTAGCTTTTCGTTTACCTGCAAAATTCCTAAGTATGATTTCGCGTTGCCTACTGGCGCATACTCCACTTCTGGCCTCTTCAGGACTGCCATCTGGCCACTAGGCACTCTTACCGTTCTAGGATCAATAAACGGATAGTTAAGGGGAAAGGTGATATCGCACTGCATTACTTCTCCTTTCGTACTTAGCATTGCGTATCCAAAGCGGCAGTGATACTCTGCAAAATGACACTATAACCAATCATTTTTGCAAAATGATCATTTTTGGCTTACTTTGAGGAACACACCGATTTTGGCGTTCAAGGAAATTCTCTCGGCATTGACATCTGTTACCATTACAAAACGAAAATGCAGGCACACAATCGCTATTGACCTTGCACTGCTCGCCCAGGGTGGCTGCTGCAAAGTCAAGGCCGGGATGACACCATAAATCTGTCTTGACACTGTTTCTTACTGTGAACTGATTCTGGTGTAAAAACCGTGAATAGAACAAGTAAATGAGCCAGCTTCCACATGAGGCTGTAAGCCATGTCGAATGTGAGTGAAGTTCAATGAGCCACCAGCTTCAGAAACAATAACTGGTCATTTTGTTTTGGCCTTGTCTTTTTATAAGTGCAGATCGTTGGCACAAGTCTGCTGCATTTAAATTATCCCAGAGCACATACACGCAAAAGGACGTGTCAACATAGACGTGCTGTGTCTGCTAGAATACATCTTCGTTGATTTCACGCATCAAAAAGTAAACAGATGGTGCTGGTGCTGGTACCGATCGGAATCCAATATGCATGTCAGCCGATTTGGTGCAGATGACAAAACTCGAACGAGACTTCCAGTAAAATAATGTTAGTCAACAGAAACAAGAAAACAAGATACAAGCATTTAGGTTTCAAAACATCGCGTCTGAATTCGAGGGATCAGCCATCGTCGGAGTAGTCGAAGCTATTTGCGCTCTTGATATGGATAGTGCAGTCAGCCCTCGGCAACATATGGAATACGTTCAGTGCCCCACCCGGAAAGACTCAATTCTTAGCCCTTCACTCATTCCCGCATTTTTCATCTGAGTGATTTTTTGTCATATTAGTTCATTTTCTGTCCGCTTCTGTGAATTGTCGGGATTGGGTTCGCTTCCAAAAAAAACCTTCATGCCAGTCTTATAAAGATCTTGGACAGATCTTACCGCGTTGCTAATATCATGGGATGTATACCAGCCTGGGAGCTGGCTGAGGCTGCAGAATTTGTCAGATGCTTCTGCTCCATATTCACATAAGAAATATGCCGAGTGCAAGATTTCTTCTACATGCACGCATTCTGAGACTGCCATTCAAATCGCTGGATGCCAGACAGATTGAAATCTAAAATGCCCCCTCACTTACAGTAGTACAATATAATCTTGGGTTGGCCCATTTGAAATACAGGTATTATCAGTTTTTTTGAAGCCTAAACTTCCAAAAATGGATAAGATTCCTCATCATCATTTGTTCTGTGTCTTTGTAATACGTGTAAGTGAATAAAGATTCGCTTCACTTATAAAATCTAATCACGAGCAAGTGTTCGAGACACTTCTGTTTTGGCCATTTCGCCTCGCTTCACCTCCTCGATAACCCAAGGTGCGGAAAGTTCCAGCTGAGTAACTTCAAATAGCTCTGATGCTCGATCGATTGCCGCTTTAACCTGGAGTTCTAGTGCATTTCCACTGGTCACTGAATAGTTGATGACTCCCTTAGATGAATTGCTCCGGATAGGCGCCTCCGACTTGCTGTGTACGCTTGCTCAGTGACCTTCTATGCTCGACCGCAAAGCATATTTTACAGAGGGACTGTGAACCACTCACTGAGCCTGAGGGGTAGGTGTAGGTAGAGGATGGCCTTCAGTCCTAACATTACTACATTTGGTAATCGCCTTAGGGCGATGTAACATTTTGACTCCTCGGAAGCACACGCCCTGGCATATCTTGCTGTGATAACGGGGTGCTGTATGGACCGCTTGTATGATCCGCGCTACTACAATCTTGCTACAGTGCTCGTCTAGTGTCTCCTTTTCAGGATCCGAAATGGCCAAATCAGCTAATCTTGTTTTGCTTGTCCTTGCATTCCAACTGTCCTTCGCGAACCCTTTCCGATGGCTAGTTATCGGAGGCCGGCAGAATCGGCTGTCCTCTGGTAAAGTCGATGATTCGATGGAACAGAAAAGAACTATTCGAGACGTGGAAGTAGTGCCGGTCATCACTTACTACTACCGTCGTCCAATCGTCCAGTTACCGATTGGACGTCGGTCCGCCCCACCGCCTTACTTTGGTGGCTATGGGCCGGGCAACGCATGGGGCTTCGTTGACACGTCCAATAATGACATCCTATTAGCAGCTTATCCGTCCATAACTCGGAGAACCGGCTAGAAGGCCATGCAAAGATAGACCCGTGAATCAACCCCCTGGAATGTCGTAATTGCATCACTGACTGATTTCTATACTGATAAGATTACTGATTGCGGGAGTCTTCGATGTGCTGTACTTTTGCGTCCACCAAGACATAAAATTTAAGGTGTTGACTTGTTTCAATTTAATACACTATAATTCATCTTTGTTAGGTAGCAGGCAATTTCGGATAAACTGTCGCTCAAGCGCAACATGCCTACCAATACGTGTTTGACATAGCGCCTAGTATTATTGCGCGCATGTGAGCGCGTGTCAGTGACATCTTCCATTTTACACGCTCATTCAGCAATCAATAAATTCGTTGCTGTGATAACATCATGCAAACCAGCCTCCAGGCAGTCCCCTCTTTCTTGCGCATCACAAGATATTCCGATAAGGCGCCGGCTAGACGGCCCGACAAGGTGGTCTGCCATCTCAAACGAACTTATTATTAGACGCTGAACCAACCTCTTTTACGCGGGCAGAACAGCGCGAACCGAACTGAACAGACCGCCGCCATAAGAACGCGGAATTGATGTGTCAGCGCAAATTGAGGCCTCTTCACCTCTGCATCAGTGCAGATTGAGTAGACCAGGGCCTGATCTTGTCGAAGACTTGTTTTCCCCTCGATGGCAAACAACGCCGGGCCTACCAACAATGCAATGGATTATCCGAAGGAGAGATATGCTAATCACCTGGGCCAGTATAAAAGGCCAGTCGGGCCAAACCATGATCATATTCATTGTCCGTCGTGGTGGTGAGAGGTTCGTCGAGAATTACGTCTTGAGATTTCTTCAGTCATCGTATTCTGAATCCGTTTGGAAGATGGTAAGGTGGGGTTAGTATGATGAATCGGGCTTTAAGATTACTTTTTCAGATGCCTTGTTCGAGGCCGACCGCCTTGGCGGCCTTGATCGTATCGACTGCGTTGATCGATGCAATTCTTGGAGCTCCAATGTCCGATCAATCGGCTCAAGACAGGCGGAAACGTCAGATGGCCAATGTCACCGAGTCGCCATTGCCACTCAACGTAACCATACCTGGTCAGCTGGACAATTTGACATCACTTGCGCCAAATATGTCGACTGATGGCTCCACCGCAGTGCCCGAGATCGTTGCGTCCACACCCAACGATACTGTGATGCCCGAGCTGGTTGCAACCACACCTGGTCAGTTAAACAATGTGACAGGAGTTGCCGATGGCTCCACCGCAGTGCCCGAGATTGTTGCGTCGACTCCAAACGACACTGTAGTGCCCGAGGTGGTTGCAACCACACCTGATCAGATGGACAATGTGACATCGTTCGCGCCAGATATGTCGACCGATGGTTCTACCGCATTGCCCGAGATCATTCAATCGACACCAAACGACACTGTAGTACCCGAGGCGATCGCATCAACGTCAAACGAGACAGAGTTGCCTTCGAATGCGTCGATCATGGTATTCAAAGTACTCAGCCAGCAAAGATTTTTCGAAGTGGTAACACCATCGACCAACGAAACAACCATGGGGCCTTTTGAGTCGACGACGCTCGTTTCAAACTCTTCCATCTCCAACATCACGTCGACTCCAGGTATCGCGAATCAAACTTTGCCCACTTTATCCGCTGATGGCTTGCAGGTGATCGCCAGACGGAAACGCCAGGTCGACGTCACTGAAACTCCATTGCCGTTCAATCAAACGCTTCCTGTCGATGACACCAACGTTACAGTGATCGCCAACGCTTCTGTTATCGAGTTCGATTTAGTTGTGGAGCCCATTGCCAACGAGACAACACAAACAGCCATTGACTCTACACCAGTGTCGCAAAACGATACTGCACGACCAATGAATTTGGTCAAATTTGCATTCAAATCATTTGAAGACGATTCAATGAACGCCTCAACTCCACCTGCCGACGCATCGACCCTGGCACCTCTCGAGTCGACGACGACGCTCATTTTGAACGAGTCTCTCGCCAACATCACGTCGACCTTAGGTGTCGAAAATCAAACCTTGCCCACTTTATCTGGCGATGGCGTACAGGTCATTGCAAAACGCAAACGACAGGTCGATGTCACTGAAACGCCAGCGATTCCAGACGACGCCACATCGACCGCTGCGTTGTCCACAGCTGCCGACGAGGAAACATCGACAGCTTCTGTCTCGCCTGCCGAAACCAGCGCTTCCGATGTTCTTACATCTACTGTCCAACAGTCGACATCGCTGGAAACGATCATGCCTACAAGTACGGCTGGTTTGGAAACAACGGAGAGCACAATGTCGGGCATCGATACCACTCTGGCAGCCACAGAAGCTCCGTCCACGGAACTGATTACAGGTGGCCCTGCCGAATCTACGTTAGCCGTCGAAATCACTGAGAGCACGCTCAGTGTGCACCACGAATCCACTCTGGCTTCCATGACAACGTCCTCCTTGGTCGAGTCCACTACTCACTTGCACAACACCGAGCCCACCGAACCAACTGTGATCCCCATTGGCGCTCCACATCGAGTCCCTAGTAAGTGTCTTTGATGTGATTCGGTACTTCAGATAGCTCCCCATTGGTCTGATCGCGAGTGGGGCTAGGGCTGGGAAGGGCTAGTTCTGGGCTCCTCATACGCCACAAGGAAGACCATTTTGAAGCCCGGGTACCCGATCTGGTTTTAGGTTTTCTAGCTCAATAACCCGTGTTCACTCTTTTTTCGTTTTTAGTTGACGTATTCGATTGCTCCAGTCGCGAAATCGGCATTCATCGCAACCCGAAAGAAGAGTGTGACACCAAGTACTACATCTGCGTATCTCCTGACGCACTCGCGTACGAACAGCCATGCTCAGCTCGCCTGTTCTTCGACGGCGAATTGAAGCAGTGCCTCGCCTGGATCCACATTCCGGCTTGTAGCGGAAAACCCCGACCGACGCCTCCGCCAACCGAACAACCGAAGCCGGCTGTGTCTACTGGTAAGTTGATTTTCTGGTTTAGTACAGTTCTGAATTTCAACACAACGTTCTCATTTCTAGTTGCTCCGGTTATCGATTGCTTCAACAAAACCGATGGTGACTACTCAGACCCCATCGGCACGATCAAGCCTGGCTGCAGCAACCTGTATTACACCTGCTTGCAAAATCGACTCATCGAAAGGCGATGCTCGTACAATTTAATCTTCGATGTCGAAAAGAAAGTTTGCATTCACCAGAGTCGGGTATTCGCTTGCACTGGGGAGCGCGTTACCGATGCCGTTTTTACCAACCCACCGTTCCTTACTTTCCCACGTAAGTTAAAGACGATCTATTGCTCATTGTCCAAACTGACTGGCCTCGTTTCAGCCGTGCCCTTCGATTGCACTGGTCGTCGAAATGGTAACTACGCCGTCAACTGCTCTCGTGTCTTCTACAGTTGCAATAGCGGCAAGGCTCTTCAGCGTGAATGTTCTGAAGGATTGGTCTACGACGAGGAAATCCAAGCATGCGAGGCCCCATCGCGTACCTTCGCTTGCACTGGCACAAGGAGAACGACGAGAATTACTTTGCCGCCGACCCCCCGCCCAGAACTCAGCACAACTCGTAAGTCAACTCTTGACTGCATAGAGGGGGTCACAACTTAGCTGTGGGGGGGGGGGGCATAACTCAGCACAACTCGTAAGGCAACTCTTGACTGCATAGAGGGGAGGTGACTAGACCTGGAAGGTACTCTTCGCTGTAACCAGGTGGGCGGGACTTCTGGCAGGTGCATAAGAATCAGGTATGCCTCCGTTGTCCCTTCTCAGCAGTTCCTCCTTACCTGGGCCTTTCCAGTCATAGCCTATATTACACCTCTTCGTTCCTGATTTCCAGCATCTCCATTGAACTGTATGGGTAAGCAGGATGGCATCTACCCGGATCCACTGGCGAAATGCAGTCGCTCGTTCTACAAGTGCTCAAACAACGAGACATTCCATTGGGAGTGTCCGGCCAATCTGTTCTACGACGAGGAAACCGAGAAGTGTGAATTATGGCTGAACGTGTTCTCCTGCAGTGGACAACGACCGACCCCAGCACCGAGAAAAGTGCCGACCCCTCTACCAACCCTCCCAGGTACGGTTAATGTAGCTTAAGGTCGTGCTTACGAGTTACGTCATCCTGGCCAACTGGCTCCCCTTAGGCGTAAAAACAACTCAGTCTTGTGTTCCCACCCCTCGAATGAATTTCGAGGGTAAAAAGTCTGAATATCATCCATCATCTGTCTTTTAGCGGTCGACTTCGATTGTTCCCGTGCGGAAGATGGCAAATATGTCAACCCCAAGAATCGATGCTCGCAATTCTTTTACATGTGCTCCAACAGCGACGCCTACCGTCACGACTGCCCCGCCGCAATGTACTACGATCCCGACCGTGGCTTTTGCGATTCTTGGATCAAAGTTTTCGCTTGTTCCGGTCAGACACCACCGCCAACAACGCAACCTCCTATTTATACCGAAGGTACCACCGTGAGTAAGTTACTTTAATTCTGTTTTGGACAGACAGACAGAAACTAATGCCACAGCTTTCAGAGCCAGTGTACGATTGCTTGGCTAAAGCTGATGGTACGTACGAGGATCCGGCCAAACCGTGCTCGCACATTTACTACCAATGCTCTTCTGGATACGCCTACAAAAAAGACTGCGCTGGCAATGGATACTACGATGTCAGATCTGGTCGGTGTGAAGACTTCGAGAACGTATTTGCCTGCTCTGGCAAGACTCCAACGTCGACGATCGCCACTAGTCCAACTCCCAGGCCGACTCGACCAACATGTAAGTACTGCGCACCTCCTGGCTGTAATCGTCTCCTAGCTTGGGAAAGTGGGGGAGAGTCTTATCGTGAGTCCTAGTCTGGGTTTCAGCGCATCGACACCCTAAAGACCGACTTCAGCTTATATTTCTTTTTAGTGCCCATGGTCTGCACATTCATGGAAGACGGCGACTATCCAGACCCCGAGAAAAACTGCAGCAGCATTTTCTACTCTTGCTCCGGCAGCTACGCTTTGAAACGAGACTGCGGCCGCGGCTCTTACTTTGATGAGGAAATTGGTCGATGTGATTACTTCTGGAATGTCCCGGCCTGCAGTGGCAAACCTCGACCAACCACCACAACTGGTCCAGCAACAGTGAAAACACCAAGGCCCAGTAAGTTGATTGTTCCTGGCTGTTTTGATTCTGATTTTATCATAATCATTGGTTTCAGCGTACCCGTTCGACTGCACCAAGTTTTTCGATGGATACTATCCAGCCGGTGACTGCTCTCGGGAGTATTGGGTGTGCATCGGTGGTCTCACGTATCGCCACGAATGCAGCCCTGAAACGGTCTTCGACTCGGAATTCGTTGCGTGCGAGTTCCCTCATTTACTACCCAAGTGTGGCGGTCATCGCGTTACACCAAGGCCTGTTGAGCTTGTGACATCTCCTGCACGTAAGTTACGCCCTCAAGATTAGTGAGGCCCACTGATCAAATGACTAACTCATTTTAGCATTGCCGTTCGACTGCAAATTCCGAGCCAACGGCGACTACCTCGATCCAGAAGCGCACGACAATTGCAGTAAAGTTTTCTACACATGCGCCGACGGTCAGACTTGGCGTCGCGATTGCCCAGACGACACTTATTACGATCATATCCGCAACGCGTGCAATTTCCGTGACAAAGTAATTGCCTGCGGTGGAGCTGCCATTGTCGAAACTACTCCCGCGTCTCTTCCTAACGAATTGACCACGCCTTTGCTCGCTAGCCCAACTCCGAGTAGTGAAACCACGATCAAACAGATCACATCGATTGGAACTGAAAGCCCAACAACTGGCGAAGCGAAGGAAACATCACCAGTCACACAAATAATGCAGGAATCGACTATTCTAGCCGAAAGTGGTACACCAATCGTCACGGACTCTTTAGTGCAAACGTCGACTGCCCTCATAGAATCGACCGAACTACCTAGTCCGCCAGCTCCAATTCTCTGACGATCATTACGATCCTTGGCTACGAACGAGATGGACGATGTCGATCACCACCACGCCATGGCTTTTTCGTTAAAAGCTTATTTGCAATAACTGTTTTTGTTTAACGTTTTTGCAAAGTTTGAAGTTACTTTGCCAGCCAATAACCATGTTCCTTTTTGGTTAGTAAATTACTAGCTTATTTTGTTGTCCAAGCTTACATTCTGCATTATGTATTCACAGAGAAAGTAGACTATAATCAAAAGACTGATGTTCAGTACATATCTCCAACCACTCTCCAGCCGACCAACAGCCCTTTCTTTCCTGGTGCGAGCGGTTTGAACTAAAAACAGGTTGCGTTAACTAAAAACTAAAACATGTGTTCAGGATGAGTAAAATTTCGCCAAGTCTGCCTCTGGAAACACAATTTCTAACATTTCGATACATGCCCGTTGTACAGCAATCTGATAAAATGAGCTGGTTGAGCAAATAGAAGAACAAGAGACTCTGAAGAAGGGAACTACTGTATAAGCCGTCTATGCCAAGGTTCAGTGATACAGTTCCTCCTTGGATTCGAATTTCAAATTTTCGAAGGCGCGTGCGTACCAAATTGAGAAATAAAACTATTGCTAACAGCAACCCATGCTCCGATCCGCGAGACAAACCGAGACAGCTTTGCCAATTATGAAACAAAGGCCTTTGTGTACGAAAAATTTTCGCCGCACCCGGGGCATTGACGTCATTGGAGTGGGCGACCTCTCGCAGGTCACCTTCGGGTATAAAAGGGTGCCCTCTGCCAACTCCCCATCATTCGGCTCTTGCGTCCTCTTCCGAGAAGGAAACATGAGTTTGGGCCTCGGTCGAGCTGGATATGATTGCTCACCGGGTTCTAACCCATGATCCCATCTCGCCTGCTCTTAGAAATCAATATGACCCGCTGATTGGAATTCTTGGCTGTGGCGGGGGTGCAGCGTACGATTGCTCGTTGCACATTCACCACAGGCCAAGAGGTCCGAACAGAAATCGGCCTGGATGGATGGATAGATGCAGGGCGCTCAGGAGAGTTTGGGCATGTGCATGTGGCATTGCAATCATCACAGCCCGAACTGGCCTGGAGTAACAATGCTATACTCAACGCGACGCTTAGTAAATTGCCTTCGTTCAATCTGGGTGTGCTTCTTGTCGTGTTGATAAGTGATCATGACTAGAGCCACACTCAGCATGGCTGATGGCAACGCAACTACAGTAGTGCACAGCGCACAACTTTTGCAGCAGAACATACTGTTGGTAACAGCATTTGGGTGTAGAGCTCGTGCAATCTGCAGCAGTTGATCAAATTGCACCCGTTCTAGGCCTGAATGTGTCACTATTTTACGTCTTGTTCTCCTAACGACAAGCTCACGGAAGATGATGATATTCAGACAAGCTCAAGCTCACTCTGGGCCAGGTCACGTTTCAAGGATGTCACTTCGGTCACGCAGGATATCGTACGACGTCACCGAAGCTGCGCATTCTTGCGTCGTGACTTCGCGTTCTTGCGCATTCTTGCGTCGTCATCGCCGTTTCAACAAAGTCTTAAAGCCCGGAGCTAATTACACTAAAGTAGAGTGCTACGCAATTACAGGGGTGCGTTCACGGTCGATATTATCTACCTACGGGTATCACCGGGATCACATCTCTCATATTGCTGGCATACATCGACTTCGCATCGTATAAAAAACTTGACCGCCAATGCACCAGTCATCACTCGACCGAACCGAGAAACAGCTGCCACAGCAGTGGCAAGTGTTCAAGAAATTCTTCCTTTTTTTCCGAAAGAATCGCCTCTTTCGAATCACCATCCATGCGCCTTTACGATAGATGGCCAAAGCTTCACTTCAACTGAGCAATATCTGTATAAGGAAAGGGCGAAAGCAGTGGGTGACAAGGAAGACGAAATGAGGATCATGAACGCGGAATCAGCGGCTGAGACGAAAGCGATTGGCAAAAAGATCAAGTGGAACGAAAAGGATATGGGCAAGTGGATTGATTTCGCGAAGAAAAAATTGTATTTGGCAAACTTCAAAAAATTCGAATGCAATCCGGAATTAAGAAAATTTCTGTTTGAAACATCGCCTAAACTACTGGTGGAGGGCAATCCGAACGATAGTCGATGGGGTGTTGGCCTGCGCTGTGACGATCTGGAAATTTTTGATCAATCCAAATGGAAAGGGAAAAACTGACGGAACTGACGGAACTGCGAGACAAGATGATGAAATTGCCGCAGTTTGAAAAGGAAGTGCTGGAGAAAAGAAAGCAAGCCGAAATGAGGAAACGACAGCGTAGCAGCGACGGGGAATCGAGTGGAGAGGAGCAATCGGACACGCATCCAAAACGTAAGCAGAGCTGTAACAATGTCCTGGATGAGAGCTTGGCTTTTTGAAACTGTAAGATTGGGTTTCGGGCGGTGCTAGGTCTTGTTGGTCAATATTTCTTGATCTCATCATAGGTCCAAAAATATTTTTTGCAACTTACAATACTGCTGGGCTGAGAAATAAGGTGCCAAAAATTCTCTCAGTTTTTGAATTTTTGAAAGTGTATGATGTAGTTTGTATGCAGGAGACGCATTTTCGAAACCACTCTGAAGCGGCCTACTTTGACAGTGTTTTTGAAAGCAGATTTATGATTTTCCATAGTTTTTCACAAGAGTATTGTTCAGGGATATGTATGTTGGTCAGTAGGGCTTGTTTGTTCTCGGAAATAACTCGCATAACCAGTATTGAAGGTAGAGCAATAGCATTGAAGGTTCGATATGAGTCTAGGATTTTTCTTCTTTTTGGAGTATATGCGCCTGCTCAAGAGTCCCCTAAGAAAGCTTTCTTTGACCAGTTACTCGACAAGGCTTTAGAAAAGTTCCGGTACCACGATGCTGCCTTTTGCATGGGAGATTTCAACTTTGTCGAGTCCAAGGAGCTCGACCGAAGTGACCTCACGGTCTATCCAGAGGGCGGGCTGAAAGAGTTTTCTAAATTTTCATCTAAATTAAAATTGCACGATTTCTTCCGATATCATAATCCGAAGACAAGAATTCTCTCATCTTGCTCACAGTTCCAAAACTCAAGGGCGACTTGACAGAATTTATGGCACTGAAAACGCGGTTGAGTCGTACAGCAAGCATGAATTCATAGAAACAGGACTGTCTGATCATAAGATTTTTCAAATTTCTTTTATATTTAGCTTTGCGCAGATTAAAAGAGGACCTTCTTACTGGAAACTAGACGTAGAGTTTTTACAACGTGACGATGCTTTGAAGGAACAAGTCAAAAATAAGCTTTTGTTTTTGGTGGCCTACCTCCAAGGCGCATGCGATAGGGATGTGCTGAGTGCGTGGGATCAGTGCAAGTCTGAAATAGGACGGTTGTGCAGAGCATCTAAAACTCAGTTCGAGTCCTACGGAAGGAAAAGAAGAGCGGGTATAGCAAAGGACCTGGAGAGGGCTAAGGCACTGCTGGCACAGTATCCCAGGAGTGACGTTATGAAAGCTGAATACGAGGAAGTAAGGGAAAAACTAAGGAGTTTTGACCGCGAGGAAATCAGGAAGAGATTGGCAAAAACGCACTATAAAGATTTGGCAACAGACCAGTTCACGCTGGTAACAGCCAAACTAATGCAAAAGAATTCGGCTGAATTAAGAACAGTGTACGCGATTAAAGATGATAAGGGGATCGTGCATGATAATCAACTGGAGGTGATAGCAGAAGTGAGAAGACAGTACGCATCGTTGTTCACAAGTGCAGGGACGATCAAGGAAAATGCGGCAAGAATGTTTTTAGACCAACCTCCCTTCGGTACAGCCGACGAGGTAGACAGGGCTGCACTGGAGGGAGAGATAAGTGAAGATGAGGTAAAAAAAGCGGTACTCTCCTTCAGCAAAAAGAAATCGCCAGGCAGTGACGGGCTGCCAATAGAATTCTATTTGACGTTCTTGGCTGAGCTAAGTGTCATTTTGACCAAAGTTTTTGCAGCTAGCTTGCGTCTAGGGGAGTTGCCAGGGAGCTTGTACTTTGGAATAATATCCCAGTTGTACAAAGGAGAAGGTGATAAAAAGCTTAGGTCCAATTGGAGGCCACTGAGCATGCTCAATGTGGACTACAAAATCCTGGCTAAGGTTTTAGTGATAAGGCTTAGGAACATAATGTGCAAGCTTGTGCACCCCGACCAAACGTGCTCAGTGCCAGGAAGGGACATAAGGGACGGAGTGCTTACTTTGTACAACGCAGTTGAGTATGTCAATGAGAAGGAAATGGGGGCCATGCTGTTGTCTGTCGATCACATGTCGGCCTTCGACATCATCGAGTGGGAGTATATGCAACGTGTGCTAGAATGGTTCAGATTGGGCGAGGGGTTCCAGAAATGGATAGGAATAATTTACAAGGATGGCCTAGTTGCTTCTTCGGTTCAGGTGAACGGTTACATATCCACCAGCTTCCATCCTAGTAGAGGGGTCAGGCAAGGTTGCCCACTGTCCGCACTGCTATATGTACTGGTGTCGGAAACAGTGACCAATTATATCAGGAGGGACAAACTGGTCAAAGGACTGGACATCTTAGGACAAGAGCAAAAGATAAGTAACTATGCGGATGATACGAACTTCTTGGTGTCTGATGAACATTCAGTAGGTCGTATCATGCACATCTATGAGCACTATAAAAGAGCCAGCGGGGCAACATTGAAAACAACCAAGACAAAGATTCTGTGTCTAGGAAAGAAAGAGCCTGACAGCGTAGGACCCGAGCTGAGGCCCTTTGTTGTAGACAAGGTAAAAGTCTACGGGTTTTTCATTGGAAAAGAGGGAATGGAAGTTGCGGATAATTGGACTGGGGTACGGGAGCACATCGCCTCATTAGGCACTAGGATAGCACATTCAGAAGTTTCCCTGTTTGGCAGGATTCATGTAGCAAATACATATTATCTTTCAAAGTTGTGGTATCTTGGATCAGTAATTGCACCTGGAACGTGCATGTTACAAAAACGTTACAAAAATTCACAGAAAGAATGATTGACAATTATCTTTGGCATCCAGCCAAAGTCAACAAAATAAACAAACTAGTGCTGAAGAGGAGCAAAGACCTGGGCGGAATAGGCTACCCGGACATAGGCTGGAAGATACTCGCTTTTAGGTTGATGTTACTCCTTAGAAGAACCCTGGCGCAGCAGCAAGCCGTGTGGCACAGATCTTTCGACTACTTTTTCGAGCGAGTTAGGCATGCAAAGTTATGTCATGTAGGAGAAATAAAGACACCTCGTCTGTACAAAGATATAAGAAGGGCGGAGCTTACAGCGAACTTCAAGCTGCTTGACCAGCACAGCGTCGGGCTGGACACGAAAACATACCCGATAAAGCATGTCAAAACAAAGATGCTCTATAAACACCTGATGGAGAAGAAGACAGGGAAGGCCACAGCTGCCATGCAAAGTTACTGGTGTGAAAAATTGAGTACAGCTAATCTGGACTTCAGGGCCTACTGGAGACTAAACACGAGCAAACATGTGGACGGTCTGACCAGGTCGATACACTACAGTCTCCTGTACAAGGCACTGTACACTCGGAGTAGGATCACCAACTTCGCAGATGTAGATGAGTCGTGCAAGTACTGTGAGACAGTAGCGGGCCAGAGTATCCGCGAGGACGGATACCATGTTTTCGTAGAGTGCCAAAGAGTGTTTGAGTTCTGGAAGAAAGTGGAAGGCCTTCTCCAAAGAATGGATCCTTCCATCAAGATCAGAGATGAGAACAAGATCTTCGGTCTGGCGGGCATAAAAAGCAAATCTACTTTCGTGACAGCGAACATAGTTTTGCAGTCAGTCCAGAGATGTGTTTGGTTCGCCAGAATGGATTTTGAGGAAAAAGGAAAACTGGTAGATTTATGGGAATCACTGAGGAAGAGACTTTGGGTCTTGACAAAGAGGGCTCAATTCATTTTGGACAAGCATCGGTTTGAAGATACTTTTCTGAAGTCTTTTTTCATGCAAGAATTGAAAAATATGGAATAGAATGAAAACAATAATAATAAGAATAAAAATATATATAAAAGATTCTTTGATCATTTAAGGACCAGTTTTTTCGTGTTCTTTGTGGGGACTAAAGGATGCATTGCGATCTTCAGTATGTGTCTGATTTTGTACCGCGTTTACGTGCCAGTTAAGTAAAATATGCTAATTTAAAAAAAAAAAAAATAGTATCACTAGGCCGGTTCTTCTGACTTGCCCTTTGACCACGTGGTGAATGTTCTTGTGTTGATTGTTGTTGATTGATGTTCTTGCCATCGTGTTGATCCGTTATGCCACCGAGGCCAGGAACCGGCTGTGTAAGGCGCTGGCTGAAAGGCAGACACTACACGCCTTACAATACGACCTACTGAATATTCATCAGACACCAAGAAATTCGTATGATCCGCATAGTTACCAGGGCATTCTCTCATCTTGCCCATAGCACCAAGACGCAGGGACGGCTGGAATTTACGGCGCTTAAAACGTGGTAGCGTCATAAGTGCATGATCACGCCATCGACTTCTCGTGGAACATCGGCCAAATTGAATATTTCAACCTTAAAGCATACTGGAACATTAGCTGGGTCCCACCTGCCCCGGGGGATTACTATCTCCCAGTTCGACCAACTATTGATCGTCTGCTCGGTGATGCAAGGTTGAATCTGACATTGATCATTGAACTGAATTCGACATGGCACTTTCATACGGTGGCGGGAAGGGATCACCGCTCGTGTAACTGTCACCTGGCCGATCGGTTGTGCTGGGCCAGTGTGAGCGTGCCTTGTAGTGAGCCGACATTGTACGTCACCAATTGCTTGTGATGGCAAATTGTTGCGCCATATCGTTCTGTGATGTCTTGGCCAATCAGCATGGTGATGAGAACCTCTGGATCGAACAACAGAACCACTTCGTGCATGATGGTGACCGTCCCAAAGGTCAGGTACACGTAACGTGTTCCCATTATTCGAGGATTAGCATTATCAACAGTACGTACCTTGAGCGGACATGGCTCACACTCACCAGTCCATTCAGGATGTATGCGCTTGTACGTGGAATGACCCATCAGCGTAATATTGGCGCCAGAATCCAAAATAACTTGCGTTCGACGGCCATCGATGCCGATAACTACTTCTGGTGATTTGCGTTGTTGTAATTGGACTGGGGTGATGTCTGGTGGCTGTGCGAATGTTTGGCACGCTGCTTCGATGCGCCGAATCCAATTCTGTTTTTCCTGCTCGTCCGTGTAGACCCAATCGGGCTTGATCGCGTCCGATGGGATTGCATGCGGAGGTAACTGGAACAGTTCATTGACTGGCGAGGATACAGACGTCGCTTCGTCCAATGCGGCCATCGTCACGAGTGGGATGCTGTCTGAAAGCTGGAGGCCAGTAACTGAGCTAACATTTGCCGCTTGCTGTGACGAATTGCCAACAGCTCGATTCTTCTTTGCCTCGATCAGGTCGGATGGGTAAAGCAGTGGACATCGGAATGGTCCATGTCCGGGCGAACGATCACAGCCTGGCACCTGACATGGTGGACGATCGGGACATAAGGGTGAAATATGACCCGTTTTGTTGCATGACTTGCATTGCCGCCTTGCCGAATCAGGAGGGGGTGTCGGTTGCACGGTCGAATCATAGTTGTAGCCGGTAATCGGACATTGGAAGACACGCACTCCCAAACCGATTGCTGGTTGTCGATTAGAGCGGTCCTGTTGCTGCGAGTCCCGGTTCGAATTTGACCATTGCCGACCACCTTGCTGCCCGTTGTTGTTTCCTGAGCGGCCACCTCTGCCACCCCGATTATTCCGCTGAAACGAGGAATGATCACTTCTATCATTACGACTACTGTTACCTGGTGTGGCGGGCGGGACCGAAAGCGGATTGTTTCCGTTATAGCCAAAGTTACTTGAATGGTTGGGTGCTGCTCCAGCCGCATACGCTTGCGAGGCGGGCTGGCCGATCATTTCCACCGAGGCTACCGTGGGTTTGGCTGACGCCGCTGCTGTGCTCTCCATGGTCCGCTGCCGAAGCTGCCACTTGACGGCTCGCAATTTCACTTCTTCGAACGACGTTTTGTGTGAGGAATCGATACAGAAGTCTTGAATCAATGTGGCCAACGCTGGCGGCATATTCTTTTGAAATTGTTCGATCAGGATCCACCTGAGATGATCGGGTGATGCTGAGGGGAATGCACGCCGGGCGGCCTGTTCCAATCGACTCGCATAGGCCTGATACTGCTCGTTCGGATGGGGCTTCGTCTCCCGGAACGCAGCCATTAAATACGACTCATCTTGTAATTGGAAATGGGAACACATGTCGGTGACCAACTGTGTCCATCGTAGCGACGATCGGTCAGGAAATCGTTTCAGGTATTCTCGCAGCCATTGACTCGCCTTATCACCTAAGTAGAATGGAAGGACTGTTAACAGTTCGATGTCACTCGTCGCTTGATACATTTCCATTCGTAAGTGGTAGTCGCACAACCATTCGTCTAACGGCGGTGACTCAGCAGTTCCTGCATATGGTTGGATGTTGAGCTGTGGTGTTTTGCCCTTATCCAGTGCTAATTGTACTCGTGACCCGATGAGCGATAGCGACTTGGCTGGCTGCAAGGCCCCTGGTGGCGGAGCAGACGCATTCTCCTGGATCCGACGGTGATACGTGGCCAGGTCGATATTATCGATCGATCCATTGGCTTCGGGCAGTGGTGCTGATGCAGCTGCTAAATTGGGCGTTGAGCTCGATAAGCTGGGCACCACTTTGACCAACTCGTTGACTTGTGAGGCGATCGGAGCCACTACGCTTTGCACCGTCTCGCGAATTATGGACTGGATATTGTTAACTGGCGCGGGCTGCAAAGAGGAGGTATTAGATTGTACGAGCATGGGTGTACCTGATGCGTCCGTCGGCGGGTAATGCCCTGACGTAGGCACTGGTTGTCCAGTTTCTCGCGATCGCTGGATAAGATAATCCATTTCAGCCATCGTATTCGTTGCTGTGGCGAGCTCCATATCGTTGGCCTTGTACCATTCGATCAATGTTTCTCGAGGGACTTCCGCCAGGTGGGCATACGGGTCTGGAAACGGTGATGACCCACCCGTGACCACAGGGTCTGCGAATTGAACATGTCGCTCGGGGCCAACCGCATTGGACTCGGAACGAGTTTCCATCGCTGTCGTCTTCGAAGTCGTTGAACTTGCAGATGTCGTCGTCGTTGCTTTTGGAAATAACCACATATTTCGCTGATCATCGAATACCAATGGCTGTCGAGTTACTGGGTGTAAATATCGGATCTGTGTGGGTATATTGGCGTAGAACCGCACAATGCGAGGCCTATCACTATAACACGACATCACGCAGTCTAGAAAAAATTGCATCAAACCTGTGCCTGGGCCGAATGACGCATCCAAATCTCGTTGGGCTCGTGCCTGGGCCACTGTGCGAACTGACTGCCGTAATCGATCGACGTCTTGCATTTCGTCAGCCTCGTGGGGTGCGCCAAACGCCAGTCCGGATAGCAACACTCGCCAGAAACTGGCTGAATCGAACCACTCGAACTCGTTCCAACAGTACCATCCACTGACTGCCTCTCTGGTTGGGGGCGAGTCCAATGGGTCGGGGTTCTCCTTCGATTGGGCGAGGGGGGTATCCTTTGGCCGTATCCCTTGGGACCTTGACGAGGAGCCCACTCCTGTGGCTAACGGGCCACCCAGTGTTACAGTGTCAGCCACTCCCCTTGAGGACTGAGATACCTGTGTCATACCAGTCTGTGTTGTTGCCGCAGCATTCGATTGCGTAACTGCTGCCGTTAATGCTCGTAATTGCTGCTCGATCGAACTGACTGCATCGAGTCGCGAATTGACTGCTTCCAGTCGCGAATTGACTGCTTCCAATCGCGAACTGACCTGCCGTTCCATTGCTTGCAACATATTGTCCGATGTCTTCGATTGAGTCTCCAGTTCTGCCTGCTTGCGGCGGAGTTCTCTCATTTGTCGAGTGACTTGGTTTCGTTCTTGCACCGCTTCGTCCAGATGTTGTTCGGCTTGTCGTGTGGACCATCGTGCATCCTCGAGCTGTCGTTCCAGTGCGTCGAGTTGCTGTCTGGCCCGTAACGGGTCAACCGCGTCCGTTGCATTGCGAGGAGTCGTCGACGTCGTTGGTTGATTTCGATCAGGCGCGGGTGGGTCCTGTGTGATTACAACTGATGTTTCTTCGCCGTCCTCGGTGGGGTCTATGGCCGAGCCACCACCGGTTGGTTGCAACTGGTCGGCCATGCGATCGTGGCAGTCGATGGCCGGGCCAGGGACTGGAAGAGAACACTACGGTCAAACCGCTTGCTGGTCTAGTGGCGACTAGGATACCACTTGGTACCGGGTAATGACCGGCTATGGGAACCAAATGTATCACACAGGAGTTTACTAGACGCCGCACCCGGCAACAAGAAAGACGACTCTGACCACCAGAGTACACCAGTCACCCCTTATATACCCCAGGACTAGATCGCTTTGCATGGAACATGCCTATCATATCACCTGATCACTAGGCCATCATAGTATCACTAGGCCGGTTCTTCTGACTTGCCCTTTGACCACGTGGTGAATGTTCTTGTGTTGATTGTTGTTGATTGATGTTCTTGCCATCGTGTTGATCCGTTATGCCACCGAGGCCAGGAACCGGCTGTGTAAGGCGCTGGCTGAAAGGCAAACACTACACGCCTTACAATACGACCTACTGAATATTCATCAGACACCAAGAAATTCGTATGATCCGCATAGTTACCAGGGAATTCTCTCATCTTGCCCATAGCACCAAGACGCAGGGACGGCTAGAATTTACGGCGCTTAAAACGTGGTAGCGTCATATGTAAAACATACGTTCACTAATACGGGTATTTCAGACCATAAAATTTTTGAGCTCGAATTTAATTTATTTGCTAATGTAAGAAGGGGCCCTTATTGGAAGCTCGATGTAGATTTTCTAGTGAGGGACCTGTGTTTGCAGGAGTGCATCAGGGACAAAAGTGCAATACACACACGGCGCTGAAAACCGTGTTGACCAACGCACCCGATGAGGATGTGTTGGACTTATGGGAAAAGTGTAAGCATGAGATGTGTAAATTTTTTTTTTGTAATAATTTTACTATAACAAAGCACGGGGTTATAGCATTCCAAAAAGATACATTTGATTATTGGTCTTATTGATCTTTTATCTTAAGTCTTTTCTCCTTTCCTTGTTAGTCATGTTAGCAGCTGAACCTGGCACCGGATCATGGCCCTAATCTCACACAGCATCACCAATGACACAGTAATATGATACACACAAAAAAAAAGAGAAACCATATATAAGCTTTCTCCATTTGATCAATTTTTTGAATGATTTTTTAAAAAATTTCTTTTTCTTTTTTTTTTCATATTTTTTATTTTTTTTTTTATTTTTTTTTTTTTATTTAATTTTTTTTTTAATTTTCAATTTTTTAATTTTTTTTGTGTTTCGTTAATTTCCTCAACGCCCTAATCTAACAAATTCACGAGAGGCGGCTCTGCAAAATAATCCTGGAACATGCGCGGTGACAGAATGCACCTGGCTCGTTTAGTCAAAACTTTCAACCTCCTCCGCAGTGCATCCCACAAGTCCACTATCTTGTCTTCGTCCTCAAAGTCAGCCCTCGCATACCATATGCACCGCTGTGCTGACTAAAGGACGGAGGAAGACAGAAAATGGCGCTTATGGCTAGAAAAGGAGTTAGAGGGTGCTAAAAGACTATTAGGCTTGCACCCCAAGAGCGAGATGCTAAAAGCAGAATTCTTGGATGTTCGCGAGAGGCTCAAAGCTTTTGATCGCGAGGAAGTTGGGAAGAGTTTAATGAAAACACATTATGGCCTTATTATGGGACCTGGCGACTGACCAGTTTACATTAATAATGGCCAAGTTAATGCAGAAAAACTCGGCTGAGAGTAGGACAATTTATGCGATCCGTGGGGAGGATGGGACCTTTTACGAAGACCACCTGGAAGACATACAGGATATAAGAAGGCAGTACGCGCATCTGTTTACCAGTGCAGGATCAATTGACGGGGAGCCTGCTGATCTCTTCTTGTGACAAGCTCCTTATTGCTTGGCTGATGACCAAGACAGGGAGGAACTGGGTGACGTGATTGACGAACATGAAATACGGACTGCGATGCGCACATTTAAAAAGAAGAATTCGCCCGGCAATGACGGCCTGCCAATATAATTTTACAGTCTTTTCTCGGCTGACATGGGATTGATACTAAGTAAAGTCTACGGGGCCTCATCAAGGTTAGGCGCCCTCCCTCCTAGCTGCTACCTCGGCATAATTTCTCAACTGTACAAGGGGAAGGGGATAAGGCGGAAAGGCTGAAAGAGGCAAAAACCAAAATGTTACCACTAGGCGCGACAGCAGCGAACAGGACAGGGATGAAGGAGGATCTGTCAAAGTATTTGGTCCAGCAGTTAAATGGATTTTGGATTCGCAGCACTGGCATGGAGATAGCGGATAACTGGGCAGCTGCAAGAGACCATATAGGGACATTAAATAGTAGGAGTCCTACAGTGAGATATCATATTTTGGAGAGTCCATGTCATAAGCACCTATTTTCTATCCAAAGTGTGGTACTTAGCATCGATTGTTGCGCCGGATGCTGATTTCCAGAGATTTGTTGAGAAACATATGGATGCATATTTCTGGCATCCATCCAAATCTAACATGGTGAATAAATTAATTTTAAAACGAGGCAGAGACCTCGGAGGTGTTAACTATCCGGACGTGAATACCAAGGTGCTAGCTTTCCAAATAATGTTCTTCTACGTAGGCTGACTACACAGCAGGATGCCGCGTGGAGTGCGTGCTTTGATTTTTTCTATGGGAGAGTGCGATATGCGAGCCTGAACCAATTGGACAGCATAATGGTGCCTCAGCTGAACAGGGATATACACAGGGCCTCAGCTGTACAGGGTCATGTGACCAACTACATCAGGAGTGACATTTCCTGGTGGCCATTGGGTTTCTGTACAACCATGTTGCCTTCGACCGCATGGCTTTATTGACCCTTGATGGACAGCGTCTTGTTTTCGTTGATGAAATCACTTATTTGGGGTCGCAATGTCGGCGGACATGAAATTTTCTGAGCACGTGGCGAAAATTTCTTCCAGTGCACGGAGAATGTTGGGTGTACTTCGTCGCAAAGTTGGTCGGCACGCATCACCTCACGTTCTTCGAGCGGTGTACTCGGCTTGCATTCGATCCAAATTGGAATTCGCCTGTCAGGCATGGGATCCGATTTTGAAATTAGACATTGAGAATTTGGAACGTGCCCAGAGATACGCTCTCCGTCTTATCATCGACAATTGGTCCAGTGAATATTATGACCTTTTATCAGTTGTGGGATGGCAGCCTTTGGCTCGAAGGCGACAGGAACTGAAGCTAGTCCAGTTTCATAAATTTTATCATGGTAGGCACGATTGCCCGAATACTCCTTTCAGAAATGTATTGGAGCCCGGTGGGAGGATGAATGAAAGAGTGAACAAAGAGCATTCACTGTTTTACCTGAAAATAGCACTAGGACCAAGGCTTGTGAGCAGTGTTAAATTGACCCCTAAAAAAAGGAGAATGAACTGAGATATTCTCAATAGAGAACTTAAAGAAGTTCCTGTTATGATTGGTCATCAAGTAACTAGCCCTACTATAATAGTAAAGCTTTGAACATTCGACCATAATTTTATGGAACAAATTGAGTCCTGAATTTGCGTGGAAATACAGCGTTGAAGTTTGGACAGGGTCTTTCGAGTGCCGCTTTGTAGTGGGTTCTATGACTATGCTATATTTCCCGAGTGTCCCACGATCTTGGTGCGCTGAAGCGTTTACGTGAGGAATAAGCAGTACAGTACTGAAACGCATAGCATACCTACACAAAACACTTGCTCATGATCAGTAGATGAGAGTTTGCAGCTTGTATGCTTGTATTGCCAACTACAGAAAAATTGCAGGGTGAAACGGTTTCAAAGACATTTTGTCAGTCGTGAACTCTCACTCAAAGATACAACGATAGCCCCACATTTCGACAGATTCATCCTATTCACTATTTCTTGACATATCTTTCACAAAGTCGCAGACGAATTTCAGATATTGATAATCGAAACCTGCTGATGCCATCCTCACTCCAGCACCTGGCGATGTTGACGGCAGTGTAGACGGTGTCGGCGTTGGACTCTTTCTAGGAGTAGCTGGTGCCGACCCACCACTCGTCCTAACCCCGCAGCGGGTCAAGTATTGAGACTGGAAGTCACCACGTCCATTTCACAAGACTATGAAAGGAAAATAATACTTTTAACTTACCAATTCCACGGCCAGATCTCGTTTCAATAAGGTACGTTGCCACGTGTCCGACAAGCATCCTCGCTTGATATTCAAAGCCGCTTGCGAGAGTATAAAATAGAGAGCCGATTCCAGCAACGCCGTTATAATACCCCTGGACAAAGAACAGCATTGTCCCAGAATTCCTGCATAACCAACATCCTCACTTGTCTCCAGCCGTCGATGGTAAAGGAGGCGCTGATGCTCGATGAGCTGACGGACTGGCCGATTTTACTGTTTCTGTCTTTCTCAGAGAATTCACGCACAGATGCACCATCAGCAAGACCGCGCCAAACGTAAGCGGTGAGGTCGATCTATCCGCTAATTCACCACCCTCTGCCACCGTAGCTGGGATGTCCAGCGCCAAATTTGTGTTTAAATCCATTGACAATAGAGGCTTGTATGATTCAGCATCGAAAGACTGAGAAAAGAAAACAATATCACCCGTATGGCCTTTAACCAATCTACCCGACATACCGGATTGTTACACGCGTCTACCAAATCTGGCGAAAATCGTAGCAGAAACTGAATCGAGGAGAACTGAATTTCGATCAGCCTGCAAGAAGCGCGTATTTTTTCTCATAAAACCAAACCAAAAAGCGACTCTTACTGTTGCTGCATAAAAGCCACTTTAGGATCCGTTGTCGAGACCACATTAAGATTAGACATACTTCCTGTCGCTCTACTTTCAGCCTGAAATAAATTCAACAGATTCAAATCCAATAAACTCAATCCGCTAAAAATTACTTTTGCAATAGCTTCCGCTAAAACTGCTGGCTTAGCCAGGTAGAGTGGCAGACGGTAACACAACAAGCAAACGGCATCCTGCAACATAATCTTATAGAAAGCAGTTCCAAACTAACCATAAGAGATGGCTTACTATCATCAACGTCAGTGATTCACTGGCCTCAGAATACCAAAGTTCCTTGTAATCGGCCATGAGGATCAACAATTGCAGAGATCTCAAAACAGCTCCAGCAGGTCTGGCAGCAGGATTTGTCGACAGTGAGAAAAGAAGCTACAGAAGAACCATTCTATAACAAAGCAAACGAAAAAGTTCAAACCACACCTACCTGGACAATTATATCCGAATAGCTAGCCACGAAAGTCGCACAAGACGGTACAGCTGTATGGGCACCAGCGTTCAATATCGATATGTGTGCGGCAAATAAAGATGATAAAACGTCCATGTCACAAACAACAGCCTAAAATGACACTTGTCACAAAAGTACAGCGGAATCCATAAAACCACACCCACCTTTGGTGCCGTCACTAAGCCGATACTAATCCATTCCAAGAATCCACTGTATCTAATTACCGATAACGATTCCCTCGATCGCGCTGCTGACTGGAATAGCAGGCAAATAGAAGAAAACAGGGCCACTTCAAAATGGCCAGCCTGAAAAATAAAAATGCATCACAAAAACTGAAAAATCAAAAGTGCTCTTGAACACTATACTTACGTCTAGCAACGCGGCAGAAAGCACTCGCAGGTTTCTCAAAACGGAATGTTTTTGAACAATGTCCAAATATTTCTTTTCGCCCGCCTCCGTTACGTGGGTGTATATCATTACCAGGCACCGCAGAGATGACTGCAAGGCCTGCAAGCAATAGCCATATATGTAGAACATGGAAAGGGCAGCCCCAGGGATCGGTGTAAAGAGCTCCTTCTGCACATGTTTTACCCCTCGCGTTTTTACTCCTCAGTTGGGTCCTTACAGCCTGGCTTTTCCCAGTTTTTAATCCCTTTCTTTCGAAAACTGGCATGCCCTTTCATCAAAACCCTGAATTCAGAAAACTGGCGGGAAAAAGCATTCATTCAAATTACCCCCTCCCCCTGATGGACCTTGACCTTGAGCATCAAACCCATTACTTACCTTTAACCACGGATAACGCGACGAACCCAACATGTTCTTTGTGCACAGGGTCGCCGTCTGAATCAGATTCTTGACCAAAATTGAGCATACAATATCGAAAATCGATGCCAGTATGTCTAAAACAACAAATACTTCAAGCCATATAATGCTACAGTATAATCCGCAGCTGCCCTCACCTGCATCTTCTTTACTCAATTTCTTCGAACGAAATGCCGCACAACAAACTGGCAGGACGATGACTGACAATTGCAAGGACCACTCTTCCAAATGCGCGTCATTCAGACGATCAAAAACCGATTCCAGATCTTTGATTACGCCTTTCTGACTTGGTGGACCATCGACTCTAAAAAAACTCAATTGATAGTTATTCAAATCAATTTGAATCCCGATATTACTTTCTTACCGAAGGCAGTATTTTAAAGCAATGTTGCACAATTCCGATGCAGCCTTCACAATCGCAATGCCGCCTTGTTGTTCGAAATTATTAAGCTAAAATCGAATGCAGTTTTTAGAAAACACTGATCACCAAAACTAAGAAACTTTTACCGCAATATTCAAGATAGAAATCGATCCTCCGACGATTTCTCGTTTAGACTCTTCGACCAAACCTCCATTTGTCATCTTACTCGCAAACACTACTTGAAAGAAATCTCTCCACGCTCCGAGGACGTCCACTTTATCCTTGAATTCAATCCGGCTCTCACAATACTCACGCATTTTCTTCAGGCTCAATCTTAAGCGCTCCGCTTCCATAATTTCTTGCACAACAGTGGTGATAATAGTTGTACGTCCTTTCACATCGCTGACTATATCGCTCGATTTCAGTTTCGAAAGGAATGTACCCGGCGAAGTGTTGAATAATTCTCTCGTCAGAATTCGAACAACTGGTGAAACAATTGTTAGAAAATAAGCATCTTCGCCGGCTGATAATGGAGCTAATAAAGCTGGCCAAAATTCTTCTTTCTTCTTTTCGCGTAGATAATCCATGGCCGCCGTATTATTCGTGCGCCAAATAGCTGATAGCAAATTCATACACGCAATGGCCAAATCGGGCAGTAAGCGATCGCTTTTCAAAATCGTCAATACGCAACTTAATGCTCCACAATCGCCAACAGTCTTCGGTCGACTGTCGGCACCAGACGCAACATCCGAGCCATTTTCGTCCATTGAACTCGAAACACCGAGCAAATGCTCAGCCAAACCGGCCTGATTTTCAATGGCGGCGATCAAGAATTCGATGCAATAGACTTTCAGTTGGACATCTTCCGTCGGCGATTCCAAGCGGGTAAGGAACGCATCACAGAAGGCAGGCGTCCATTCGCCAAACATGGATAGAATAGTGGCGGGAAAAATCTGCAAGCAAAAACTTCTGCCAAACTCCTTCCAAAATTCACTGTTAGCGGCCTTACCTTGGCGATCCGTTTCATACATATGATGGCTAATTTGGGTATCCGATCATTCGTCCTATGACAAGCCAAAATTTGATAAAAACGATCAACAAAAACACGATGACCCATACTTGAGGAACAAATATCTCCCAATCGCGCATAAAGGCGGTTCCACCCCGATGCTCACAGAGGAAGTTATCGACACGAACAGATCGACGAAAATCTGTGGCGCCGAATTGCCGCTTCCCATCTTCTCGAAATCGATCAGTAATTCCAACAGCAGTGCCAAAGCGAGTGATACGGTTTCAGCGATCTGATCACGTCCAAGTCTAAAAACTCGGGAGCACATTTACAAAACAATCCTCCAACTTCCAATCCACACTTACCCGCTTTCGTCTTCAGTGTTCAAATCTTTCAACGATTCGGCTCCGATACAAGCCAACCGCAACAGTGTTCGATGGGCATCGCCCTCAGTCAATGCTCTACGACAGATACCGATCACTTCTTTGAGTGCGAGGCGATTCCTGCGCAAACAAGGTCATAGAAATCCAAACAACACAGTATTCACCACTTACTCTTCACTAGCCGACGTCCATTTTTCAAGTATCTTTCGACATATCCGTAAGCACAGCATAGCTGAAATATAGGCCACATCTGAGACTGTGACTCAACGCAATTGACCAACGTAACAAACCCATCTCATTCCTGTATTTGCCATCATCGTACGGCCACGATAAGCAGTCGGAGAAGATACTTCCACACACGTAAGTGATGCTTCCGACAAAAGTGGGCAGCTCGTAACATTTGATCTGTGATACAAATAATGGAATAAACGCACCTTCAAAAATTTTTTAAAAAAAGCACAACTTACCTCATCGCAGCAAAATTCGATCAATCGCAAGAACGCAATAGTACAATCGTATTGGCCCGACAATCTCTCCACGTCATTCAGAATGCGAGATGTCAAGCTGAAAATAATTTTGCTCCTATTTCGCCCCAAAAAACCGAAACCAAACAACAAACCTCAGACGGAACTCCGCTTGTGATAAAGGTTTGGCGCTGGGCAAAATATCTTCATCTCCAAGTTGACCCAAAACCTAAAAATCAATCATCATCCAATCAAGCAACAACCATCAATTCCATTGTATCTACCTCGTACGGAAATGTTTTAGCAGCCGCTGCCAGGCATTCAAAGCAAGGACGAAGTAAGGGGATAAGTAAGGCATCGAAATATCGCGATCTGAAACATAAACGAATGAAAATGATGGGTCACAAATTTTGTGCCTATCCTTGTCGACCCAGGGGAGCAGGCTTCGGGGTTGTTTAAGAGTTTCATCTTGCCACTGACGGCCACGATAGGCCATAATATTAAGAACGTATGCCGCTAGTCGCTGATCCGCGATGTCGGTAAGCAACCATACCCAACTTGTGCCGTGAGGGGACCCTGATTCGGAAGGCTTTCGCCCCGCGGATCTTCAACCGCGACCCGAGGGATTGAATAAATCGCGCAAGACATTAGGAGAACTTCACATCCTCTGACTGGGAGGAACCAAACCCAGCCTATTACATTTGTGTCTTCCCGGCAGCAACTCCTTCGATCCACAGTCTGGATCTCAGACAAGATCAGATCAATCCTATCGGCCTATGTGGCGCTAGACCAGGGCCCAATTCTGACCCTGGATATATACCCCAGTCGAATGCTTGGCCTATCTTCCCTTCTCTACCTAGCTTAACACCAGCATCGACCGATTCATTGATCCGAGGGGTGGATCGGTTCCCGATTTGATCCAATTGTTGAATCGGCAGCTCATATTTTCCGCTCTTCTACGTCATTTGGAGCGGTCTGACAGAGTGACAGCCAGGAACCATGGCAAGTTGGTGAGGACGCAGTGCCAAAGACCTCATCCCCACGTATCTTTTTAATTTTTGAAGCGGATCGGCCGGATCGGATCGGGCCGATCCAGACCCTGGATCGAATCGGGATCCAGGCCTAGGGTCAGATAGGTCGATGCTGGGCTTGACCCATCCCTCCCCTGGACCAGCGGCGCTTAGATGCCCCAACTGCGAAGTTGAATCTGATGTTAGATCAAGCCCACAAATTTTGAAGCTAATCGTATAACGCATTTTGTGAAATTTCCTTGAGATGAACACGTGAGATGAAGACACAGAACAGCAGTAACTGCAGTATGATTCACAGAACATTTCTGACCACACGGTCGTACAGCGCCAGAAAGTGACTTGACTTGAAGTCCCATTGAGGCCAAGGTCGTGGCCTAGCGGGTTAAGCCTCTCCTGCTAGGTCCGCACTTACAAAGGAGGGTTCGACTCCCGCCTCGGTAAAAAATGGTTGTCAAATGTGTTCCCTAGCCCTCGAGTGCGCTGTATGGTACTTGACTATGGATAAAGTATGACATGCAATGTCCTATTGGATCTCACCGCGCTGGTCGGCGGAGAGAATACGGCACTATAAAGGCTGAGCGGCTCACTCTGCTGCACCAAAAGCAAAAGTTCGACCACCATTTTCAGCTTTAGATAGCGTACCAGGTCAGAAACTTTCCACAACGGCTTACACTTCAAAGTTGGCCTCAAAGGCACTTGCTCCAACATAAAACCACTCTCGTCAATGACCACCCCCTCCGACAAACACATACCTCTTCAAAACGGCAATAGCCTCCTTCAGAAAATGGACGAATAAGGTAATCGACGACGGATCCGTATTCGTAATCTCCGCTACCAAACTGAACACTGCTGATGCCCGATCTGGACTCGACTGACTCGCTATTTCTAACAAGCACAGCTGCCACGCATTGTACGAAACTTCCCATTGAACGATCTCTTCCACGCCAGCACACGACTTGATCACTCGACCAACTGTACCAGCAGGCAAAACAGGACCGTCTAGAAATGAGGCACTGCTATATCAGCACCAGCGAGTCTGTCCACACTAACTACTTACCAACACCAAACGGCTGTCTGGCCTTTACCAACGCCACACGGGTCTCGTTAGCCTCCTCATCTTCCATATCTTCTGCGCCTTCTACCAAAGCTAAATTATGGGGATCCACATTTTCGACCGACTCACTTAATACTGGCAGCTTTTGACACAATTTGACCACCTGAAAAAGTATCCCACATTTCAACCCAAACTGAAGGCATAAAAAGACTGAGATTCGAAAAAATTGAATGAAACAAAAAACCAACTCACCTTCTGGCAACTTTCCACAGATGCAGCGGACAATGCTCGTAAGACACTCAGAGGGCGTTGAAAACTTGCAGAAAATTGGTAAACAATTTCGTTCAAAACGTAATTCGAGGCTCCATTGCTGAAACTTTTCGACCAGAACGCCTCGGCAACGCTTTCATCTCGCAGTATGTCACAAAAGAGTAAAGTCAGATCCTAAAAACATGAAAGATTCGAGTCTTCATTTTACGGAAAAAACAGCATCCCTACCTCCGACGAGCCTAACGAGTCGGCCTCGAAAAACTGCAAGCATCCGTCCAACGCAACATAAATGACAGCTCGAGCTAACGATTTCGTGTCCTGAAACAAATCTTTACGTTATCCCATCTACATGCCTTCTATCCATGCAAACATACCGCATCATCCAATACCGCTGAACTGACCAAAAATCGATTACAAAATTTCAAGCAATCGTTACGTTTCGCAATACATCCATATTTTTTAATATCCAAATCAAAAGCTGCAGCATCGTTAGCCGAAACAGTTTTCTCACGCGAGCTAATCAATCTTCGCAACTGCATATTCAACGTGTAAGCCAAAGCTAATGCGGCGTGATCATGCGAAGTCATCGAAATTGAATTATCCAAAATGGAAGCCATTTTCTTGGCAAGCTTCTGATTCAACCAATAAGTGTCTTTCTCTCTGAAAATAGGAAAGAACCTGGAAACTTCAGACACCTGGTCCCATGCAATAACCTTACCTTGACTCGTCGGAATAAATCATCATCAAGGACTCCAAATGAAATGACTTGAGCACGAACAGGATTTCCAAGTTGCTGAAATTAGAGAAAGTTCTTCATCCACTCAGTTTGACACTACAAAGGACACTTAACTTACAAAATACGATTCATATAATCGTTTGATTCGTAGGCAGGTAATAACTTTTTGTAGAATTGTTTTCGACCAAAGTTCTGTTCTTGCTAAAAAGCAGTTTTTAAAACTATGAAATGTGTAGCAGAATATTGAATCAGTTTTTCTTACCGCAAAGAACTTCAGGACAGCTGCATCGCATTCCGGTGGCAAATCGGAGACATAGAATAACCATATTAGTACACGGATCAGGTGTTCCTGAAGTGAGAAATTTTTTGTCACCATCGTGAGAAAATATTGAAAACGAATAACCATCGATTACTTGCAAAGCGAAAAAATGTCTAGCCAAGGTTGCTCCGCCCAAAGACGATGTATTATCATCGATTGATTTTGCCCAAATTGTATTCATTGAAGTCAATAAAGCGTCAACAAACGTAGCTGTTGCCAATTTGTCAAAAACAAAATTTCCCAACATCGCCTAAAAAATAATGAATGAAATTTATAAAATCACCCATCCACGATGAAGCTTGCCGCTTGCAGCATATGATCACGTGGTCTTTGGATCATTTTCAAAACTTCAATGATTGACAAAAGTAGCGCTAATTGTTCCCGATGATAGTAATTTTGCAAATCGGCCAATAGAGTCTTCTTATTAGCCGTATCTGCGATCAGCGATTTCATATCTCTGGTAGGACCGGCGTAATCGTAAAGCAAATATGCGCAGAAAATGTCGTACGACTGGCTGGCATCCAAGTCCTAAAACAACAAAAGTGAAAGCAAAATAGACAAGAAAGAAAGAGTGCTTGAAAAGGAGAGCGAAATAATGCTCAGAGAGCCCTAAAGGCTTTTTCAGCGTCTAACACCCAGACATTATCGGGGGCTGAAAAAGCCAGGAAATATAAAAACATACCAGCACTTCCGATAGTTCAATTACGAAACTGGCCATCTGATCATCGATTTCGAATGCTTTCATCAAATCTTCCTTTTTTGTCGGACGATTACTTTAAACACAAAATTCGTAGTTTAGTTTTCTCGATTACTCATAAAACGAAACTAATTCTTGAATCAAGTCTTACCCCTTAAAACGAAAAAATTCCAAGCCCGAAGCCATCATTTCTCGGTACGATACAAATAATTCTTTGAAAATTTCCTAAAATGACAATAAAACTGGGATTACTAAGACGACATTCGGTATACGGAATTTTCAAACTTTAGCGAGAAAAAAAATATTTTCAAGAATTCTGCTTTCACGTTTCACAATCGGAGCCCCTGATAAAGCCGCGAAATCAGCTCTTGTACTGTGATTTTCTGCTTTGAGCATGTAAACAATATAGCCCCTTGCGATTAGAGCGCACAGACTTGGTATGTTCCCGGCCGACTACGCCATATGTGGGATCTAACAATTCACTTGGGTGGCTTTACTCCAAACTACATGACCAGCAGCTGTTTCATTTGCCATCTTACAGATATCTGGGCTTCAGCATCACTCATACTGCCGGACAAAAAGCACTCAAGAAAACACTTTCGAGCAAAGCATCGTCAAAACGTTTTTCCCAATTTTATTTGCCAACTTACCACTTTTATTGTTTCGATCGATCTTAATTTATGCAAAAAATGTTGAGCGGAACGAATAGGTTTCATTTTAGACATATTGAAAAAAACGACAATAGAAAGGTAGGCGAAATCTGACACGAAATTAATCGAGCCAAAATCGTCTCGTCGGCACTTGGTATTCAAAAACGAAACGCTAACGCTAAAAGACTTCCCGCGCTTTAGCAGACGTCAGTGCTATAAGTAATGAGTACTTAAAAAATTTCCGGGAATGTTTTAAACGTGACGGGCTCTATTTGGGGTGAGAAAAAGGGAATAAGTTATGGAAATCAACTCATTGCAAGCCAAAACAGCAGGGATTTTTTAAATAGCGATGATATTAAGGTGTTTAAGATGCTAGATCAATAGTTCAGCTTCCTTTTCAGCGTTCTCCCAAAGCAGCCTGGCGATGCAGTATCTGCAAATGTACAGTGCATAATTCCCGTGCTCTTTTGTCAGAAGGCCCTTCGGATCGTCCTCAGCCACTAAGCAAATTTGTTTGTCGCTAAATCGCACTGTTTCCGAGCCATCGATCATGCGTTATCATAGAAGTGACAAATTTCTTAAAAAGCTCTTTGAACTGATCGTCACTACTCTGACGCCTAGCATGAGCTGCAGTATGTACTTTGTGCTGAGGAGAGGGGATGCAAGGGGTCACGAACTTCGAAGGTGCACATAGGAACAATGTCTGGAGCTGCGCACCTATTAGGTCCCTCCTGTGAGCTCCACTTACATTAGAACCCTAACTGGGTCAGGGAAGTCTATACTCCTGCTCCCTGCCATTTATGAGTCACGACTGGATGCGTGGAAAATGTTGCAGCGCTAACAGAACAAAATCAGCCGACTGTGCTTATCACTTTCTGCTCACTTGGTGCGAACTGCCTGACAGGCACAGGCACAGAAGCGACGAGGTATATCTCTTTTTGCGCAACTTGTAGAATTCGCGACTCGCGGAGTTGGACGTCTGGTTCTCCGGTTAAGAGCGACTGTTCGACTCGAAGGCAGGCAAGTCATTTAGTGCACGTCGGTTCCCCTCGAGCACGTACCTGCGCTTAGTGGAGGCGAAGCATGAGCATGCATACTCTGCAGGGCGTAATCGTAGCTTCATTAGTGGCTGCTAGGAAAAGTATTGCAGGCTATGCTCACGGCTAATGGTTTTGCCTCGTTGGAATGAGACTGCCTTCGGTGGGCAATAGCCTACCCGCTCGTATGTGCCAAGATATAACGTTAAAGGCGTGCTTCTATCAGAGGAGTCTTCTCTGCAGTAGAGTCGGCAGCGTCTTATACTTTTTATTACTACTCTTTTGAAAACATCGTTTTATAAGCCATAGGAGAGGCATTGGAGTATCAACAAAATGGCATTCGGAGGTTGGCAATAAAAGCTCAGAGGCATGATAAAATACTCGTATCCCTTTACTGCTCCCCAGAGCCAAAAAGAACCCTCTAACATCAGTTAAACACAAACGAGGGCAGAACCAGTTTGCCCATCTCCAATAGGAACGCCAAGGAGGCAGGATCCCCTTCTCTTCCATGCTCGCTCCCCCTTCGGTGCCCTGGACCATCCGGCCGATCGACTGGAGCACGTTGTTGGCCTTGATCAGGGTGGTGTGTACTGCGGACAGGACCAGATGGTTCTCGAGACCGCTGTAGCACGATGCTTGCACATGGTTGACCACGATGGTGCCGTGGCCCGTGATTGGCGAGTAGATGCCCCGCTTGCGTTGCACGAGTGGCCACGCACGAGCCCACTCGGGCTCGCGAGGCGAACCGGGACGACGAGGCGACCAGGCCGTCCATGTCTTTAGGACTCAGCAGGGCTGGCTGGCACGGTACGAAGGGGATGAGGTGGTTGGGTGTGAGGGAGAGGTGCCGACCCGACTTGGTCCTCAGGTCGATGTAGTCCATTGTGTGATCGGGGTCTCGATGGTAGAACCACTCGATCGGCTGGAACACGCTGCTGGATTCTGCCGTAAGTACTAGGACCTGAAAACGGGGACCTGATCTCCAGGCGCAACAGACTCTCGCCCATCCAACCCTGGTCTCCCAGACGCAAGGCGTCCATTCTTTTCGTTCCTTGTGGTGTCTCCACGGTCATGTCGCCACTGAAGCACCCGTGGCCAGAGCCGAGTGGTCGACCAAACAGCCCCTTCCTATGCGGCTGTTCCGGGGCTTTGTTCTCTGAAAAGGGTTTTGCCTTAGTTCCAGCCCTTCCCCCCCCCCCCCCCCCCCACTTGCCTTCCTTCTTTGGCGCAGTGGTCGGCTGTTAGGTGTAGCGACCAGTCGTGGTGGTCGGCTTTCTCGTTGTTACAGTCTAGATCGACGAACTGCATTAAACTGTGCAGAGATGCACACGGTACCCGCCTCTGTAGAACTAGCGACCATGTAATCTTGGTCCACACTCGAAAACGCCCGCACTTACTCTATTTATGGATACCCTTAACGAACTCGATCGGAGGGTGCTGGGCTTTGACATCGAAAACCATGACCTGTACTTTCAGCTGCTCTTGTAGAGAGGCTATGTCTCTCCGTCGGCGACCATGTGCCGCTTTTCTAGGCGCGGGCGTAGGCAACACAAACCCATTTGCTGCTTTTCGTGGCGCAGGCACAGGCGATGGCGTGGCGGCGCTCCTGTCGTTGGTCGGGATAGAGACTCTTTTTTGCGCGTGCTCACTTTGCGATCAAAAACTTTGATTTCGTAGCACGATTCTTCACCATCCACTTGCGGGGTGACTTGGCAGCACGTCCATATGGGGCTAGAATTCGAAAATGCTGCAGACATGCTAATCGATGCATATCTGGACATACTCTTCGCCCGGCACTACTTCGATTCCAGCTAAATACTGAAACTTTCCTGGGCAGGCCGAACCGAATGGAGGGACGCATGTCTAAGAGAGAAGAGGGCAAGGGTACGGTTTCAAGATAGGATAGAAGGATGGACTCACTTTAGCTTGGTCACACACCCGTGCGGGGGGGGGGAACATTGGGTAACGGCGTATTCAGACGATCTGTTATTCAGGGTCAGGAAGGTATTCTCTGGGCAGTGGTAGATTATTGGGTGCTCATCCTCATCACTGGGGTCCTGCGGAAATGCGTGGCGAAGCAGCGAGGCTACTAGAAATAATCTCGAGTAGGATGCCATCTCTTCAGTAGTCAATACCAACAACTGTCTGATGACAATAACATCGTGCATACTGTTCGGTCTTTCGACTGAATCCGAGGTTTTTTCCTTCCGTCTAGCGTCAACTTTTTCTTGTTTGTCAACTTTTATTATACGTCACGGAAGTAGGTATGCTTTATTCCTCGACGTGTCATCGTGAGCGGCTCACGTGAGCAATAGTGGTTATTGATAGGGAACCCAGAAAATTGGGTCCGCGGCGCCCACACCCATGAGTCCTATCGTGTATAGCTATCTCACAGCGACGATTCAAGATCAACGACTTTGTTGTAGGAACCCTGCATAGCAATTTACGGAACGGCAAAACAATCTGATGAATTACAGCTCGTGACATGTTTTATCACACGATTGAGCCAAGTTTCTATGCACGTTTCCACTCTACCCCTGCCGAGGTACTACGGCAGGTCTGTAATATTGGCCGAATTTCACAATCCTATGCTGTCGCAAAAAAAAGTCACAAGTCTACTGTATCTTTGCGTGTAATGTACCCCCCCCCCCCCCCGTGCGTATAAGCGTATAAGGGGCGTCACCCATCAGGATGGTTTTTCAGCTATTGACAGGATTAGAGGACTTGATTAACTGTGCAACCTCCAGGGATTGACTAGATATGTGCCCCAAATGTAGTCTATGTAATCTAACCGAGTGGATGACTTGAACACAACGGAATCCTGTTTGGCACCGGGAGCACCCATTTCGAATTGCACCGAATTATTCAAGTTGTTGGGTCGTCTCCCTTTGTCAAATGAGTAATCTGTCAGCCCAGAATTGCTTGCGGAGCTCTAACTCGGGAGGAGCTGGACAAGGCCCATTTGACTCGCCAGCCATCTCCTGTTGACAGCATGCAGCTGCCTACCTGTCTCCCGCTCCTTATTTCAGTCGCGGTCAATGATAAATTATACTGGTTGAAACAGGACACACCGACTCACCATTATACGCTCAATTTCAAGACGGGTCTCAAATTCTTCACCCTACGTAAGGCACATCACAGCGCACAACTCTTCCATACATGAAAAGGTATGAACTAAAGTACACACGGCAACCGTTGCCCGAACAGTTGTCATCTTCGGCATAGCACACACTAGTGCACAGATTCATCACCGTATTCCTTCTCAGCACCACCATCCCCAGAGTGATCATGTGGACCACCAGCGCCTTCCGGCTGATCACTTTGTTCCTGAAACCCATACATATTCAATTATGCTCAATCTCATCTGACCAAGGAAATCTACCTGCGAGATAGAAAGTTCAGCTCCACCATCGACAGTCATATGATCTTCTAGGACTGATCCAGATATCGAATTCACATGGTCGCACCTCTCCGTTTGTCCCTCATCCAACACTTGCAGCGTCGATTCCTAGAATGTCCAGGCTACCAACCACTTGATGAATCACAGTCATTAACTACTCGCTTACCTTGACCACCTCCAATATTATCTTGCGCACCATATCACTATCGAACTTTTCCCCGCTAGGAAACCGTTGGCTGAGGTTCTTGTAAAACGAGCTCATTATCTTCTTGACCTAGCGCAAGAGAACAGGCTTTGTAAAGGGCACCAAACAAGTCCAGCAGAACTTACTTTATCCTGCCCCGCAGCTTCTCCTCCAGCTGCTACTTTTTGCTCCAACTGTTCTTCAAGCTCTTGTATTCTTTCCTCTAGCTTTTCTTTCATCCCCAAAGCTTGAGACTTGAGTTTTTCATACTAAAAAAGGAAATCATGTTGCAGATTATAATTATCTCTCCTGCCCTTACTCCCTACCTTCTCCTTCCATTCGTTTACAGCAGCAAGGTCAGAATGCATCGCATTGACCTTTTCAACAGCGGCTTGTAATGACGACACCTAAAACAACAGCCATGTGCGAAGTAGGCATACTATTGACAAAACCATTGATCAAACCTTCTCTCCTAAAGCCTCCACTCGGTTCATAACAGCCGCAGATGATCGCTCTAGTTGACCCCCGTCCGTCTGATCTGTCTGCGCCATTATAGCATCTTGTTGCAGACTTCCGACCTTTTCCCCGAGTTCACTCAGCTAGAAGCATAGCTTTTCGATAATCGATCGTAAAAAGAATGAGAGTACCTTCTTCTATACTCACAGTACCTTGGCCAATAGTGAATCCGTATTTGAAGGCGTATATCCTCGTATCTAAAAAGCAATAATACAAAAATAAAACCATGACCCCTGAGAAGTAGTCGAGCCCACGCCCCTGGATTACTGGTCCAACGTACTAAACCTGTACCATTTGGGACCCAAAACCGCAATATAGCCCATATGAGAGAAGAGTGGAAAGGAGGATGCAGGTCTATTCAAGATAGTGATAGCTACAATAGGTCCATTTAAGGTAGCTAAGACAGGGTGAACGAGCACTTCTCTTTGCTAACAGGCGTGTGCCCATGCTTTTGATAGAGCACCTTTCGATACTGGCACCATACCATTTCACAGGCGCGTCTGTTTTGGTCATTGTTCCCGCCCTTGCCTTATTCCTCTGTTCAAGTACAGGTATTCACCATGGACCCCTTATCAGACAATTACTCACCATCGCATCAAGTTGATCCAATCTCGACACGATTTGGACCAGTGAGCTATCCGAACCTGATCTAGCAACCTCATTCGCCTCCTTACTCGAGTTCTCATCGCCATCTGCCCCCGGCGAGCGAGCCAACTTGGACTCGATACCCTCGCTGATATCCGTGAACTGAAAATAAATACTCTCCCCTCTCTGCCGGTCACCACACGCTATTCAGCACTAACCTTCTTGAGGACCCCACTAATATTCGTGACCAGAGTCTTGGTCAATGCGTCCTGCAAATGCAGATGGCACTTCCGGATTTCTTCCATTATCGATTGCTTGTCAACCGCAACGACGGACGAAGCCAAAGGTCCGAAATCGCTAGTTGGAGGCAACGGCGGCGGCACGAAGGGCGGAATAAAATAGGACTGCGGCGGATAAGCGTACGGATACTGAAATGGATAAAGATCATATGAAGTCCGACGCTGCAGAACAAGTCCTTACCATATATGGCATTGCGGAATTTGGTGCTGGAAATGGCACAGGCTGTCCCATATTTGGGTCGAATGCTTGAGGCATTGCATGAGACACCGCACTATGAGCACCCATAGTGACCATGCTGGAATGGCTGCGTGGTGAAATCGAACCGTCTGAAGATGATTTCGTAACTCCGGCTGTGGTTTGCGCGACAACGGCTGAAACATCGAGACTGGTCAACCCATGCGTGGGCATGGGGCCTCTGAGCACGTTTTACCCCTAACCAGAAAAACTGAGTGAATAAATTTGCATAAATTATTACCTCCTCCTTAGCATCCAGACCTTGCCCATACTTACAACAACCCATCAAATAAAAACTACACCCATACCCCTCGCCAGAGTCACATCAGCGCAAACTACGGCCAACTGATTCTGCAACGTCGACGGCCTCGGTGGTGCTGTTGGTTTGAAATTCATATCTTGAACCGATCCGTGATCATGAGCGGTCGTCGCGGTTGGAGGGATAAATGGCGTCGCGCCCATTACTGCATGACCGATCTTAGCCATTCGGTGGATCAAGTCGACCTTCTTATGTACATCTGATTCGCTCGCGCTCTTTTGAGGGCCGTCTTCGCCACCATTTTGCTTCGACATAAGATTCTGTGGCGCCGGTGATGCATCTCTGAAACAAATACTCAATATAGACAGGACAATCTCACACGGCAGGGGAACATACTTACATACTAACATCGACATTAGACGACACAGCACTCTCCGTCGATAATTTTCTCTCTCGATCAATCTCCTCCGCTCCCGATTGCTTTTTGGAAAACTTGACCCGCCTGACGATCGCGTACACCATTAAAGGCGTGTTGGTCGGGAAAGACGGGCTCGAATCGTGACCAGAATATCCCAGATCGGGAGGTATAACGAAGATACGTTTCCCACGTTTCTTCATTCCTACCAGCCCGTCCATCCAGCCCTAAAAGGGTGCTGTTCCTCACAGCCAGATTCAATCTAGCAAGTGCAGTGCATACCATATTCATGCTCACTAATGCCTACAGCTTCCATGGGGCATATAAAAGAGAGTCACCAAATAAACGCGCAACGGTGAGTGCAACCAGCAGAACATGCGAGTGCCACCCAGTGCTAGGATAGAACAAGCACATCGCTCACTTACCACATTCTCCTAGTTAGCGTATGAAAGGCAAGCAAGTTAGCACGCTCAAAGTCAGAAGAGAGGAACACAATGTCCTACCTTGGGTGCTTCTCCTTTTCCCAGTTTGACACGCAACGGTTTCTGATTCGAGCTCATATTCCCATTAAACTCCTGCAAAAGAATCTTGAGAATTCCATATACTAACATGCCAATAAGCCTTACCGTGATCGTAGGCCCATCTTCCACAATGAACTCGGTATACTCGATTTCTAACGCATCACCTTCACTCACTGGACTGCCTTCTCCCTCTTCGATATTCAAAGATAGGATCTCCTTGTGATGCTCGTCAGAGACAAGACCTTTGATTGCCATCACCTAAAATACACCATCTAACAAAGTATTAGATCATAAATAAACCTAACAGGGCTTACCCATTTCAAGAATTCCATCATCTGTTGCTCGTTATCAAAAGCTAATGACCAGGCTGCTGATCGATCATCCACAAAGGACACGTAATTGCTGGCGCTGACAGTAAGGCTGAATGGTACAGTCACTGTAGCTTGTCCGATCGGCTGCTTATTGCTTAGATACAATAGGATCTTGTACTAAAACGGACAGGCCCATGGCTTGACAGGATATTAGCCAATTCTCCATTTCCTTACTTCCTTCTTCAGCCGACTCCCAAGCACTGCTACGCCGATCTTCCCCTGCGGCGCGTATTGTCCATCTTTCCTAAAAGGCAGACATCGCACTCACAGAAGTCAACCAACAAGTAGCTCAGACTTACAGCAAGAAGGCATGGGCAGCCGTGGCATGCAGAACTCGTACGGGCGCCCCTTCCGCATCAGTAGCCGATGCTTTCGGCTGCTCCGTGGACTTTTCCTCTAGAACACGAAAAGATGCTACATCTGCAACCACAGCCACTCTCACTCACCTTTCACCGTCGGCTGCTTCGGCGCCTTATAAGTCAACGAGGAATTACCATCCACTTTGCCGCCATGCGAGAACAATGAACCAAGCCTAAAAACTATCCACTTAATCTTCAGAACCTAATCCAATTATACCAAACATACCTGGAACTCACAGCCGTTGTATTAATGCCTTCTGAAACCAGAAACTCATCTTCGGAATCATCGTTTTGAGGCATTCGCCCAGACATTTCCAGCTGGAAACCATCCTCTTCTTCCATCTCTCATATTACACCACTAGCAAGTACAGGATTTCCACCAAACCATACCAACCAATGGCCAGTTCTGAACAAGGTTTACTTACTAAAAACCACCACCGTCAAGCATAGCTGACAAACATATCAAAACCGAATAAAGCAACTGAAAGGCAATAGATCTTTAAGAGCATTTGAAAATTACGCATACCTTGCATATGCCGTTAAAGAACATAAGGCATGAACTTACTTCACGAAAACACTTCACTCAGGATCAGCTAGATCTTTACAAAGGAGTATCAGTAGTCTCATTGGCCAGTCTCACAACACCGACTCCCCCACCGAGCCTCCTATAGTTCATACTACCGGCGTGTCTCCATTGGTTATTGTCACGATCAAACACTTCCACCGTCTTCAGATACGTCGTCCCGTCAAACCCACCCACCGCATACAGCTGACCGTTGACCACTGCCAGACCCACCTGAAAGAACAATGGTAGCTGTCTCGCCTTACGCAGCACAAACGGACATGATCTCACTCCAGATCGTCTGCTATTCATGGCCACCACCGTACTCCACTGATTCGTCTGCGGATTATACCGTTCAGCCGACGATAACTCCGTCGCGTCATCTAAAGTAAAGCCACAAAATCATGAATGCCAGGCTATCACTTCCCCCCCCCCCCGCTTTACCTCTGCCACCAACAGCATAAAGGTAATTATTGTACACAGCGCAGCCCAAATGTTTCCTTCGCGTACCCATCGGTGCCACAGGGAACCACTTGTTCGTACGAGGATCATAACGCTCCACTAAAAAAATCATGTATCCGAGAAAGCCTACGCATTAGATCCTTCAATATAACTCACCTGTGTTTAGTGGATTTGCTCCATCTGAAAACAACACATCGTCGGAACAGAAGCAATCGAAACAAGACCCAGCACAAAGCTTACCCGATCCTCCGACCGCATACAGGCAACCGCCCAGCACAGCGACAGCCACGCCTAGACGTCTAGTCGTCATCGGTGCCACTTTCGTCCATCGATTCGTATTCGGATCGTACCTGAAACAAAGAACCATTAGACTGTCGTGGGGGTCAGCCAAACTGACAAACTCACCTCTCGACCACATTCAAACACGACACGCCGTCCTGAAAGAAACAGGTCAGGCTTCGTAAACTGGAAGTAAGCACTTTTCCTGTGCTATTTTAACTGCTCCTGTTTTTTGTCAATTTTAGCAAGCGTTCTTTCGAGATCAAGTCGATATCGATCAAATCAGTTTATCGATATCGGTATCAGAATCGATACAGCGAACAGAAATCATTGTTCCACAAGGCAGCCCTTGGGTCGAGTCCACCAGAAATTCTGCCTGTCATAATGCCACTCGCTGGCCTTTCAGTCAGATTAGTGGCAAAGCTATAAATGTCATGCGACCTAAGCAACGTCGGGGCACACCTGAACTATCCTAAAAAAACTCACAAAAAGCTACCAATCACTGACCTGGCCCCCAACAGCATACAGATTCCCATCCAGAACCGCAACACCGACGCTCGTACGACATGTGCTAGTTGGAGCAACCTCTCCGCACCACTGGTTGGTCTGAGGGTCGTACCTGAAAGAAGAGATACGTACATTAGCAAGCAGAGTTTGTGCATGTTTGTTTGTCAGAGCTTGCTCTAGCTAAGAGTATCACCAAGGTGGCAGGGACCGAGGGAAGGGGAAAAGGTAGTTCGGGGAGTCATATCAGGGGAGAAAGATGTGGGCCTATGATAGGCAAGGCAAGACTGTACCTCTCGATCGAGTTCAAATAGGATTGACCATCGTGACCCCCAACAGCGTAGAGTAAATCGTTCAAAACTGCCACACCAACTCCGCATCGTCGTTTCATCATGGGCGCCACGCATTTCCATTCACCAGTGCGAGGATCAAGACGTTCAACGCTGGCAATAGCGTCGCCACTGCACCAGCCGCCGACTGAAACGAGAACGTAATGATCACATAAATTTGAAAAAACACACAAGGACTCACCCGCATACAAGACTTCGCCATATCTTATCGGCTTTCTAGGTCTAGTCCGCGGGCCTTGCATATTTGGACGTTCTTGAGGAAGTAGCAGATAATTCTTGGCCTCGTCGACCAATTCTCTGCATGTTTCATCCGCCTTGACCAAAATGTCCGATCCGACCGTTCCTACTAAGAATTTTGGATTGCACAAAGGTAATCGAACATGTTGCAGGACCTAAAATTATAAAATACTCCGATGAAAGGGCTGAAAAATCGGAGACATCTCATACACAGACCTGTGATAAATATTGCCGCCTCTCCGGTAATCCGTGTCGAACCCAGGCCATCACAGCCTTGAAAACTTGTTCTTCGCTTCTGACGTTTAATTCGTCCGATGATATAATATCGATTAATTGGTTGACGGGCAGTAAAAGAAATTCTTCGCTTTCCATGACCTGAAACAGTCGACTTGAAGTCATTAAAGACCCAGAAACAGAAATCTGTGCTAACTACCTACCTCTTGGAAATTATGATGAGTAAATTTCTCGGCTATTCTAAGCAAATCTCGGCAGGCGTGCGTATCGGCGAATGCTCGGATTCCCAAACAATTGCTAGGATCCAATTGTTTCTTAAGAAAATCACAACAAACGTCCTGTATTTCTTGCAATTGTAAAAGACAAGCGGCCGGTAAAAGTGTTTGAACATTGCTTTCTTCGATAAGAATTTGAGCCGAATAGCAGAATTCTATCAACATTTCCAACGCTTGTTCATCAACATCACGAATAGTGACTTCGGATTGGCGACTTTCCGCCATCTCACTGGTAAACATGGCTCGGAAATAAGGTGAGCAGGCTGACAAAACTAATTTATGAGCAAAAATTTTTCTCTGTCCAACTAGAAGAACGATATCACAAAGCTCGCCTCTTTTCCTAAGAAGGCTAAATGCTTCTAAACAAACTCGTGGATGTTTTTCTGAGCAATATCGCATTCGAGCCGATGGCGAAGACGGTCTTTCCAAACTGTTCGGGGCTGAGCAGGCCATATTTGCGAAGGAGCGATAACGAATTTATGACTTAAACAGAACCTAATTCATAAAACAGTAAATTGCAGGTCGTCCGATCAGATCGATCTTGCAATCGGATCGAAGAATTGGCCAATCGACACTAATTATCTGAGTGGCAGGTAAAAAAAAGATTTAGAAAAAGTAGAAGCAAGAGGTAAAGAGAAATTTTTCAAAATATATTAATAGAGAGGCGGATTTCACTCGAAATGGCTAAAAATGACTTTTTTAAGAGCTAAACAATTTTATTATTTTTAAATTATCATGAAGCTAGAACTTTATTTTACCAATGCGCGCACAGCAGTAGACAAAAAAAATTTTCGCTCAAGACCTTGAAACGTATCTTACGATGCAGAAATTTTGAGACCAATTCCTTCGTCTTTTCTAGAACCGACAACCTATCGTCTACTTAGAATTTGGTGCTGGCAAAATATAGAGATGAAAATTACAGTACATCTCTGATATGTCATTGGGCAAAATAAGGCCACACAATACACGAGTGCATCGAAAACTAAAATTCATGTCCGACGACATTTTCTTTGAGATATCAGTTGTAAATGAGGTTCTTGTTGATGATACCGATCACTTGAAAATTTGTTACGATGATTCGAAAATTGGCGCTTTATCTATAAGCACCTATTCTAGAATGTGCGCTTGTCTGCTGGAAGGCGCGAGAATGACTCATCAACTTCGCTAAGGAGCTTATAAAAGCTGAAGAAAGTCGTGTTTGTTGTCGTTGAAGAGCGCCGCGTTTGGTCGTATTCCTTCCCACGGTGGACAATTCTTGAATTTTAGGAAAAGGAACGAAAGTAAAAAAGATGTCCGAATCTGTGTCAATCGAAATGGATTCCGAATCAGTCCTGGTCGAACCGTATCGTGGTTTCGAGGAAATCGTTCCCGTTCGTCAAAATGCGACTAGGATGCCGGACTTGCGAGGTAAAAACCTGATCCACCCGTTTACCCTATTGTAATGGGATCGAGAGGGCGGGGATATGGTGATACTTGACTTACCTACTAGCAATATACTACGAAGGAGATACCGACTTCAATTTACTCAGACTGATTACCGTCAAATAAGTCCTAGAGAGAAGAAGCCTTCATGAATTTGCATCAGCAACCTCAACCACATCAACCCAGAGTCGAGAAGCACTCTCGTACCTACTCTAGAATACGGCGGACGGTCCAGACCTCACTTCCTACCTACAGTACTGTATGTACGAGCATGGGGAACAACACAGTATTTACGATAAGTTAGTGATATATATAAACAGAACACTGCAAAGATAACGCGCGTGTAAGCACAAACATTTGTGAGCGACACATCCTTGCCAAATCAGTCAGACATGGTGTTGTGCGTACATTGACCACTAAAGTAGATAGTTTCTGCTAGAATTCTTGCCTTTTTTAGCCTTTTTATCCTTTTGACTTCTTTATTTTCTAAATAATTTTTACCGTTATAAATTTTCAGAGAATCTTTTCTGTTGCATTGTAAACTCCCGTGAAATCACTAGTTGTCAGCGTACGAAAGGGATTCCATTCGAGAGTTGGATTATTTGCACGAGTGAATCTGTTTGTGGGCATATGACGTGGTGTTCTGGGCAGGAATATAATCAAACGTCACTAACTGAACGATGAGCAAGCAGGGGCAGCTGGCTAAACAATGGGCGCCATGGAAGTGCTGTGATCGTTTCTTCTTTTCAGCCACGGACATGCCCTACCCGCGAAGCGGTCATCGGCTGATCGCCAATTCTCGTTACGCTGTTGCAATCGGCGGCTATAACCCTGCCTTGTGGAATGAAAACAATACCCCAGAGACGTACTACCCGATCTTAAAAGAGGTAGTAAGTCTGATCGTTATGATTATGGACATTTTTATTGCTTTCAGATTTATGGCCTCGCGTAATATAAATACTGTTTCAGGTCTGGTTGTTCAACCTGATGACGAAACGATGGAAAAAGATGGCGACGATGGGGAGTATGCCCAAAGAATTGGCTTCGCATGCTGGTAAAATTTTGTATTTTACTTGGAAGGGGCCGGTTGTCTTATCAGTTTTATATCGTATCCTCTACTCAACGGGTAAGCTGTACATCACGGAGAGAGGATAAACTTATGGATCTGTTTCGGAGTGAGTGGGTCCTTTCCTGTGACTAATGCAGCCCAGGCGTGTGAGGAGCGGCCAACGTCGAAGTGTTCAATCTTCGACCTCCTTACATGGCAGCTTTCATTTCAGCTTTACTCCACGATAATCACATCGTAGTTTACGGTGGCACGGGCGTGCCATTCGGACACAACTCGACCAGCAAAGTTCACGTGTTGAACATGACATCGGGAACATGGCGCATGTTAACCGTATCACCGGCTAGCGGGCAATCTCCAAACATCCCCCCAGAGCAATATGGCCACGCATTAGTTCGTCATAAGAAGAAGCTTTACATCACAGGCGGTACTTCTGGATTCGATTTCAATATGCAAGTGTTCGAGTTGGCACCGAACGAGGATCCAATTACGGATGCGCAAAGCGCTTTTAAATGTCGATCATTATTGCAAGGAGCCGAACTATTGCCAAGGTAAGAAAGGAAAAAACCATTTATATTTTTTGATAATATTGGTTTTTTAGATACCGGCACGAAGCGTTTTTCTTCGACGAGAAACTTCACGCTTTAGGCGGTGGACGAACGGATACCGTTTGTTCCTTGGACACAATTTCCGTGTTTGACCTCGCTACTGGACGATGGTCTCCTGTTCAGTCGCTTCCTGATCCGGAGCAAGGTAAGGCATGCGGTGCTTGGAATGTGGTCCGCTGGGCTCATAGTACCTCGTTTTAGGGTTTCCTGCTCCGCGTCGTTGTCACGGTCTTGCAGCTTACGAGGAGCCGTCGTCGGCCGGAAGGCAATTGTCGGTTTACATATCGGGTGGCTACGATGGATCGCACGGGTATGATGATGTATGGGAACTTCAGATTAAGCGTGGTGGGTCGGGTGTCGAGTACAAATGGCGTCATCTCCCGTTTGACTTACCGCGGCGATTGTACTTTCATGGCATGGCAGCTACGCCGGTAAGAGGTGCTGTGATATCTGGATTAGGCTATCACTTCTGTCTTGATTCCCTTCCATTTGTATAATTGCTGCAGTGGACCCATTTATGGCTTTTCTCTTACTGCGCATTTTTCAGGATGGTTGCTTGTTGATATTTGGAGGAGTCGACAGCGACACGGATGAACGAAGTAGCACCATGTATCGGTGCTACTTGAAACCGCCTTCCTTGATGGAAACGGCCCTTAGGAAAGTGATGTCGTGTCTGGGACATATGGACGAGAAAAAGCAATTACAAGTGGCTGATAAATTGCAATTTCCTCAAACGTGTATCGATTGGCTGAAAAATCAATGGTAGTTTTTTGTACACAGACCTCGAAGGAGGTTATTTTTGATTCCTTTTTGGAATCTTTGTTGTCTTTAACTACTAAAACTGTCTTTCCGTGTGCGCTCTGTTATAAAATAGATTTATATTAGAAAAATGTGATCTTTTTGGGAGGTTGGCTGTGGTGCGAACACGAACAGTCTACTTCACATTGCTGTACATGAAATGGACTCGACTATATCCATCAGCTAATCACAGATATCGAGAATAGAGAATAAATATGGTTGGAAGATCACAGGGTACAACGCGCGCAAAGATTCCCAAGGCGCTGGGAAAGTAACATGAAAGACGAGTGTGTTAGATAAGCCAGCTGATCACCAATCTTCGAACAGTTCCAGGTCATCTGGTGTGGCCTCGGAGCATTGGCTGGCGTTTTCTTCGTCGTATTCGTCAAAGTTTCCTGTATCGCCTTCGCCATTCACTGTCGGCCGGATTGGGGGCTAGAATAGAGGGGAGTGAGAGTGCTATCACTTGAGGAGGGGGAGAGGGAAGGACCTACCTCCAGCTTCTTTTCGTGGACGTCCCTCCAGTTGATGTCGGAGAACCACTTGTGGGCTTTGACATCGTCGGCACCACCTTTCAGATTACCCAGGCGCTTTACACGATTGACGACCAGCAGTCGACGGATAAGGTCCCTGGAGAGAGAAGGGTTTAGGGAAGGCGGGTTGGAGGAGAGGGGTAGATTATACTTGGCAGCAGAGTCAAATCCTTTTGGAAATTTTGGCTTAGTTTCAAGTATTTGATCATAGACAACGCGCGATTCATCGCCGGGGTATGGTGTACGTCTGAAAGAGGATGAGTGTGCTTGGTGGATGGCATTAATGGTTTGCCTATGACCCTATCGCAGTGACGAGCAACGTACCCAGTCATCATCTCATAAATAAGGATGCCCAGGCTCCACCAATCGACGGCAGTATTGTGCCCTTTGCCAGCCACGACCTCTGGTGCGAGGTACTCTGGCGTTCCGCACATCGTGAACGTTCGTCTGGAGTGAAGCACTGTTACTTTTACACTAATCAGTGGGGGGGGGGGGGGGAAGACTCACCCCTCGGTTACTAATTTGGCGAATCCAAAATCAGTCAATCGGACATGTCCTTCCTTGTCCATAAGAATGTTCTCCGGCTTCAAGTCCCGATAGACCACATGCACACTGTGCAAGTATTCTATGGCCAGTATGATCTCAGCTGCATAAAAGCGGGCGGTGTGACTGTTAAAACGACGAGCACATCGAAGATAAGAAAACAGTTCGCCTCCAGGAACGTAATCGAAGAGCATAAATAAGAATTTGTTATCGTGATAAGCCCAGTGTCTACAAATCGAGGGTGTTACGGACATAGTGGGGGGGGGGGGGGGACAAGATGGACTTACAGTTTGATGATGAAAGGGTGATCGACGGAGAGAAGAATATTCTTTTCGGAGTGTACATGCTCGATTTGACGACTTCGGATGACTTGACGAATGCTCATCATCTTCAAGGCGTAGTACGAGCCCGATTCCCGATGCTGCACCAGAATGACTCGCCCGAATGTGCCCGTGCCTAAAACAGGAACTACGAGTATGTAGCTGACCGATTTGCCTCCTCTGGAATCATCAGAAAGAGCTAGTCGAAAAGTTTGGAAGCCCGTGCCATATTTACTAGATTTTCAGCCCCCTATAACGGTTTCTGTAGAGGTAATCGCTTGATTGCGGATTTGCTTAGATTGATGCGTGCACCCTGCAGTAAGTGTAAGCTGCCTTCGCTGTCAGTGGCATACTGTACTTCATCTTGCATACACACTGTGCTCTAGGCCCAGTGTACCCATGAATCCACTGTACTCACATGAACAACCCACTGCCATGACCTGGGGTACAACTATGGTTCAGTGGTACATACTTCGCTGGACCACAGTTGCTACTCGTCAGTCGGTATGTGCATGCTCATACTGCTCACGTGATTGTCATTTTAACTGTGATCGTGTCTGTGCTTGGGTGAATTTTGTGTCACAGCAAACCCTGACCATGCTGCCTCCAAGACACTTCTATGCCTGTCCACCACTGTAATCCGAGTATGGTCAAAAAATGCTAGGGGTTTGTTTCATGTCTCGCATATAATCTCTCCGCCAGCCAGTAGGTACTGATCATCTAACAAGCCTCGAGTTCTCAGACCCTAGCGGGAACATCAAAGCTCAAATTTTTCAAACGAACAGAGCCACCTTTTTTAAAAAGAGCCAATAAAAACTATGCAATTTTATTCTACTTGGTCAAAGTTCTATGAAAATATTTTTTGACTCACTCTTAGGCACTGAAATGTTTTGCATTCAAGTTTTGACAGCACTTTATCCTTAGAAAAGGTCAGTAAAGCTTCGGAGTAGCTAGTGCAGGTAAAGTTTATTTTGTAGACGCGTTGGCGCGCGGCACCTATTCTCAATCAAGTTAGAAGTTTCGCTTCTTTTTCACGTGCACCTCTGAGACGAGTGTCTTTTGGTCTAGGCATGATGAGTGGGAGGATTGCATCGAGGCTTTAAGAGGGATGAGCTGTGTTCAACCCCCGCCTATCATATGTACAAGTGCCTCAAGCAAGCAGATAAATGCGGAGTAAAAGGTGAAAAGTTTTTGATGAATGAGCACGCCTGGCAATCTTCTTAGATGCAACCCGTACTGATTCATTCTAGAAATCTTAAGCAGTGCTTATAGCGAATGGCAAAACTGTGATTTTGCCTCTGACTAGGTCACACCTTTGTGTTCACAGTGACAGGTCCATAGGTAATTTACACTCTCTAAATAGCTACGTCAGAGAGGCCTTAGTAGATAGTCTGCAAGAGATATATGCTATCGTCACTATAATGAGTCTAATGGCTAAAAAATTTTCAGGTGCCATCACAAGAAAAAACCACTCTAGCCTAGAAGTCAAAAAATACTCTTGGCTACTGGCAAGCACTCAAAAGCGGGAGTAAAGTACTGCTGGTCGGAAATAGCCTAAATTTGAGAAGTGCTTTGCATAAACTTGACGAATTGCTCAATCTCAACTTACCCACTGTGCTTATACGATCGTATTCGTTGACTTTGGACAGTACTTCGTCCGGTTCTAGTTCAGCACTTCGAGAGCATCTTCTCTCAAACTTTCTGTTTACCACACTCAAGTACCTTTCATCGTCGATGCCAGGACTGGTTTCGTGTTCCTTTTCTTGTTCATTTTCATCGTTGCTATCGGCCAAAGATGGATCTTCATCCGATGCATCGTTGACTACGATTTCAGGTGCTCCATCAGATCGTTGCTTGACTAGAGTGCTTTCAGAGACGTTTATATCGGGCGACTTTGATGATCGGATTGGCAGGGTCACTTCCACGTTGTTGTTCGAGTCTGGATCACTGACCAGGTCCTCCATGATCTCTGTCTCCTCTACCTCCTCCTCCTCCTCCTCCTCCTCCTCCTCCTCCTCTTCCTCGAGTTCTTCTGGCCGTTGGCTACTTGTTCTGCGTGGCTGGAAGAAAGTGGCGGCCACATTCAATGGGATACAACAGTCGGAGAGTGGTTGAAGGGATACCAACAATGGTAAGCGGGACGTTGCAGCAGCCATCTGAAACTGGGACACCAATACGAATCGATGCTAGAATTAAGAAGAGACCAGACAAGTCCGCTGGTTTATAGCAAAAAGCTTAAAGGCGCATTGACGCGACTGTGTTTTGAATTTATTAGCTACGCAGATCACACGAAACGAAGCGAGGGTGGAAAAAAGCTGAGCCATCACGGGTGCTCTTAGGTGATAGATAGAAACCAGGAAAATAGAATTAATGACTTCCCTCCGACCGCCCGACGTCTTGCGTCATTGCAAACACAATTTCTAGTCCTCAAATGAAAGAGATAAGGAAATGTGATTGAGTTGGCAATACTCTAAGGAACAAGTGCCTTTCCGAGTCCAGACTAAAAGATAACCTAAAAACTTCTTGCACTCGTGCCTTTTGGTGCAGAAAAAACCATGGACTCACGAAGAATCGCGGGGATTCAGTCGGATACAACCGCGCGAGGGAGCATTAACTAATGAAATAATGGCTCGAAATTTCAGTGTTAGAAATACAAGAGGATATCTTTGCCGGCAACTGTACCTCGCCCAGGGGCAATGGCAAGCTCCTCAAAAAGATAAGATGCAAGTGACGGCCAGGTTCCGAGATGAAGTACGAGTCATTTGGTGCCATCGCCAGGCACCTTGGATGCAGTTTAAGGACGGACTACAATGATGAATCCACCCACAATTCAAACCTATCCCTCGTAAACAAGACTCGTCAGTGCTGGCACGGAAAGGTGTGACAAAACAGGCTTGCGAAAAGCAGCCGACGAGGCAGCCGCCGACCGACTCCGACTCGTTTCCATTCGAACGATGCATCAAAATTCGAAACGATCGTCTTTAAACTCAGGCTCGATTCGGGCGAAGACTATTACGAGGTTCAATAGAAATAAGAAGACCTTTTTGCCAGCTTTTCGGTGCAAGGCTTTGCTAAGCACCAGCTGACCGCGCCTTGGTCAAACAAGCTTCGAGTCTTTAGCTTCTTGAAGCTCTTCCGCGCCCAGTTTTCTTCATCCACTTCGTGCTCGCCCAAGTCATAACTAGTCGGTTTTTTCAAACCACTTGTGCAGCTATTGACAAATGCCTGGTGGCTGATCACGTGACCACTTGCTGTGATTGATGATAGCAATGAAGCGAAGTGCAGTGTTAGGCATGGTAATGATGCTAGCCATGAGCTATCCCAACCAGCCCAGGTTCAGGAAGTAGTCAGCTAAAAGCTTGCAGGTGTTTGCCAGCCACAAAGCAATGAAGCTGGAGTTATAGGCACACAAAAAAGCTACGATTAGCTGCGACCTTTTCGTCTGAGAGAACGGGTCTTTCAAGTGTTTATAGTTTGACACTTGGCAAATTCTAGACGGAGACGGTTTGCTTAAAGTTCACGAAGCCTTTGTATTCTTTCTGGGTTTTCTTTTTTGGCTTACTGCTGGTTTTGTTGGATTCGCGCTTCCTTCTTTTTTGCTTGAGTGGCAAAAAGTGATGCAAGAACGGCGTTCGCAAGAGAACAGAAAACGGATAAATGCATTTCAGTGTGTGAGTGATTGGCAAATATGGGTTTGGTCCAATGCAGATTTTTTGGGGTTTTGTATTACGAGCAAGCGAATCGGCCATGAGGGTGACGTGGCGATGATCTGGTTAAATCGGGTACTGATCGTGAGTTACGAGCGGTCACAACGAAGCCAGTGGGAGTGCCGTCACAGTCAAGCATGGCTGCAAGGGCGGCAAGCATTCGTGTAAGTAGTTTGACGTTCGTCCACCTGTTTTGCTTGGGAGCGAGCGGCTGGGTCGTACCGGGTTCAATTCTCAGTGACGGAAGTTGGCTTGTAAACCATAAACCCTCGTAAATGAAAAATGCCTAATAGAGCCAGCAAACACGGCGAAAAGTGGTTGGGTCCTTGTTCAGCCCAATTTATTCGTCGTCTGTTGGCCATGAAGCACTGTCGCTGAAGAAAGATTGCTGAAGCGCTGCGCCGCGAGAATCGAAACCGAAACGAAAGATAGATAGCCAGCTCCCATCATTTTGAACTTATCGAACCCGCCAACCCCGCAGTTGACATGGCAGTCACTATGGTTTCGTTAGTGGCTGCTGTGGTGCAGGCGGTTTCGCACTTGTGTTTCCGTATTGCTTTGGGAGCGAGTGGCTGGACTCGTCCCAGGTTCGATTCCTGGTGACGATCGGTTTGCGAACAATAAACCCTCGCTGGTCTTGCACACCAGGCCATGGGTGCTGTATCGTGGCCTGATGGGTGCAACTAATGGAGTGTTTACTTCGGAGCTAAGCCAGCCAAAAAGAGCCCATACCATGCAAGTGCAAGCCCCTTATACCCAGAGTTCACGCAGTCATGTGAAGGTGTGGCTGATCCACTTCCAATATGAATTGCACCGTGCAAACGCGGACAGACTCGACGTCATGGGCGTGGCTAAATGGTCATTGGCTACAAGGAAACTATTATGCTACCATGAATAGGCTATGACTAAAACCTTATAAGCAGTTGTGCAGGAGGGACCAGCACGCCTAGCAGCCGTCCCTCTGCGTGTCTCCACTAGGAGCACGTCCACGCGAGGGCATCCTGGACAGGACACCGACTTCCTCCGACGATGGCGGGTGGCCTGTGAACCCTGTCGGCGTTGGACAGCCGAGACTGTCTACTCGTTGTGAGGGATATAGTGTTCGATATATCGTGCCATTAGGTATTTTATGCCTGTCATCGACACTGCCCTGCTATGTTGCGTTTTTTGGTGATACGTGCCTTGCCCATTCGTCCGCCTAGTCTCTCGTCTCTCTGCGGCCACGCCTTGCCTCTTTGTCTGGCTGACTTCCTGCCTGGTGCCTCGCCGGCTCGGTGTGCCTAGTCTGCTCAGTTGTGTTGTGTTGTGTGGCCTCGTGTGGTTGCTCAATAAATCTCTCTCGCACTGGTTTGCCTTACCGATACGGGAGACCTCGCCTTACGGCATCCTACATTGGTTCCCATGCCGGATCGATAAACGGAGGTCCGCGTGGGGGAATCGATTATTGGTTTCGTATTTTGGCTTAATTTCGTTGAATTTTGAATTTTTGGAAGAAATTTTTCGTTTTTTCGAATTTTTCGTACCTTGGTGTCTGGCATGGCCGATCAAGGAGGCATTCTCAATAATCAGAACGGCGACGTCCCGCCGATCATCGGCATCGACAACGATCCGATTGGCGGCGATCACGTTCAAGGAAATATCGATCACGGACCGAATTTGGAAAATCTCGGATTAGGAAACAATGGAGACAATGGAAATGTTCCCGGGGCTCAGCCTCCTCCGCAGAACCCGCCCGCTATCGATGTGGCCGAGCAGTGGCGATTGCGTTTCGAGGAATTGCAGCAACGGGAAAGGGAAATGACCGAACAGATTAATCGTCGTGAGCAGGAGCTCAATCGACGGGCTCAGCAATTGGAAATCGAAGATGTGCAGTTGACGGAGCGACGTGTTCGATATGCGGGGGATGAGGAACGTATGCATTGGGAAAACGAGCAGTTGCGCATCCGTCAAACGCGGCAGAATGAGGAAGAGGAACGGCTTCGACGAGAAAGGGACGACTTGCGCGAACGCATGCATCGACTGGACCAGACGGTTGGTAAGTTAGTCACGCACCACACTGAGCTTTTAGAGAGGGTTGCCGTCCCGGGGTTACCGGCCTCTGGCCGAGAGTCTTTTAGCCCAGCGAATAACGTGGACGGTGTTGGTCAGTCGAGTATGCGAAGCGATCGAACGGTGGCGAGCGGGGGAGGTTCCACGAACAATGATCGGTCAGGTGCTGCGAGTGGGCGGCCCGATATTCCAGTGATTGACGTGGATTCCCCCTCTGGCAGGGTTCCGACGAGCATCGATCGATGGGTTGGCTGGCACGAATTATTGAACAATACGGATCCCGAATTTTGGCAAAGTATGTTGACGGCCTTGGCTCCCCGCGCGCGGCGTGACATCGATGAGACGAGTGATCTGGTTTCGTTGCGTCATGCTGTGCGATTGGCGGCTGCGGCCATTGCTCAAATTGAGTTGTCGGCTTCGTTCGGCCCGTCCAGCGGGCTGATGGAATTTTGGATTCAAGAGAATCACGAACCTCGACCTGGACGAGACGATTTGGTAACGATGTATGTTCCGTTGCCCGTGCATATTCGATATTTGCATCCGCAGACGCGACAACCATTGGCTAAAGATTCGGTGACGGGTAAGTACTGTTTCCCCCCAGTCCCGACCCGGCAGGTGACTTTCCAGGCTCTGCCTGCTGAGCAACAGGTAGCGACTGACGAAATTTTGGAAGATTATGATCGTGCTTGGCAGCAGGTGTACAATGAAACCGCTATCAATCAGTCGTCATCGCAGCCGCCGTCTCATGTGGCAAAGTCGACAACGGGACAGGACGGGACGATATCGCAGGTGGAAGCAATGGTCAAGGCGGTGCAGGAATCGTTTCAAAAGTCGGTTGCGGATTTGGTGGCCGCGGTTGCCCCGAAAAAGAAGAGTACGTCTCGCCCGACTCAGTCGGCTAACAATCCTCTTTCAGATACCACGGACCATTCGGATAACGAGTCGGTGACCAGCGTGACGTCGGAGGTGCGCAAACGAAGAGATCGCGAAAACCGCGAGGCTCCGCCTCCAGGGCAACTGCGGAAATCACAATCGAAATCGAATTTGGTCACGTCTCGGTTGCAATTGGCAATGCAGAAAGGAAAACCCCCTGACTTGAACATCGATAAGTATTCGGCCAAGCCGTCATCGCCGCCGTTGGACGAATGGCTCTGTGACTACGCTATGCGTATGCGTATGATGGGAATGCCTGATGATATTGATTTGGTGCAGTTGTTGCCGATTTACGTGTCTGACCGACCTGCGCAGTGGGTGTGCCAGTATTATGCTCAGTACCCGGATCTGAAATCGTTGTCGTGGGCCAAGTTGACGGCCGATATGTGTGCCCACTTTCAGCTTCGGGATGAGTCCTTCTTGGTTACCCAGTTTCAGGAGTTGGCGCCGGGGCCCGATGAGTCGTATTTGGATTTCGGTAATCGTTTGGAGCACGCTGCTAAGCGGGCCTATCCCGGGCAAACGACTGATCAGCTGCGATGGCCGTTGATCGATGCGTTCAGAAAACATCTACCGCGTAAGTTGGCCGAGTTGATCCAGGATTTGCACATCGACGGCCCTCAACGAACGTCGTTCGAAGAAATTAAGTTGCGGGCAGCGAAGTGGCAGCTGCGTAACCCGACTCAGTCGGCTTCGAACGAATCGCAATCGGTTGCCACGGCCGCAGCAGTCGAGGTCATGGATATGGCTCAGGGTCACGATGCAAATGCGTATGCCGCGCCCGCTCCCCCGAATAATCCGAAATATTTTGGCGCTCGTGTAGGTACCCCGATTTCCGTGCCTCCGGCGCCTTACAGTCGATATCAGCAGCGCCCACCAGCCTCGTATTATCAACCGCAAACTCAATTACAGCAGCCAGAAGCGCAATCAGCCTCATCACCATCGTATCCTACGCCTGAACCGAAACAGTATCTCGATCAAATTGCGTCAAAAGCTGCTGCTGCGCCTGCGTATTTTCCGCTATCAAGCAATTTCGAAGTGTCGCCTACACATTTGCCTAGTCTGATGACCCCGCTTTCTGGACTCGGTCCACAGGCTGCATCAATGACCGCTGGAGCTTCGCAACCAACAACTCGTCCACCACCAACGGGTTTGGGAGATCGCCCCTATCGTTCACCAGAAACTGGGCACACGTATGACGCTGTAGTGCAGGTGCCCGTGCCAAGATTCGTTGACCAAATGCAATGCAAAGAATGCTATGAATGGGGTCATGTGGCTGCGCATTGCCCTCGACGTCCTCCATGTCAGTTATGCAGTCGGAATCCAGGCCATGGTCATTTTCGATGTCCATATTTGTTTGTGGAAGACATGGCTGAAGTGCAACAGTCGCAACGTCAAGCCCGCGCTCAACCATGGCAAGCAGCTCCAGGTCAGTCGGTTTCGCCAGTTCTATCTGACGCTGCTCAGCAGCAAGCGCCTCTTCAGTCAGCCCAATCGAATCAAGTTAATGTCAATCATGTAGTCGTGCAGCCTCATCGAGTTTGGCCCAAATTGCCATCGAAGGCGGTCGAACGATCGGAAGGAGTGACTCAGAAATCCACGCCAGAAATAGATTTTGGGAAAGATGAGTGGAATCGATGCCTTGCGTTTCACCAGCGTCATGCTGTACTGTCTGCTGCCCTGGAACAGCCAGCCTTGCAACCATTGCAGCGCCGTGACTCGCCAGAAATCATTATCGGCATCGATGGGCGATATGTGCAAGCTGTTATCGATTCGGGTGCCCAGGCGTCAGTTATCTCGGACAAGTTGTATCGGGAAATCCACCCATGTTGGGATGGTTCGGTCAAGCAATGTTCATTGTCATTTCGATCGATTGACAAGGACGCACCTCGTGTTTTGGGCACACGGCAGGTATACCTTACGTTTGGAACGAAAACGATATTGCATGAAGTAGCTATTTTGCACGACCCTCGGGGTCTGCTCACTATGCTGATTGGTCAAGACATCAATAATCGATATCAGCATACATTATCCGAAAGCAAACAGTCAGTCACCTACTGCGCTGGTTATTTGAAAGGAGTCGAATTGCCATATGTCAACAATGTTCGAGTTACCCCAGCTGCCAATCTCAAAGTTGCCGCACGACAGGTTCGAATTCTGCCTCGATCTCGAGTGCCCATTGAAGTGTCTCTCAATTTGCTCCATGTTCGAAAACCAGTAGTTTTGAATGGCGATCGCGATCGAAGTTCGCAAGGTCGCATTCATTTTGATTTGGGAGAGCCACCTGATTGGAATGGAAGAATCGCTTCGAATTCGCATATTGCCAGCGAGCATGTGGTCACTGTGGGTGGACCGTCGATCAACGATCAGCCAGATTTATCGAATGGCAAGATAGCTCCGCTGGCTCAGGATGACCCCCAAAGTCAAAGTGGCAAGATAGCTCCGCTGCGTGACAAGGATAACAACGTTTGTACCCAGGCTCAGCCTGTAATATCTTCGACGGCTCTGTCTGACAGGCAACCTCCACAGTATGAAGAAGAGCGAGTAAATACGAGTGCGTTGGACCTGAGTGAGTCGGATCCAGAAAGTGATGCAACAGTGCGGCCAAGTCGGGGGGTGCAGTCGGCAAGTGGTCGGTCATCGAGCGAGGAACGGCAACCAACAACATCGGCCGAAAGGAAATCGAGAGAAAGTATCGTTCGTCGGAGTGTGAGGGTGGGAGCGAAAGCGAAGGCGCAAACGGGCGGTTACAGTACGCCGCCTACAGTAGCTCTCGGCCCTCCAGGCCTATTGGTTGCCCCGGGATCGAAGGAAGTCGCAAAGAAAATCGAATTGACGACGCCAAGGCGTGTTAGGAAACGTATCAAGTTGGGCAAGAAAACGGTAATTGCGGAACCATTATCAGATAAGTTGTCGGTGCCTGGTCGTGTGGTGTGGGTATTTTATTATCCGGATGGTCGTCATCCGCTTCCCGCGACTATTGTGGCTCCCGACTCGATGGATGCGGAACTGATTCGACAGTCAAAATATTGGAAATCGGATAAGCGGCCTGTTCGTTTCTTTACGGGAACCAACCCCTTGTTTGCTGCGGCGAAAGGTAAAGTTTTTGATTATCAGGAATATCGGCACATGTTTGCCAGTGCGGGCAAGGAATACAAACAGGCGATCGCACTGGCTGATAAGGAAGTGGCTAAGCAGGAACGGAAGGTGCCAGACCCGAACTTGGACTCCTCGGCTCCGTCTACGTCAACAGCGGAAGTGATTTCGGATTAGGTATTGAATGCAGGAATGGAGATGTCCAGGCTCAGCCTGCAAACCACCGATTATGCCCTTGATTATGGTTACGTCACCCGGCTATGGCAATTCTCGGCTTTGGTCTATTTTGCGTGGGCTCTTGCCGCCCTAGTGGCTGCTGCCTGGATTTTTGGCTCAGTTCATATTTTTATCTAAGTGTCTGCTGTTCTTTTTATCTAAGTGACTGGTCTGTCTGTTGTGTTGGCCCTTCCCCGTTTTTATGGCCGTCTGGGTTTTGTAGCGTAAAGGCCTTAGGAATTTCTTTTTCGATGGCAAAACGAATGGGTTAGGAAATGCGTGTTTTTCTTTGTGGATGGCTCGGCCAGTTAGGCCGAAGATTTTTTGCTAGGTTTACGTGCTCGAGTGTTGATATGGTATCGTGTGTGTGCTCGCCTCGCCTATTGTGTTCTTCGCCCTTTATTGTTCCCGCGGCTTCGCCTGGTCGGTGCATATCGAGTCGTCAGTCAACGGCAAGTCAATGGATATTCGGTGCGTGCTCTGGCAATGGCCAAGTCAGATGCACTGCATGGACGACTTCGATCTCTTCGTGTATTCCGGATGCAGGAAGTGCGCTAGCCAGGCTCAGCCTGTGGGTGTGTCTGTTTCTTTGTACGCAACGCATTCGAACCCCCCCTCTTTTCGCCGCGCCCAGCTCAAGGGGCGCGGCCCCGCCTCTCGATCCCATTGGTCGCACTTGTGTACGCCTGCCGTCGCCCTCGCCAGCGTGATGCTGTTCTTTGCGCAACGACATTCGTGGATGGGTGGCTGGCCCGTGGGGTCTCTTTCTTTCTTCGCTCTATCTCGAAATCGCAATCGAAATCGAAATCGAAATCGCAGTCGTATTCGTATTCGTATATCGTCGTGACTTGAGTGAATCGATGACGTGATTTTTCGCGTGGTCATCGGTTCGCGTGGCGAGGCGAGCTTATGTTTTTGTTATAAGTTGGGGTTTCTTTCTTCTTTTTGGGCTTGGTCGAATTCATTATGTAGACGGGACCGTTTTTCCATTTTGATTGATGTTCTCACGACGGCTGAGGTAGGCTATGTATCGCATTTTAGTTACCTAGTCTGGGCATTTTTCTGTTTATGCTGAGGATAGGAATGGTAGGCTGTCGGGTTCGCTTCTCAATCGTCTCGTCGATATTTCGGGTTCGCCCTTTTTGCCAATTTAATCGTATCATCGCGTCTCATCGTCTATCGTATCATCGTTTTATTTCCGGGCAATCCTTTCGAATATGTTTTTTGCTCAGAGTTATCAATTTTCGCTATCGTGCTCAGCCCATCAGCCCGGGGCACACTGTTACTTATCCCGTGTATGTATTGCCTCCTTTACAGAGTTCATTTCGAGTCGTACGAATTTTCGAACTTTATCGCATCAAAGTGGAGGAAACGAATCAATCAGTAATGCCTCGGCACCATTCGCGGGATCGTCACCCGCCGAGGGCGGAACGGGAATCGCGGTCGAGGAAGCGACATTCGCCGGGTGGAGAAAAGGAATCGTCACGTCGCCATGGAAGTCAAACCAAACGAACACGCCATCGCACGCCCCATTCGACCAGGTCGTCACCAACACCATCGGTAGCGGGTTCGGGCTTTCGGGACTCAGTCCCTTCGTCTGTATCGGCGCCGGATACAACAGCAGAATTTCGGGCGAAGGTCGATGCGGCGTGTAAACGATCGGCGCAGGAAATGTGTAAGCGCAGGAATTTGTCGACAATTTGGCGGCCATGTATTTGTTGGAATCAGGTTCGCAGGTGGAAAAGGACTATCCGTTGCCGCTCAAAATACCGATCGAGGCATTGAAGTTGATGACTGCTGGGTTGCAGGACGCTTCCGCGATTGTGCAACGTTTCCAGGAGCTGTCGAAGCGGGCTGAGAATGTTTCAGAGTCCAGCACTCGTCCTGTACCGCCGCTCAGTGGCATATCACCGATGCCAGCGCAGGAACCAACGACTGAAATGGACGTGGATGCTCCGATACCGACGATCGAGCCGACATTGATCGTCCCAGTGCCGGCCCAGTTTGCCGACACGGAGCCAGTTGAAGAGTCAATTATTTTCGATTTCGATCAGGCATCGATGGCTTCGCATGTGTCAACGCCGACGCCGACGCCTATGGATATGCAACATTAGTGGAAATACCGAATTTGGGGATTTTTTGTCGTCTGTTGGAAATTTATATCGTTTATGGAGTTGTGTGAATATCGAGAGAGAGCTTTTACGGTACGTTTGTTTTTGGGTTATTTCGCTTTCATGTTTTGGGCCACCGAGGTGCTTTTTTATGTCCAGTTTTTCACCTTTTTCGGGAGTATTGGGTGTGTATGTATTCTTAGCCCTTACGTGGGATATATCTTATTTTGATAGGATTCTGGCGAGCCGTAGCTTTCGGTCCTTGGGGCCTTGACCACTGCATATCTTATCGTATCATGTATATTCGGGTGCGTCATACTATATCGCGTATCTTATCAGCCGCATAAGGGCACCCTCGTATAGTGAGGGATATAGTGTTGAGTATTTTTGTGGACTCGGCCAGGGTGTGTGAGCCTTTGTAGAAGTGCTGCGTGTAGTGTCGATTGGATTAATTCGGATCTGGACTATCTGAGCTCGGCTCATCGGGTGGTATACGGTATCCATGGCAGTGATTACGTATCAGGACTCTTATCTGAAGCTTTATCAGTGGCGTTTGATTATTAGTCGGTGAGATTGGATGGACAGTGGGAGTCCATTGGGTTTTGGCAAGATAGCCAATGTGAGGGATATAGTGTTCGATATATCGTGCCATTAGGTATTTTATGCCTGTCATCGACACTGCCCTGCTATGTTGCGTTTTTTGGTGATACGTGCCTTGCCCATTCGTCCGCCTAGTCTCTCGTCTCTCTGCGGCCACGCCTTGCCTCTTTGTCTGGCTGACTTCCTGTCTGGTGCCTTGCCGGCTCGGTGTGCCTAGTCTGCTCAGTCGTGTTGTGTTGTGTGGCCTCGTGTGGTTGCTCAATAAATCTCTCTCGCACTGGTTTGCCTTACCGATACGGGAGACCTCGCCTTACGGCATCCTACACCCCGTTTTTTCCCCCCCCCCGGGGGGGGGGGGGAGGGAGGGTTCGCTTTCGGGGGCCGCGCGAGGGGGGGGGGGGAACAATTTTTTTCTTTTTTTTTCCCTTCCCTTTTTTTTTTCTTTTTTTTTTTTTATCGATACAAATGCTTGACTTGCGCTTGAGCGAATTAGAGGTAGCGAGAATTAGACCCACAGGAACGAGATGACGCAGTTTACGACACATCGTGTGTAGGTAATTATATCAACCATACAAGGTGAGGCAGCAGACCTGACCTGAGAGAGGCAACCATATCTTGCAGATATCCTTTTTATTAGCATACTTTACTTGACTAGCACGTAAAGGCGGTACAAAATCAGACACATACTGAAGATCGCAATGCATCCTTTAGTCCCCTCAAACAACACGAAAAAACCAGTCGTTAAATGATCAAAGAATCTTTTATATACTGTATATATATTTTTATTATTATTATTGTTTTCATTCTATTCCATATTTTTCGATTCTTGCCTGAAAAAAGACTTCAGAAAAGCATCCTCGAACCGATGCTTGTCCAAAATGAGATGAGCCCTCTTTGTAGAGACCCAGAGTCTCTTCCTCAGTGACTTCCATAAATCTACCAGTTTTCCTTTTTCCTCGAAATCCATTCTGGCGAACCAGACGCATCTCTGGGCTGACTGCAAAACGATCACTGCATGAGTATCGATCACTGACAATGAGAGCCCGATTCGTAAACAAGCCCTCAGGCGTGTATGCCAGGCCTCCTTGGGGTGCCTGCAACTGCTCTGTGATTATGCACTAGCATGGCTGCTGATAAACGCAACGTGTCCCAAGATGCCCAAGCTGGCGACCAGTTCCACTGTCGATGAATTTCAGTAAATAGGCTCAGTGCCAGAAAAAGGAATAAGTTTCCAAATGATCGTTGGTTTACATACGAGTACATCCAAGTACACACAGTAGGCTTGGCAAGTTCGCTATCAGAAGCTGTATTTGTTATCGAGCCTGTAGGACCTGACTACAGGGCAATGATCATTCCATTTAGAAGACAGCAACGCCCTCTGTTCAACGCTTTACTCGAACAGATTAGAATGACTAACTCAAATTTTAGAAGCTCTTGGACGCTTTTGCAGCAATTGAGTAGCTAGAAAAAGACTGATTCAAGCGCATTGGAGCAAAGATTCGACCAAGTTTTTTGATACCTGACTTGCCATTTGAGTTATGCCTCCACTCTTTGAGCGTCTCTATTTGTTCCCAGGTTACCTCCGGAGATCTTCTTTAAAGGGAAGATTAAGCAAATCTAAGAACATGTGCCTATCGCATTTTAGCACATTTCCATCAAGCAGCATGTTTTACAAAATTTAGACTAGCAGCTGGGGCTATGATTCACAGCAGCAGTGTCAACCAAATTATCGATGGTCTTGAGCATCCTAGAAACGCACTCCTACAAGGAAGACTTGGGCTCCTGAAACAACCTACAGTAGCCTTTATGCAACGTTCGCTCCTAGAACTTCGCCTTTTTCACTCCTGTCAGAAGCGATTTTCTCCTTTTATGCAACGCGATATCTCCTAATAAGAGACTCCTGACTCCTTAGGAGCAAGGAGAATTTTATGCAACAGACCCCAGAGTAAGAATGAAGGCTCGAATGAACAACTTCCACTCACATCAAAAATGTAAACATTTAAATTTCGCGCGCTATGTTTGTCCTGAGCATCAATTCTCCCACGGGGAGTGCGCAGCAGCCAATTTTGGCCATTCATCCAAAGGTTGGATTGATTATAAGAAATTATAAAATCCAATCCAATCCGGACATGGATGTCCAGCTGGCAGAGTAACAAAACCGCCGAAATCAGTTGTCTTTGCCTTCGAATCTGCGTATCTTTACTCTGCCACATTAGAATGGCGTATTCGGCCTGTGGATAACGAACACACTCGCACTGCAACGTCAGTGAATGGTAAGACTTTCTGTAGATTAGGCAGCCAGGTTGAACCATGTACATAGGGCTATTATATTCACTTGGTTCCGATAAATGCTTTTCGGCCTCTCTGTGTACTGTAAACTGTTTTCTTGGATTCCTTGGATTCTGTCGGTTAGTGGCTTTGAGAAGCCTTGAGGCTACAGTATTCATTGCCAAGATCCATTGGCAACATTGGATGCCATGGCACTTGTATAAGTAGGACTGCCATCAGTTCCAAAATCCACAATTTTCTCTGTCAAAAAAGTGAGAGAAAATGTAGCCGATTCATGAGTTTAATCTCTTCCTTCTTTCTGTATCTACAGTACAGATCCTTGGATAGGTGCAACAGTACGTGTCTTGGGTGAATTAGAAATTTGTGCTCAAGTACAACCCATATTTTCAGTAGAAACGTAAAACAACCATCTTGACGTTCTTGCTATCTTCTCGTTTTTTTGGAAACGAACTCGGGTAACACCCAATGCCTAAAAGTCAGTATAACGTTATCATTGTTTTATCTTACACCTGCAAAACTCTGTTCAAACGCTCGGGGTGCGCTCACGATGATAAGGATATCATATACTTACTGTGCTGGCTTCGTGTTTGTTGGGTGACAAAAACCTTTGCATCGTTTTTCTGACAGGAGTCTTATCAGAGGTCCATATGTGGGCAAAATAAGAGGTGATGAAGAAACATTTTCTAATCAAGTCCTTTCACGTTTAGAATGGCTGAACAGTCGGCGCCTGACGGGTCGAAGCATTGGAATTTTCGTTATGATCCTCTCAAAGATAACGATGAAAATACGACGGGTGGCAGTTTGACTACTCACAATCAGCCGACAGCGCACCGTACATTTAGTCATCCAGCCGATTCGAGTGTCGACTCGCTGCAAAATGAGAATTCATCGTTTTTAAAAGTTGGACGCGTTCGTAAATCACGAAATTTTTCGGGAGGTATTTCGGCTGTAGCCATGGCAGAATCGATTGATGAAGGAACATCGAGATCGGCTAATAATCGTCAACGTCACAATCGACATCAACACAATCATTATCACGGGAAAGCTTTTCATCGAAATTCAATTTATAAGCATCGTCAAAAACACACCGATCAGACTCGAAGCTACAATCGATTTGCCAAATTTCATGCGGTAGCAGCTGATGGAGAAAGTCGCGAATCCGTTCGCAGTCAATATCACCCGCCAGAAGATTATCGATCGGCAAAACCTTCGAGCGCAGTTCCTACCTCGGACGAAAACGGTAGTCAAATAGCGGTCGGTGCTGTCACGGTGGATACGGACGTTACGTACAAGACGTTCCATACCAAGAAGCAAGTATCACTACCGACCCAAGGGTCATTGCCCGTACTCTTGCAAGCAGCCACTGCCTCGGCATCATTTACATCGTCGGCTTTGGTTCCATTTTCTGTACTCAGTCGAAGTTTATCAATTTTTGCGGGAAGCAACGAAAAGAAAGCCCAAGTGAAAGCGACTGGGACTGGAGCAACGAGTAAAGAATTTGATGGGCCAGTGCCACCTTCGAGACAATCTTCGGATGGAGCAGCAGCAAGTGTGGCTTCGTTGGATGATCGTACAGCATTTCACAAAACATTTTCTCTACTTGTACAACTCGGAGCTGAAGCGAGTTCACGACGAGGTCATATTTATGGAAGTGGTGGTGGCGGATCGTCTTTGGCCTGTTCTCTTAATGGAGCTCCAGCTTTGATGTCGTTGGATTCGCGCGATGGGAGCGATTCATCGGAACCGAGCTCGTTACGGCAACAACAAATCGTACAATTCAGTGATATTTTATGGATCTACTTCCAGGTATGATGAAATATAATTTTCCGGACTGATTTTTACTCAATTTTTTTAAATTTAGGCTCGTCGATTTAATCGCAAGCTACCTTGCTGTTTTCAAGAAGATTTGGCCGCGTGGCTTCGTGATCAAGATAACCTGATTTACGAACAGCGTCTTCAAGAAGGGTCAGTGCTCAATGAAATTATGTTATTTCGAATAAGTAGCGAAGAAAAGATCGAAATTAGCTCGCCAACCGTAGAGCCTGAACTCGAAAAATCGTCCATCTCGCCCTTGGTAGAAGTGGAACAAGACAAATCGGGTGTCGATTTTGTGGGGTTTAATAGCAATAATGGCCAATTTGAATCGATTACATCTCAATTACGACGAGAAGATAAAGCATTGGACGAAATATATTCTATTTTATCTCGATTCGAACATTTCCAATCACTTTACAAGAGTTCGAAGGCCATGGAGTCGTCATTGGGCGAAGCATTTACGCCCGATATTAAGAAGCGCTTGAATAATTTGTACGGTTGGTCAAATATTGCGTCCGATTTACGTCGAAAATTATTCACACTTGGAGAAATGGTGGAAATACGAAGATATTTTAAAGGTCGAAAAGATTCGTTGACTTCGTTGGCCAGTGGATCCGATATTATTAGTCGATCGAATAGTTCTGAAGCTGGATTGATCGAGAATCATAGAAAATCAACGACTAAAAGTCCGGCGGTGCGAGGCAACGAAACGCCGACCTATTTGACACCCAGATCGACGAACAACATTTTGGTGACTCGAACAGGTTCGGCTAGCTTGTCAGTAACGTCGTATACGGCAGTGGATGTTGTGACGGCCTTGTCGGACACGGATTATCTGAAATCGTATGCCGAGAAATCACTGAAATTACGAGGAATGAGAAAAGTGCTATCTCGAGTGGCTGTCATTTATGGGCAGACATTGTGGAGAGCTCGGCAATTATTGCAACGTCGATGTACGATGACTCCGTTGGCATCATTTTGGAAATTGGGCGACGTATCGGACTCGCCATCCTCGCCGTTTCTTCGTTTGCATAAATCGATGCTTTTAGAATGCGAGACAGATTTGGCACGTTGCCATGTTGGCGATGAAAATTACCGAGCTATGGGCTTACCGACTTCGTTCCCGGTTTATTTCGTTCTTTTAAAAGTCCCGTTGGATTTGGTTTATGTATGGTTGAATTTACGGCTTGGTTTGACGACGGAGCGAGTACCGGATCGAATGACAACAAATCAGTTGATTCAAGATGCTCGAGATTGTTTGGAGGCGGCGACGGAAGTAAAAACTTTTTATCAAGATTATGTTCAAGCAGTGGTCGAAAATCAAGAGCAATTAGAGAAATTATTGGTAATCGATATGGGACCATTCGAGAAAGCGTTGCAAGATATGTTCGTCCTTTATTTGAGATATGTGCATAAATGGGTCGAATATCAATGTATGTCCGGAATCGGGACGCGTGGTATTAGTCGAGAACAGAATCAAACGGTAATGAAATTTCTAGAAGAAGAATGGAAATTTGCTAAACGAATTTCGATTAATGTCCTTTTTGGTGAAGCGGAAGCGGCTCATAAATTTTGTCATATGAATATAGCTATTTTAAAGAATATGAGAGAATTATTGGATAATAGTTTATACGAAGCTGAGAATCGTCAGTTCGAGGATGGACAATCGGAAACGGAAGAAGATCGTGAAAATGATCCGGATTATGAATCGTCCATATCGTCATCATCGGCCGACGAAGATGGTGGGGACGAATCTGAAATATTGGCCGATTGTCATTCGGGTCATAATCGAAGCGAGGGAAGCGACGATCGTCCTGTTTTACCGCCCATTGTGATGAATGATCGTAGGAAGAATTCGGTCGTGCTCGAACAATGTCGTCGATTGAGAGCTATTGTTAATGAATTACGAAATTTGGCTAATCGAAGCGTTGGTTTGGCCAAATTGTTAAGACACGATTTGGAAATCGCAGCCAAGTTTCAATTAACGGGCACGATGGATGCTTTGTTGAAACGTCTTTTAGAGACTGGACATTATATGGTAAGAAAATTTGGTATTTTTTGATAGATCGATTATTCTGATGGGGTGGTCTGTTTTAGTTAAAAACGCCTTCGCGGAATTCGGAATTTATTATGTTTTGCAATGCGAAATCGGGTCGAAAAGAGGCCGTATTGCAGTTTCTGTTGAATGTGACGTGCGGTCGTGATGATCGATTTAGTCAAAGGTGTGCTCAGCACGGATTGAAACTCGACGGGTCTTATGTCCTTTTGGTGAAGATAGAAAGCGGATTTTCTTCGTCTTCGTGGACTGGACCGATCAAGGAAGTGATGCCGAATGCGGATTCAAACTTTGCCCTGCATCATATGGATGTAAGTTAGTGTAAATTGAGAGGATGGAAAATGTGAAACTGGATGGTTTTTAGATCGATGGCGTGTACATGGTGATGGGAGATACAAATCAGTTGCGTGAACGGGCCGTAGAATTCTCAAATTACGTTGGCGCTGATTGCGTGAAACTTGTGGACGAGCAGTGCAGCTGTCACAGTGTAGTGGCCGAGAATATGAGTGAGATGAAGGTGAGTGACTGGGGTCATACAGGGTTGGGAAACCTAACAAAATCAGGGAATCCTGGGCTTGGGTGTTGCCCGAGATCCTTTTTAAGAAAACGAGAAAATAGCAGGAACGTCAAGAATGGTTGTTTCACGGGTACGTTTCTACTCGTCCTAAAAACTCCTGAAAAACGTAGGACAATCAAATTTAAAAATTTTGTTGTCTGTATGAGAAAAATTTGGAGTTCGCAGTCCGAGGTTTCCAGTTATGAATCACCTCCCTTTTCTGTGTATGATGCTGGAAATCAGAGATTGATTTAGTGCGACAGTGAAAAAAATGTGAATTTTTGTCTGGGAAACGTGTAAAAATTGGTGAGGATTATTTTTTCTTGTATGAACCCTGAGTGATGTCTCCTCATGCTGTGGACCGAGTCTGACTGAAACCCTTTTTTGTAGGCTGATGCGGTAGACATGAGGCAACGATTGGCGGATTGGTTGAAGAACTTGGCTGTAGCCTTGACATGTGATCGACCTTTGACCGACTTTGAAGAAGTGGAGAGGCAGAATTATCGGGATGCTCTAATTCAAGCTTATAGTGTTGCGTTCGAGGTAAGCATGTTATCGAGTTTTTTTAAAATTTGTGGGTCAGGCCCCGCGCCGCCCCAGTTCTCCACGGAATTTCCAACCCGTTTTGCTGATGAGCGAGGCTGTGAGGTGACCAGCTCTCACGGCAGCTTGAATCTGTTTGTCTCAACTAGGAGTACCTCCACACGAGGGCATCCTGTGCCAACACCGGCATCCCAGGATGATACTAAGCGAGAAGGGACAGGACCTTCCCGACTGGTGTTTACTGATTCTCTACTCGTCCGGCGTCCGCCACTTGACGGTACTGGGTGAGTCGCCTAGAGCTAGGTGTGCAAGGCCAGCGACGGACTTACTAAACTGCCGTCCTCGCATACATGCCGACAGTCTGAACCTCAGCCTATAAAATCCCCTTACAAAATGGGTGCGCAATCCCTAAATTTCGCAGTTTTTCGTGTGCAATCACTCAATTTCGCCATTTTTGCTTCATAATCACAAAGTTTCGCCACTTTGGTTTAAAATTCTTCAATTTTGCTATTTTCGGGGCGCCATTTTGCTGTTCATAGCTCACACACAAGCACTAGATTTTGCCATCTTTGGCTTCGCTAGATTTTCTTTTTTCTGGAACTGTTGACCGCTAATTTAAATATTCGCTTAATATCTAGACTTCTTTGAACTTCTTCATCATAGCCTTGCTCCCGCGCGATAGCAGTGCCCGATTTTCAGCAAATCTGCCTTTTAATCAGTCTCAATCCATTGCATCGGACGTCTTCATTTGTGGAATGCTCGAATTGATGCTTCCATCGCAGCACTCGCATTTCCACGACATGAAGGGCCTGCTTGTGCCTCGTGGTCGTTCTCTGGCCATCACCCCACTTGGTAGCGGGTAGCCGGGCAGAACGCGGCCTCGTAAATCTTGGATTTGAGGCAGAAAAACACCAAGCCGTCACGGCGCTGACATGGGGGAGTTTTCGTTGAGAGAATCACCATCACCCCAAATAACGTAGTCGAGATATCTGGATGCGTCTACTTCAGATCCTCTCCTTCAACGCTGATAGTGACATGGGTTTGTGGGCCGCACTCCGTGGATTCCGTCTTCACGTTCAAGCGGAGTCCAATGTCGCCAAATCGATCATTCCAGCACTGACTGCGAGTGTCTTTTTTTAAATTTTTTGTGGGTTGGGCCCCGCGCCGCCCCAGTTCCCCACTAAACTTTCAACCCGTTTTGCCTATAGCCAGTCGGCAGTCATGATATGATAAGCGAGGCCGTGAGGTGACCAGCTGTCACGGCAGCTTCCCTCTGTATCCAATAGGAGCACGTCCACGCGAGGGCATCCTGGGCAGGACACCGACTTCCTTGGACGATTGCGGGTGGGCTGTGAACCCTGTCGGTGTTCGACAGCCGAGACTGTCTCATCGTTTGGCCCGTCTCTCCACTCTGAGCACCTCAACGGTACCGAGTGAGTTACCCACGGCCTGGCGTGCAAGGTCAGCGAGGGTTTATGGTTCGCAAACCGACCTCCATCACCGGGGATAGAACCCGGGACGGGTCCAGTCACTCGCTCTCAAGCAATACGGATAGACGAATGCTGAACCGCTCTGCACCACCGCAGCCGCGTGCGAGTGTCTTTTGGAGCCCAGCGCGACTAGACCTTGCTAGAGTGATTCCAATCGCACTGGAAGTACTGGCGCTGGATAAGCAGCTACTGCTGCAGCCATAATTTTCCCAAACTGAAATCCCTTAAAAAACATGAGTAAAAAAGCGAGAGATTAACTAAAGCTGCTGCATACAAGAACCCAAGCTGAAGCCACCAATACGCGCACTGGGGGCGAAAACACCTTGAACGAATGATACCAAGGCGCACTGGAGCCAGATGGACCAGACTGCGCAAAATTTGCTCACATGCGCAGAATGAAGGTGAAGTTCAGAAAAATTTTCTTGGCCGCAACTGCGCAATCCCCGCATATTTTTAAAAATTTCCAAAAATTTTGAAGGTCAGCCTATAATGATTACAGGCTGTTATAGGCTATCGGCATGTAAGCCTCAGCCGGAACAGAACTGCGGCCTCCCATCCAGGGTTGCTGGCCGAAGAAGTGTGGGACCAGCGCCTTGACCAACTGACGTGAGCCCCCGCGGCTCTGATCTTATCAAGTTAATATCTGTAGTAAAATAACGAATGTTTGGTTGCAGTATCATCGAGAATTGATGCGTTTGACTAACGCCGCTATGGAGAAGGATGTCGCGCATAGTATGGCCGATTTCTCACTCCAGTGGTGTCAGTTCATAACGAATGTGTGCGATGAAGGTCAAGGCAGCCGGCCGCGATGGGCCACTGATGGAATAAATTACCTGGTTCAAGTATCGGATCCTAAAGTCACAATTTATCTGGATGATCAGCAGTTCGGGGTGAGTGACCATTCCGATTAGGACTGGAGCCTAAGATGCGCAGGTGGTAGCCCTGGTAGTTAGTGACCACTGTATATTGGATGAAGCTGAGCTTGGATCATTGGCATGCTGGCTTTTTAGAATTTACAAAAAGCTATGCAGAAATGTTTGAATCACATTATTGGATCTCGAACGAACGCCACAACCAAGCCATCGCTGGGTGGACATAAGATTTCGTTGATTGAATCGCCTACGTCGTCTTCGAGTTGTCCATCTCGGAATACGAGTCGTGTCAGTTTGCCAGGAATGGCGACGGAGCCGGTACAAATGTTGATGATTTCTGATAGTCGGGCGGGATCTGAAATGTTGACTTTGCAGAAGCACAGCTTGAAGAACAGTCCGTCGAGCACTCGGAGTAGTCGGGACGATTTGGGTGAGTTAATTGGGCATGGTGGGCTGAAATCTTGCATAATGATCGATTTACATGTTTTTAGCCGCAGAATTTTCGGAGTATGAGTCGCACAGCAGACGCGCAATGCGGGAGATAAATCGTCAAGAACAGAAACGCGAGGACTATTTGCGACGGGAACTGAAACTTATTGGACGATGCGTTGATCGTAGTGAAGTGCAAGCTTCGGTTTCTCTTCCTTTGAAAAGAGCAGCATTCAGATGGCAGCGGTTGCAACATTTTGTTGGTAAGGTGGAATTTCAGTCTTTTTAAGTGGACCCCGTCGGTCAGCGTTGTGTGTTTTCAGGTCGCGGTCGTTTCGGCAGTGTGCATACGGCTCTAAATTTGGACACGGGTCAGTTGATGGCAGTAAAACAGCTGAAGCTGGTGCGGAAGCAAGATCATCAAGCCATGCAACATTTGATGGACGAGGTGATGAATTTTTCAAAGATCCAACATCCAAATTTGGTTCGGTATTTCGGTGCTGAAGTGCATCAGGTATGGAGCGGTATTTTGATTCAGGTCTGAAGTTGGGTCTGGTCTGGGTTCAGTCAAGGTCTGGGTCAGTTCCAGTCCAGGATATTAGGTATGATATGGGGTGTCGGTGTGATTTTGCCTTTGTCACGCACAGAGACGATTGGCTGAGGTTGGAGGCTACTAGTGGACGTATATTCCAAATAGGTCTGTGGGCGGGAGTTAGGGTAGGCCGAAACCATTATTCCTAGGTGACAGCAGCAATAATTTGACTAACTTTATTCCAGGACGAGATTTTGATATTTATGGAATATTGCAACGAAGGCACGTTGACCGATGCGTGCAAGGATGTGATGAGTGAGGAGATCGTTCGTTTCTACACGCTGTCATTGCTGCAAGCGATCGGAGAATTGCATCGACATAATATCGTGCACCGAGATATTAAACGTAAGCATGGGTGGGAACAAAGTCAAGCTAGTTTTCTAGATTTTTTCGTTGTTTAGCCGCAAATATTTTTCTGGCCAATGATCATCGATCATTGAAATTGGGCGATTTTGGTAGCTCGGTAAGATTGGAGGGTGATGAGACGATGGTTGGAGAACTGACGGTGTACGTTGGAACACCAGGTGAGCTCTTAGTGCTTTCCTTATCGGGTTGAAAGCCACATTATTTGTGTTTTAGCTTATATGGCGCCAGAAGTGTGTACGTGCGCGGTCGACGGATATGGACGGGCGGCTGATATTTGGAGTTTGGGATGCGTCGTATTAGAGATGATGACTGGCAAGGTGAGACCAGACCATGTTTTCGTGTATGTAGATAATGAATTAAATTTGGTTTTTAGCCGCCCTGGCATGATCTACTGGAGCCGATGGCGATAGTGTACAGAGTGGGAATGGGAGGGATTCCGGATATCCCGTCGAGTATCACAAACGACTGCCTCGAGTTCCTGCAGCATTGTTTGGTACATAAACCGAGTGAACGATGGGGAGTGGATCGACTGCTCGAGTTGACGTTTGTTAAGGTGAAATCGGGTGAAGCTACGCGTGAGTAGGTCTGATGCTCCGTGAGCTCTGAAGCTTGAAACAAGCATTTATTTGTACACATTGACTGAATGTACTGTATAGTACAAAACGAAATTTATGACTGGGCTGCCTGTAACTGAATTGCCTTTGTTTCGGGTTGAGACTAGATTGTTAGGCAGCAGGTTCGAATTGTGACAATTTTATGTTTAAGTTCTTCAACTTAGGGCAATAGAACGAACATATCACATTTCCGCTGTGTATCACATTTTAGAATCGGTTCTATCTTTGTTTCATAATGAGCATGTACGGGCAGCGAAGACAACCTGGCATTTGACACTACTGTAGCTACACAGATGGAGAAGGGCGCGAGACAGATTATGTAATGTATGTTAATAGAGCTGTCAAAAGAGCGGAAGTGAGCAGAATTGAGTTGGGAATAGGAATGGCTGCGGCATTGCAGAAGTCACCGATACACGCGCATGTCAGGAGTACGTCTCGCGGTACTGCACCGATGTCGGGCGGGATCGTGCATCTGTTGAGTTCGATTTGGGTTGGCAGAACGGCCGAACGTGGCTGGCAATCGGCAACTATCCAATTGGGTTGACCTGAAAGGGAAGAGACCTCCAGCTGCAGTAAGCAATGCAGGCGCTAGGCAGCAGCTGGAAGCTACAGTAGATCATAAAATCCTCTCCTGCTGGTTTTGTATGGTCAGGTGGTCGAGGGCGTTTGTGCCGGGTCATAGAGCATTTTCGTCGTGGATAGCTGTGGTAATCGGAAAGACCACCCAGGTCGACTTACCTGTGGAAAACCATTGCACAGTTCGGAGGCACACAGCATTGTCTTGGAAGGACGCTCGGCAGTCTAGAATTGTCCCATTTTGGCAAGTTACCGTTTTTAGTATCCGCTGATTGCATTTATAACATAAGAGAGCGTTAGCTGAAACGAGCCAGTGTAAAGAGCGCATGGAACATTGGAATTCTCATACCACGAAGAGGAGAGTAAAAAGTAATGGTAATTAGAAATATCCAATTTCCCTGGCCCAAAATGCTTATGCTCATGGTTTTAGTATCCGACAGATCAGGTTGTACACGTCACCTTTACTCTACGCCGTGACCGCTACTACGTATACGAGGCCAGGCCAATGCTGTGCAGATATCCACGCAGTCTGGTCGCCAAGGGAATAATTGACTCTGGAGCCGTACCAAGCGCCGACCCTGGAAGTTTTCCATGACGCTATTTACGGATACAGGCTATGAATGAATAACAAGAAGGGGGTTGCATGATCGATAAAAAAGGATGATTGGTCAACGAGCTGTGACTATCGGGCATCTTACGGTCAGCCTTGGCTGTGCAGTCGCATTCTTCATGGTGACACTGTACACCTGTACTGTACACAGTGACAATAGTGATACTGTACAGTGCAGTGACACTTTAGAAAGCACAGGAAGGCCAAGATACTGTACCACCAACCAAATTCACTCCAAGGTGCTCCCCAGAATTCATGCATGGGTCTTGGGTCAACCATATTTTGTTGTTCAACAAGGCGGAAACTACCTGGTTGTAATTTCATGAAAAAAGCTGGAAGTACTGCAGAGATATTGAGTGAGTAATCCAGACTGGTTCTCGGTTTACATTGGACTGACCTGCTTTCCATTGCTTCCCTGTTAGTGCCGTCAAGAGTTGGGCCGCCCTCGTGCAGGAAAAGCTTGTCTCCGCATTTATTCAGGGTCTGTCCAAATCTCGCAGCAGGGACTGTTATGTAATCAGCTCACGCAGGTGGCGTAGGATACTCGTATGAGCGATCGAGGACTGTGTGTGTGTAACTTTCCAGGCGAAGTGGAAAGACGGCTAGCACCAAAATAGGGGTCTGATACCTCCCTGCTCAGGAAGAGCATCCTGTCTCCCGACCGCCAAGAAACGCTGGTTTCATCTGAAAAGGCTGCGGGGGGGGGCTTGCATGATCGATAGAATGGATGCGTTGGTCAATGAGCAGTGATATTGTAGGGCGCTGATATGTCTTAACGAGGTCCTGTTATCAGACTGATGTGGTCAACCGATGTGATCGATGTACAGTAGTTCTACACACTGTATCTTCTCGCGTTGCACCCTTCTCTGCGCGCAGTATTTCTACAGTATATCTCTGTCATTGCGCTGATGATGACAGCACAGTGCGGTCGACACGTCCTCTTATCTTCAAGATGACTACAGCACATCACATACAGACCAACACCTCAGTATCTACTTAGATTAGGTTCGATCGAACCTGCCTGCATATCTGATTTGAGTAGCCACCATGTGGCATCTGTGCGGTCAAAATTGAATGCCTGTATTTGCTGTATTTATTTTGTGCAGTCATGTGCAGTTTGCACAATGGGCCAGTGAAGCTACAGTTCATTAGGCTCTTTTGGAGGACCCGGTCGTCTGTACGGTAGATCTGCTGGTTTTCTAGGTTTACAGCAGTTGGTTCGATATAATTGTTTCTGTCCGTCAGATACCTTTCGAACTTTCCGTTCTTCCTTGTCTGCCCAGCTTGTAAGTGCGTGATAAAGAAGAAGCCCGTTTGTTCACTAGATGCTTGCCATTCCTTCGCTTCCTCTCAACATTCCAGTCCGACCTGACGTTCAGCTATGACGTAACCCATGCGGCATCGCGTCGTGACTCGCTGTATCAATAATGCTCACCTAGCTGACACCTTTACAAGTTGGTTGCACCTTGGAGTAACGATTTTGGAAAAGTTCACGTTTCATTGCTTCTAAAACTTCCACTGTGCCAAGCTCACTTTAGCACACTGCCAACAACATTCTTCGTTACGTCGTAAAAGTTTTATTTTTTTTACTAGGTTCTAAAAATCCGTCATTTCCTGACCGAAACCGTTGGCTGCTTAGTTTTTGACAAGAATGCGTTCAAAGAATTCGTTCACTTAGTGCAGCATAGTCGAGTCCCTCATTGCCAACGAGCCAGGAGGGCAGTGAGTGATGGAAGAGGAAAATATATTTCTTATGAAAGTCTCCTCGAGCTGATGTATTCACCGATTTACTAGTCGACATGGCACGTTTTGAATGGACGAAAATCGGGAAAGCACGCCTTGGATATGACACACAACTGCTTTAGCTCATCACAAATTCTCACAAGCGTAACAATTCCCTTACCCAACCGAGTCGCGCTTCGTTTCGTATTCCCTTGTTCCAACACCCTCGCACTGCCGACCAGTCAATCAGTGGAGGCGAGTGGCGGGCACGACGCGGCGAGTGGCCGTTATAGCCTTTAATTCCAAACGGGCATTCGAGTAAATAGAGCAGTGGGTAATTGGAGAAGTTATTGAAAAATGAAAAGCATTTTTATGCGATCACTGCCCGTTTATTTTATGTTCATGATTTTACTGCCATCAGGTTAGACCACTAATTCTTCTTTTTGATAGCCGCAATTACAGCCAGTGGGACACTGGCCTCAATGCACTCTTTTCAATTGAAAAGGTTTAGGATTTGTGGAAGGTTTTTATCTGAGCCATGGCCCAGCCCATGAATTAGTTCTTTCTTTCAGCAATCTCATTAACCTGTTATGAATGTGACGAGCGGAAAGCAGGTGATTGGTGCTCCAGTCCGAGGAAGCGTGAATGCAATGCTGCCACTTCTATCTGCCTCAAGTACTTGCATAAGGAGGGAAAACCAGGTAAGCAAGGGTTGGCAGGCACATGTGTACATGTGAACAAGGTCAGGTCAAGATGTCAGCAGTAACTGTGACATCTCATGTTGCAGTGCTAACGAGTTGGAAAGTGCAGTCTAAGTTTCGGGGAAACCTAATGAAGAATGGTTTTGAAATGAGGACGATATTCTCTCATAGAAATCCATAGAGACCCCTTACTGCTCGAAGAAGCATACCAGTAAAAAGGAGATCGAGTTCAAAAATTCAACTGAAAATTGCTTGTCTCTGAGCAGACATTTCGTTTAACCGAGCTTTCCCAAGGTGGCCTCACTGGCCCCCTCTATAAGAGTCCCCTCATAATGTACTTGGCACTTCATGGTCTTCCTCGACGGGACTAATTGACTGCCAGTCAATTACACTTGACAGTCAATTAGTCACAGGCTTTGCCGCGTTGATGGTCGAGGAACCGCAGACTACTGCCAAGAGCCTAATCACACCGCAGTCATCATCTTTTCTTCCGGCCTAGGTGCGTGTAACCACGTCATGGCAAAGTGTGATCTTCGAAGCTACTACACTCAAAACAAAATTAATGCATGCGAGCGATCGGTTCGGAATCGTAATGGGGCATTGACTGTGTCGGAGACGTGCACATGCGACACTGATTTATGCAACGACGCCACGCTTAGTGCTGCCAGAATGATCGAAATGAAATCTGAGAATCGTCACGGCTTGACGCCCGCCTCGGTCGACCATGGAGGAGATACAGAATCAGAACACGAGACCAGCGACGAAGCCGTCGAAAGCCACGCACCCGAAGTGAAAGAAGGGGAGCACGAATCATCGGGGGATAAGCCAGGCAACAGTGCTGTCACAATCTCGAACATGGTTCATGGTGTTGCTATGGTCATGCTACAGTTTGTGTTTGTGTGCAGTGTGACACTTATGCGGCTTTAAGAACGATCTGTTTTTCTACGGTATCTGCTACTTTGAGGTATGGTATTCTTTAGAGGCGTATGTACCGACCACAGTATATCGCATAGTCATATAACGTTAATTTATGCACTGTTTGGTATGATAATAAGTAAGAAATTCTGTTCTGCAGGTTGCTTTAAACCGATCATCATGATCAGGGTTATGGTTTTTTTAACATTTCCTGCATTTTACCCCTTCAATCAAAGACACAATAGACAGTAAATTTTTAATCACAAGCTTCATAGATCGCTTAATCGATCACTCTGTCATCTCGTGGAGAGCTAGCAAAAGCAAGTTCCTGGTCATAGTGGCCTTACGGCTGTCGATGGATGATTTTTTTAAAAAAATTTTGTGGCCCGAAGCCCGCTTTTGCCTTTAGCCGGCCAGCAGTCAAACCTTATAAGCAGGGCTGTGCGGGGACCAGCACACACAGCAGCTTCCCTCTGCGTGTCTCCACTAGGGGCACCTCAACGCGAGGGCATCGTGGACTGCACACCGACTTCCTCGGACGATGATGTGCGGGCTTTGAACCTTGTCGGTGTTCGACAGCCGAGCCTGTCTACTCGTCTGGCTTCCGTCTCTCCAGTCTGAGCACCTCGACGGTACCGGGTGAGTCGCCCACGGCCTGGCGTGCAAGGCCAGCAAGGGTTTATGGCCCGCTGACCGACCTCCATCACCGGGGATCAAACCTGGGACGAGTCCAGCCACTCACTACGAAGCAATACGGAGAGAAGAATGCCGAACCGCTGCACCACCGCGGCCGCTGCCCATGGATGATGCTAGGTGAGCTAAACCTACATACTGAATAGCTCTTACTGACTCGTACATTGCCGTTCATCCTGCTGTACACCCAACAGGCGACAGCAACTTATCGCAAAAGCAAGAATGCAAGTTTTGAAAGTCCCTCTGCTGGTTCAAAGTTGGATATCTGATCCTAATACGGATCGATCCTTGATCTTCAGAAGCCCGTCGGATCTCACACGACCCAGATCCCCTCTAGCTCGGGCACACCCTAGTTATTGCAAAAGCGCGTCAAGACACCCGAAGGTGCATTGGCCTGTCCGGGGCGAACTACGACAAGCCCATGGATGGCCCAAGCCACAGGAACGAGCCCATGCAGTCATCAACGCCTCAATATGATTTTCTACGCCAATCGCACACTGGCCGTTTAGACTCATAAAACAAGAGAGCAGCCGCGCGTGTCGGGAGTGAAGGAGGTTCTGATGGTCCTGGGCCCAAATTACCCAGAGTGCAATTCAGAGGAGGAACTCCATGCCAGTTACCACTCGATGCCTGCAAACCAAATCGATCTCGACCTCGATCTCGCTCTCGGCTTTTCCCTGACCTAGGTGAAGCACACCTGCTCTGAACGTGCATTGATAGGAGCAGATATGGTTTCTAAGCCCTACAAGGGTCATGGCTCAATTTTTTGACGAGAGCCAAGCTCTTGAATCTGCACGTGTGAGGATTTTCTGGTTTTTGGGATGCCTCTGATTAGATAAGATTGCAAATACTGCGGTTGTGGGTACGCTGAACAGATCGAAGTTGCGGTCGACGAAGTCAGAACACTCGCACTCAACCCAGCGACATGTGTAACCAGTTCTGGTAGCGTAGGGGGGGGGATTGTATTTTTTTTGGTTTTTTTTTTTGGGGTTTGTTGGGTTTGTTTGGGTGGGCCCGCGCCGCGCCGGCCGCTGGGGCGAGGAGGGAGGCGGCCGACCCAAGTCGGCGGGACAAAAATTCCGACTGGAGCAGGCAAGTCTTGCGACTATACCTACGGCTGAAACATCAACCCGAGGGGTTGACGTCTCCCAGCCAGGGGAGAGTATCGACTACTCTCTCCCACTCGCCATGGCCTACCAGGCATGAGGGTTACACATGTCATCCTGCCGAGACTTGTGGGACAACCTCTTTGACAAGACATACAAGGAGATTAGTGATTCATAAAAGGTGTTGAGGAGGAGGTAAGCAAATTTCCTAATATTAATTTTATGTTTGACTGATGGATTGAAGCGCCTACTGTATATGATGGTTAAGGTGGTCGAGTGAGGGCTCGTGGCCTGGTGTTAGGGTCTGCTTCTCACGTCAGGTGCGCATTTAGGGGCGACTGTTCGACTCGAGGTCCGGCAAATCATTTAGAGTGTAAAGTGTCCCTTCACCCTCGGGTGCACAAGCGTTTGGTGATGTGGCGAAACATGTTCATGAAGAGGAACATGAATATAAACGTGCGTAACAGCCTCAAATGCAAACGGTCGCGAAGGTGGAAGGGTGCAATAAACTGGTCTGCCGCTGACTGCGACCACTTGTACCAGTATATTTGATTCACGACAAACAGATTCGAACATGCAACAACAATTTTAGTCATCCAGATAAGTCAGTCTCACTATCAGTGCGCTCTGCAGAAGGCGGACGAAGCCCTGCTTCAGAACCTTACTGCAGATCCAAACTGAAAGAAGAGCCATTCGAACTTACGGTAAGTTCTTTTGTTGAACTTGACCCTCTCGCTGCCTATTCTCCTTTTTAGAACTCGTTTACGCTGGAAAGAAGGTCAACGCGAGTGGCTGCTACAACAATGCCGGTGTCACATGTCAAAATGCCCCTCCTCCACACAAGTAACTAACCCGCACAGTCTTTTGATGTTTTGTTGTTGCAACCTCATTGATCGATGGTTGGTTGTATTTGCCAAGCAATTGAACAAGTGGCTTCGCAACATGTACAGTAAACGGATTGCTGGAGGAATGAACAGTTCATGCCGACCTACATATTATTGTACGAGAATGAGTTGCAATCAGTTGGCTTGACGGCCACTTTAAGAGTTATTGCCATGCCGTAATGGAAGAACTTTGAGAAAGATGGCGTAAATGTTATACGGGTAACTTGGCGGGTGATTGCGCCAAAAAGTGTTGAGTATTGGACTGATTCATTGTCATTTATATGCCAGTTGCAAGAACTTTTTGAACTCCCCTCGTAATAGCGTACTTATTAGCTCAAGGCACCTATTGTGTAGTAGCTTCGTGAAAACTGACAAACGGTGCATTACGGCGATAAGCATCGCACTAGACCTAACGACCGCGTACTATATTATTTTCGAGGCAGCAAGTCCATCAGCTCCTCGTTATGCAAGGCTCATCAAAGACTTGTCTTCGGGCGAAAAACTAGGGGAAGGAAGGGCGGATGGCCTCCAATCGTTTACCTCAGAACGGTGGGAAAATCAATATCAAACCTGGCATTCAGAAATCAGCGGCGATCGTTTTGGTATCAGCAAAACCAATAGTTTGAGATGCGTGCAAGAGGAGGCTGCTTGACACGACCTACTGTGGAAGGGGCACTTGTCGCTGCCAGTGTCCCTCCGAACAAGGGGGCCTGTGACACCGGTCCCAAGTGGTCATTGCATGTGCGGTGAGGTCACCACAGTCAGGCACACTGCTGCAAGGGCATTTGCCACCTTCGGCGGGATAGATGAAAACGTGTGAGTGAGTGAGAGAGCAGTCCGCTCGAGATCCTGTAAGGACAAATTTGCGGTGACTTGGTGAATTGTATTTACGCTGGCAGTAAACGCGCGAATTGTTGGGCTTCACCAAGGCATCTTGCACCACGGAATACCGATCGGCAGGGCTGTTTGGTACAGCTCATGGGGACCCGAGCGAAGCTGCCGAAAGAAGTTCAGACGGCGGGTGGTTAGTGCAAGCTTTGTTAGTCCAAACTGCGCCTGTTGGTCACGGAGGGCCACAGTAGTGGAACTATCCCATTCCCGCCTGCGTATCAAATCTGTTGGTCCCGCTCAACATTATTGTATCTAGTATTAGTCGCACGACGAAACATCTGTCTGCTTGTGAGTACGTGATACATTGTCACCGAGTACATAATGAAAGTTCTGTATGCATTAGTCAAAGTTGAACAGGATGGTTCAGAGGTCAATTCGGGGAGCACACCAGAATTTTATCCTCAGCACGCTCGATTCAAGATCCTGCAACGGATGGATGTCTTGAAAGCGTGAAGTCGATCGGAATCGAAAGGTTACTACTTGGCACTAACAGATCGGTGCTTAGACATATGACTACGCCCAGACCACGCAGGGGGCCGAGTTAGAGGTAGGCGGGAAAGGTTATATTGCTTGCTGGCGTCAACACTACGTTCGTGTCTGACGTCTAGCACGATTTTAGATTTTCGTGCTTGGGGCATTTCCTTTTGCTGATTAACCCTTTACACTCAAAAGCAACAGTCGCATGCCCTTTTCCCCTCTTATCCAGATCTGGGTGCTTCTTGTCAGCACGGGCTACTTACGTAGAAACAGGACAACATAAATCTGTGGACGAGCATTGCGTACGAGCTGGCCAAATCAATCAGAAAATGCAGCCGATACATTTACGAACAAGATGCTGATTAGTGCGTGATGACGATCGAGAGGTGAGGATATGACGGTCGGTGGTCGTGCTCACCTATGCAAGCACACATTCTACTGCAGGAAAGTAAAATTAGAAACTGCGCAAGTGGTAACATTACCGAAACATGCATGAGATGTAATCACTTGTGTCATTGTTTCCCATGCCCCAATAAACGTATCAGGAACTTTAACGACTTCTTATTTTTAGAACAACCTGAAGAGGAGAGAGCGAACTTGTCATCGGACAGATCAAATCTAAGACTAGTGTCGATAATCCTAAACTGTTCCTACATCGGTCACGTCGACAGAACCCCCAGCACGAGCGCAAACCAACCAGACACTTATTTCCTTTTTCATTCAATGTGACCGGCACTGGAGCACGTGAAAACGACTGAACTAAAAGCACGGGACACTTCATAGAACACGGTCTAGTGTTAGGCACGTACGGTGGATACGTGAGAAATGACTATAGCAACCAAAGTCAACCAGCTGTGCGGCCGTGTTGACCACTGCCTTTTATTTGCAATGGCCAACAACCCGTCCTTATATGTATGTCAAGGGGAAAAAAAATCGATAGCAAACGAAAGCGAGTGCGTGTTAGATACCTAATGAACGAAACAAAGCCTGGCAATCTTGCTTTCTTCACAGATTTCTCCATTGCGCGCATAAATCTACTCTCAGCAAATGGAAAATTCTATGGCGAATTCCGTTCTGTGCACAATAGTTGGTTGGAGGAAGTTTTTCGTCGGCTGGTTCTTTTCCATACCTAGGCGGGAGCAAACCTGAACAGGCACGTGGCCCAGCGTGGGTGTGCAATGACGTGTTCATCGACGGCGGCCAATCAGGTTTCGTCGGATGGAAACACGTTAGACGACGTGTTCGACGAGGGCTCACGCCATTGGTCGACGATTAGTCACGTGTGGGCAGCCGTGCTGGAAGGAGTGTTGCGCGAGTAATCGCAATATCGACCCAACGAAAACGTATTTGGTTGGCGACGACGGGCTTGTTCGTCGTCGCTCTCGCCTGCAACGTATCCTTTAAATTTCGTCATCACTTCGTACACGTATTTATAAAAGTCAGAGAACTCGACTCGGTTCAGTTGGACCTTGTTGTCTTCAATTGTGGTTGATATTTTCCCATTTCTTTCCTAATTGGAAAATGAATTCAGAAATCGCTTACCAAGCTGGTTGCTAAGCCTCTGACCACTGACCAAAGCAGGGGTCCAGGTTTCAGCAACTATTTTCTTTTATAAGAGAAAGGTAAAGCGATTTTATTCGCTTTTTCGCCCTAAATTTTTTGTTTTTATTTTGCTTTTTGGAGATTTATCTAAGATTCGCTTATGGTGCTATAGATTTTTTCTAGGACAAATTATGGCAGTCAAGTTTTCGAGATTGTACTAAAACGTTCTCCATCTTTCATTTCGACAGTACACGTATTTAGACGAGAGTGTTTCCTGTTAGAAACATATTTTCCATATCCGGAATATTCTGTTTGAGCTCACGCAATGTCTGAAAACAATTTTCTAAGCTAGAAATTTCCATTCGACTATTCTAACCTTGACGTTTCCAAAACAAGTTAGATGTTTCTATCGGCGATGTTAAGCCTCGCTGAAATCAGCCCACCGCCCCATCAGCCGATCAGTTCTTATCAAAAGGGAGGGCAACCAGTTGTGAAATTTTATTAGTGCCAGCTGCGTGTTATTTTCGAACTAGGTGTTCCCATATCTGGCAGTTGGTTAGGTTTGAATAAGGCGTGCAGATATTTGCCTCAGCTTGCGCAAACTTTCGTTTGGTTGCGTGAGACTAGGTGCTTCGTCACGACCTGGTGCACTTTAGTACCAGTACTGTACTGTATCCCCCCATTCTTTACGCAATCAGCACACTTACATTGTGAAATTGTTGAACCAATTCTAAACCGTGCTTCTTTTTCAGATTGTCACTTTTGATCTTGATAAATAAATTTGATAATTTATTCTGAAATGTCTCCTGGAGGACGTGCAACCATGAAGCGTCAATTCGATGTGGACGTGAGAAATGCCGCGGAAATATTGAACTGTGCGAAACGACAAAAGGTGGCTTTGACGAAGAACGCTACCGATTCTGTCAAGAATTCGGCCACTCCAACATCGTCAAAATGCGCTCCATTGAGTCCATTACCCGAAAAACAAGACCAAACCGTGGATGCTAATCAAAGCTCGAAGAAAAGCGAACAAAAAGTGCAATGCGTTGGTCCATATCGATTATTGGCTCAGTTGGAAGAAAATTCGCAAACATTCACGGCCATCGATACTCGACGAGAAGGGCGATTGGTGATCTGTCGTCGATTGGATCGATCCAAGTACGAGCATATGCTGCAAGTCAGTCATCGACTGGTCTCCGAAATGGACGACGTGAACGCGATGGACGAGGAAGCTAGCAGACGGTCCTATCAGCAAATATTCCCTGCAGGCAGCGAATTGGTGGCCGGCGATGATGGCCACTTTTATTATTTCGAACCCAAGAACTACGGATCGCTGCACGCTTATGTGGTCGAGAGAAAACGACTGAGCGAAAAAGAATGTTTGTTGGTTTTCCGCCAAATCCTCGGTTTGCTCGTCTATTGCCATCGTCGCCGAATCGTCCTTCGAGACCTGAAATTGAGAAAGTTCGTTTTCGCTGATCCCGAACGTCGTACGATCCGTTTGGACGGGATCGATGAATTGTTCGTATGTCCGGATAGAAAGGAGGGGGACGAGGAGTGGCAAGACGATAAGATCACGGATCGTCACGGATGTCCGGCCTATGTTGCACCTGAGATCTTGGACATTAACCAAAAATCGTATTCGGGACGTGCTGCGGACATTTGGAGTTTGGGTGTGTTACTGTACATCGTCTTATATGGTCGCTATCCATTCTACGATACCACACCGGCTCGTTTATTCGCTAAAATCCGTCACGCGCAAATTCAATTGATGGAAGAACCTGGAATCAGTTTCGAGGCCCGTTCACTCATTCGATGTCTCCTACGACGCGATCCAAGCGAACGTCCATCGGCTATGGATATCTTGTCTCATCCCTGGCTGCAGTCCGGAGATCGAGCCAAGTACACGTCGAGGCGATCGTGCGGAATGGTCGGAACGGTGGTGCAGACCTTGACTGGAATGCGATTCGTATTGACGGAAAGGGATACCGACGGCGATCAATGCGTCCCGTGCGTTGATGCCCCCAAATACGATTCGAGCAAAAAAGAAAGTAAAACCAGCAAAGAAACGAATCGAGCAAACGGAAGTGACGATCCCGCTGTGCCCACTCAGTGAAAAGCGAAATAATTGAGCCCCCTGTCGGCTATGTGCATAGGTTTGGTAAGGTTATGTGCAAGGGTGCCCTCTCTACCCCGCCACCCACTGCCCGTGACATTGCCAAACCTTGCACATACCTGACGAGCCCCATTGTCCGAATGATGACGTCAGTGGTTATGTACTGTACACACCTATAATATACTGCACCCGGGTTATCCGTTGACATGATATCAGCATGTTCCCGTGCTCTTTGCCAATAATGCGTAGCACTTTCTAGTCTCCTATATGAGGTACCACGCGTACGAATAATGGTCCTGTGATGACGGCCCATGTGGGAGTTGAATTTGAGAACTAGTCTGGCAGACCAGAATCACAAACAGAATGCGGTAAATACCGACTCGAACCAGTTCACGTTGAGAATCGAGTAAACACCAGAACTAACGAGAGAATGCCATCCTTCCATTCACCACTAAAAACGTATCCTGTCTCGATTGCGTCATATTTTTTCGGCTTCCCAACCAAGCGCATTCCAATTGCGTCATGCTCGAGGGCATTTTTGACTCATCTACCACACAATGCCAACTCAACTCCTCTTCCACATTTCATCATCATCTCTCACCGAAGCCACAAATTCCTGCTCATTTATCGATTGCAAGGTCAATAAAGTATTCAACAGTAGAAAATGGCTTACGTGCCAAGGAGCTACCCGGGACAAAAAAACCAAATCCTATACGTGCCTTATGTCCAGTCTAGAACAGTCTCCTGGCCTTCTCTCTTCACGTAGGCCTAATAACAAATGAATGTACTTTGTGTTCAGTGTAAAATAAAATGTCAAATAACGTACAACAAATCAACTTACAACTGCAATTTAAAACTACCTTGGATCCGAATCTCGAATAAATCACCGATCACAAATACTAGAAAACGAAAAAGCAACATTCCTGCATCATTTGCACATTCATGACAAAACTGCACAATTTGCATACACAATGAATTTGGAATCAAAATAAATTAGAGTGGAAGCAAAAAAGAATCTAAAAAAGGCTTGTTCACCAGGCACTCAGAGTTGATAAGAAACCGTCCCGGAATCTTTTACTCTCGCCTGAATGTCATCCTCGTTCAGCGAATTTGATGAAGAAACATTAAAATTTTCCAACGTTTCCAATTCCACAATTTCTGGACTCTTTGAATGCGTCGAATTTGTCTTGGGTAGTTGGAGATGAGTACGAGGAGAACTATGGAATCGTCCATTCGTTCTGTTCTCATTCACCACATCCAAACTGCGTCCACTGCGGGCATCTATATCGCCGGCCAACGATGGATTGAAATCGCGTTGATCGACTGTACTTAAATTTTCGTCAACACCAAATCCAGCTTCGATATCGATACTCAATGCGGCGCCAGTCGAACACGATGACTCATCGCTGCTTGCCATTCGACAAACTCGCGCTTTCCTTCGTTCATTGTCCAAAGTATGGCGCGGATGACCACGACGTAAATGCACTGACGCCGTGTCCATTTCTTGTTCCTGTCCGAAACTTGTCGTTGCCGATGTGTTCTGCGAGCCGCCCACATGCACCAAAGTCACGTGCGAGCCAGTCGACGTGGCGTTGCTGCCTGCAAAAGGACAAAAACAAATAATGAACCACATATTTAGCAGTCACGTGAGGCGTGGCACGCGGCTAAGGACATTTCCTGTCACTCCCACAAAATAAAGACCCTGATAATCACTAGTCCCCCAGACATAGAATTAGAAGGGAAGAACGGAAACAAAACCAGTGACGCGAAGCCTCTAATTAAACTAGCCCAGTACAACTCTGCAATTAGGCTGGCTAGAATGTACGGAAAGCCCGGAAGCCGGAATAGTTATGTACTGAAAAGACACATGCACCAAAGCACGAGATTACCACCTTCCTACAATGCCTTACTTATTCGATTCGGGTCCTGGGTGCTTACACTATTTCAAATATTCTTCAAGAAACCACTTTTTCTGCTGTGTCTTGTTATTTTGATGAACATGTCACAACACAAAATATACCAGGCTTTGTCAAACACTACTCTTGCCTCCATTAGGATCAAGCGGGTTTTTGAATCATCTACTACACAATGCCTACTCAACTCCTCTTTCGCATTACATCATCATCTCGCACCGTAGCCACAATTTTTTGCTCATTTATCGATTGCAAGGTCAATAAAAGACTTTAACAGTGGAAAATGGCTTACGTGCCGATGAGACACCCTGGACAATAAAAAGCCGAGTTCTATACGTGCCTTATGTCTACCACCACAAACCAGTGACAGTGGCATCATCTGAAACAAAGTTAGTCCCTAAATCAACAGTTGGGCCTGTTACCAACAAAATTGGTTGCAGTATTAACTTTCCACCTGCAACTTTTCTTTAGCATTGATGATTTAGGCACTCATACATACTTTATGAAATGTCTTTTACCCATGGTGCTTTAAAATATTTGAAACCACTTGGTATAGTCAAAGTGCGGATTTATGGTAATTGAGTTTTCATTAAAATGCCGCCACCTTTTCCTTTATGCTCTTATTTCCACAAAAATACCTAAATACGCAAAAATCAGACATCTAATCTATCGTAATGAGGAACAGTGAAATGGGTAGGAAACTTACGATCAGTTCTGGCTTCATACTAGGCGCGGAAAATGATTTCCCCTGGTTTTTCCAGAAAAAGCTTAGATTTTCCCCTGATTATTTTCACACTGTCGCAGCACTAATCTCAATTGATTTGCTGACGTATGCTGTAATTAAAAGGCCATCAAAAAAGGCGGGCGATTCTAAATTTGAACCCTCAAACTGCAACCGCTCAGTTTTCCTTGATTTTGGCTCTAAAATTCCTACTTTCCCAGGTTTTCCAGAAACTTCGCGGATTCCCTAACTTGTCCAGGTTTTCCAAGTTTTGTACGAACCCTGTAGTCATGATTATCTAATCGTAAGCAATTCTTAGTTTTGCTTCAAAAACATGTATATTGACCATTGAGACTTAAAATTCACGCGCCTCACTTCAGAATACGGACCCAGGCCAGCAGCGACGGACCCACCGGTCCGGCTGAACCAACACGCTGATCCAGGCCGGATAGGTTTCTGGTAGATCAGATCGAAACTTTGAATCCCCGCCCGAACATCTTTCTCAGACAGCTAGAATTTACAGTTCAATGCACTGGAGTGGCCGCCCTGTCATTTCTTTGAGCGAAGAAGTGGCCAGTAGGCGCGTAGAAGGTGGTACGGATACATATAGAAAGAAAATTCAAAAATGGTCCAACGTTATATACGGACGGGCACTCCGGTGGGCTGAAGTGTGAAGTCTAGCCTAAATGAAGAGATACTCGATACAAAGCTGGTGAGAAAAAGATATTGTGGCGGGTTCAAAGTTCCGATCCGACCAATCCAAAGCTTAAATTGGCTCCACCGAACCAGTCCGGTCTGAATCAGCGGGTAGGCTCAGCCGGGCTACGTCATCTTTCAACCATAGCCAAGCCCTGGACAGGGCACTCGAGGGCTAAAGAACACTTATTCGATAATCACTTTGTACCCAGGCGGGAGTCGAACCCTCCCGTCAAAGTGCGCAGCATCGGTGGAGCCCAGGCAATCAGTTTCTTACCTGTTTGACTGTTGATGCTAACATTCATCAGTGTATTCGAAGAGGTATTGTTCTCTGCCGTAGCTGAACTGGGCGACAAATCTGAGGGTCGGAGCAATGCAACACCGTCCTCTGTCCCCATCTCGTACTCGTCGTCATCGATATAGCTAACTGTGCGGCAGGCAATATGCGATTGTTCGCGTTGAGCATTACGTTCACTGCCTCGTCTCGAAGGCACCTAAATCAAGGATAGAAAAGTTATTGCAACGGTAAATGCCAGCATTGAGCTTGCTCACCACTTCGTAGCTGTGCTCGCTGATAGTAGCGTAATAATGAAGACTTGAATCGGAATGAGCCGAGCCAACGACTGCTGGAGGAGTTGATGGAATCGAAGCGCTAGTAACTGCTGCGGCTTCCATTCTCGCACGTAAAGCATCCAACGATTCTCTGACCGTAATGAACCTGTAGCTAGGCTCTCGTTTGGCATTGCTACTGCCCGATATCGCTTCCGCAAGAACGTCCCGGCCAGCGTAACCTGGGGCGTACGATGACGTGGCACTATCAGCAATCATCGAGCGTCCATGACCAAAACTGGCGGCGGTGGATGTAGACGGCATCGATGAGTCACGTTGCTCTGTTGCCCGTTGCCAATCGTTCGTTGAGAAAGGTGCAACAGAATACCGCTTTTCAGGAACAGGCGGCGCCCGATCATATCCTTCTATGTCCTGGGCGGGCTTGTGGCTAAATGGTTTTCGAATGATCGAATATTCTTCTCCATCGCTACGACTTCGACGAGGACGGGCAAAGCGGACGGATCTTGGTCTGATACTTCCGTAAGCAGGTACCGTTCCAGTACGACCATGTAGAGCTGGTGGTTTGGCGGAAGTCAAGGCTGAAAAAAAAATTTTCAATTAGGTCTAGAAAAAATGCAAATACAAAAATCCTTGACCTCGGCTGTTGGAATTCTCATCGCTGCTGCTACCATTGCTGACTCTATTCGGAAACACACAACTGTAGTGTTCCTCGCTACTTTTAATGCTGCTGTAGGGATCCTCGCTGCCACCGTACTGAGACTCGATCTTGCTATAGACAGCATCCCCGTTAGCACCAGGTGTTGCGTCATCACCGTTCTTGCGAGACGTCGTCGCCTCCGCACGATCCAAACCTTGCCAACGATCACGACCGTTTTGACTAAGAAATTTCGGGTAATCATAAGGATGCGAAGCGCGCTTTAACGGCAACCGAGGCACGGGCGGTGGCACTGTTGACATCGACTTGCCAGTGCGGAATTCGTTGACACGCGAATAAAATGGATCAATATCGCCCCTAGGATTTGTCCTCGATGATTGACCAGGTCGCTTAGCAGTGTTGATTTCGATCTCATCAATTTCATCGTACGTTCCTGGCGGTGGACGGATTTTTGAATAAGTGTGCTCTTCTCCGTTTTCATTGACTCCATCTTCTCTCGAACCCGAGAATCGCCCACGACGCTCAGTTTCGCATACGGCAGGATTTCTATCGACGCTTGCATAAAGTTCTGATGTACTACTTTCGCGAGTTAAATTTCCGCGTCCAATACCACCAATGGATGCTGAAGGAGTGGATGTGGGAAGAACGGGCAGCGGGGCGGCCGGAAATTGATACAGCCTAGCTTGAGATCCTGCAGCGGCATCGACAGATACTGCATTCGATTGACGATTCACCGCACCATTAGCGCTTGTTTTTCGGGCCTAAAAATAATAATTTTAAATCCGCCTAATCTATGATTCGAGAGAAAGCAAGGAAACAAACCTTTTTAAACGGACGCCCTGAAAGACCAGTTTCTCCAATGTCTTGATACCCGTCACTGCAATTGCGTTCAAATTAGTGCTACATTTTCCAAATAGAATACATAATTTTACAAATTCAGCTTACTTTTGTTCAGCATTTCTTCTTTCCGACTTTTTCAACCAGCAAGCGCAAGCCAGAACGACGAAGACCAACACGAAGCCGGCAGCTCCGCCCAAAACAATTGCAATAATGGATGTATTTTGATCATCCGCGGAATCCGATAATTCCAGCATAAAATCTTGTTTTGCCTATAAATTTCTTACATGCGGCAAAATTAAAAGCTGTGCAAATGAATAACTGAGATTTTTGTGGGATATTTTTCGTGTTTTTCTCGGGTATTTTGCGGAAATACGAGCTGGTCGGGGCGCACATTTGACAAAGGCACTTACTGTAGCGCGGGAAATTTAAAAAAGAATGTAGTCAATGACCTAAAATTTTGTTATACCACGACGATGTCACAAGCTGTGCGGAAAGCACCTGAAGTTATGCCAATTTTCTAGAAAAAGACTGCTGGAACTTATTGCGCTAGGTGCACATTAAAGGCGATATGGTCAGTGGTAATGACCACTGTTGGAATCGAGTAGGACATGCATTACGAATGCAGAGGCGAGAAAGTGCGCAAATATAAAAGGGGTCAATGTTTTCACTCACGCTGATATTCCAAACGTACGAGCACCCTGTTCCATAAACCTAAATTCCAGTGGCCCTATATATGGTCAGAGAGGACTGCACTACTGCACCCAATCAATAAAGAAGAGCCTGCTGTTCAATCGTCTAGCCATCAGGAAGACCAAGAATCTTAAAATGACCAAGTCAGCTATTTCGGCAGTCATCGCCTGCTTGATCATCTGTTCGATGGAAAGTGCAGTTGGCAGTGGTAAGAGTGCCGTACCTTTAGGGGGGAGCGCTGGCTTGGGGCCTACACTTAGTGACACTACGTACTGCACAGCGACACTCTCAATGATCATATAACCCCACTCACTGCCAGGGCCCAGTTTTTCGAAAGCACTTATCTTTAAGTCGGGATTAATTTTTGGGTAATCTGGCATTAACTTTGCGATCTGTTTCTCAAAAGGACTTAAAATTAAGGTTGACCATTAAATTTAGCAGCTAGGGCCCGAAAAACAAGGTACCTCCGGAGGTACCTTATCCATGAAAAGCCATCATTATCGGGGTCTGTCACAGTTTATTCGTGATCAGGTGCAAAGCAAATTTGATTCTTCTCGCGGTCACGCGCATGAAGGAGCACCCCTGGTCGTACCGTCATGCCCGTGGCATTTACTTGGAAGTCGTTGATGACCTTTTTTGCTGTCTCTGAGGTGAGGAAGCTGCATGACTTTGTTTCTGTTCTTAATCAGGCCTCAATGGTTTTACAGTTCAGTAGCATGCTAGGCGTTGCTGGTGCTATCGAAGCACGTCTGGCACCGAGCCCAGCATTCAGCAGAGTGTAAAGTTGCAAAGTGAGCGTGTTTTTGAAGATGATGAAATCAGGGATGAATAGGACAATGAGGACAGTCGGACTGTGGTTTAACCAGCGAATCAGAGGGCACCGCTGGGATATGGCTCGTGGTGGTGCGCGCGTCTGCCTTCCAAGCGGGGTCCCAGGGTTGAGCCACGCCTTGGTTGTTTGGAAAGCAGAGTCGTGCCCATTTGCCGCCGCCGTCAAGCTATCCGGTTGAAAGCTTGCGAAAGCGAGTGAATGAATCGGGAGGGGGAGGGTGTAACCAAGCCTGGCAGGGCTTGAGAAGCTGACGTGATCAAACTCACACTCATGTGATCGAATAAATTGAGTATGCACCGAATAATCAACTGAAAAAATCGATTCTCAGCTACTTTGCACACAGACAAGCATCGACCGGTGGCGAATTTCGATCAGCGATAAGTTAGGTTTAATGTGGAACTAATGCCGTTAATGCCGCATTAGATAATGCCAGACATTAAGTTTTTTCGAGGAACAGACCGCCCTGGTGGATAATGGCGAGTGATTCCTTGGAGCCCTAAACCCCTCCGGCTGATGTTTCAGCTGCCGGTATAGTCCTAGTTGGAGCTTCCATGGCGCCGACTTTGGTCAGTCGCATTCTCTCCTCGCCTGCCAGACATGCTTGCAATCGCTCCTTCACACATTAACACTGTCTATCAGTCTCTTTACAGGCTTTCCATTCCCACCAGCGGCGCCCTTGGCAGCACCATTTTACGAGCCTTATGTGGGCGGGTTCCCAGTCTTCAATGGATTTCCTCACACTGGATACGTGTACCCATTCCCCAATTATGCCGTCCCTTTCTTTCCCTGGAAGAAATAAACAGGTCTGGTGATGGCTTAGGCATAACACTGTTGCCACGCGATGCTCCTCAATAACGGCTTCTTTTTTCTGTGACAGCTTCCAAAAAACCAAAACTCGTCACACTTCATTTCTGAACGAGAACGCAGGCCTGTGATTCATCGATAATCGATTCACGGATGCTACAAACTAACCCATTTATTTATGCTGTCTCGAGGTGACTAGGTATCAACAAATATGAAAATACGAAACTAAAGTGCAGCAAGGCTTTCGAGCAAAACATTCGCACCTGAGCAACAGTACAACATTGTGAAAGCTTTGCTGGCCTATAGCTCCATTTAGGAACGACCTGAAAGGCCTGAGCAGAAATAGAATCATTGTTAGGTCGATAGTCTTGTTGATCGAGAGGCACCTACAACACGAAATGGTATGACTTTTCCAGATGATGTGTAGACTACAGCAGATTTTCTGCTTTATTTACTCGTACGCAGTACTAGACAAAAGGCTATGATGCGTGGCATAGAAGCGGTATGGGCGAAGGCATACTGTAGTACATGCACAAGTATTCATATTCGTCTATTATTTTCACACTGGTGGGAACGTTTTCGTGAACCAGTGAGGATTTTCGTATCCTTTCCAGGCCACGACCACGTCAATTAAGTACAAGAACGTAGCAAAGAAGCAGGCAATCTGGAAAAGAAAGCAGTTTTGGGGCATGGATTGGTCGCGTATTAGAAATAGGCTCACCGCTCCAGCCACCCACGATTGGATATAGAATATGACATTGTCTTTAATATGTCCAAATCCAGCAGCGAACCAAGACTCCACGATGCCGCATACGAGCATGACTCCCGCCCCAACACTACATATGATCAGTACCTTAAACATAAAAGCACTGTACTCTTGTGCATGAAATCTCAGAGATCGATTTCGTACCGCTCTGCGATCAGTATCGTGGCTAGCGAATGAAAGGAAAAACAGGCCGAACGATACCAAAAGGAAAAGTAATGCACTGACAAATACGAAATATTGACCCCTGAGTTCATCGTACAACGTCCCATCTGACCAATGGTTTATACTGAAACTGGTCTGGCCACTATCGCATATTGTAGTTGTCACACTGCCTTTGCTAGATGAAGCACAATAGCCACTGGCTGCTGCCACAAGCGCCGCTGCGATCACCAAAGCTACCTGAAACGAGCACACAACAGTTCAAGACAGACACGAAACGGAATCGATAGAGGAGCAGAAATGATGGCTTACCGCTTGGAGAAGACGAACAAGACTCAAAAATTTGTGTTTGTCTAACCTGACCATAATTGACAATGTTTTACGGTTGAGGGAATATGTAAACCCGGCTCCCCTTCGAAGGAGATTGTGGTTCCTGGCGCACACGAAACCCAACGTTTTCCACTCCGAGTACTTATTGGATAGGAAAGGGCCTCGGAAAAGGCATAACGATTATTAAAGAAATGGACCTGGTTCGAGCAGACTGCTTTGTAGTCATAGAGCTGTTGACGACGGCACCATCCAATGTGCCAACTGGATATTTTGGAGCTTAGATACGAGAACGCGTTGCTCAGACGCACTGCTAGCTATTAGATAGAATGTCTGAATTTGTGCGAATCGCTCCTCCTCTCTAGAATATTCTTCCACCTACTTTCGTCATTGTGCCCTGATCTATTTCAAGCAGTTTTCATCAGCGAGTTTAGGATCTTCCTTTTTCTTTATTGAGGTCTTTTGCCGCCTACTACAGCAATACTATTTGGATACGTGGTCTACGCTACGGGCATTCACAAATGCTATAGAGTTATCACGGACCTAAACTGATACAGTCACTTTATACTGCGCTTTCGTTCCCCGAAAATTAGATGCCACGGGCGAGGCAACGGGCCAAAAGGCCGATAACTGACTATCTGGCTCGTTAGGCATATGATCAGAAATCACCCGCAGACCAATGAACCTCTTTTGACGCACGGGTGCCGTAACCATTGGACAATGTTTTCGAGGTGTCTAAAACGAAAAACAAGGCAGCTCCAGGCACCAAAGCACACCAGTTTGCCATGCCGGCAAAAATAGCACGTACTTGCTCTCAACGACGAACCGGCCAGCTCTCTTTGAAGTCCATTCGCGCGTCCTAGCGTCAAATCGGACAAGCGGTCGTCACCTAATCTGCTCCGTCCAAACGATTGATAGTCGTTGTCAATGTCGAAACGTCCTCGGTTAGTCTGAAGAGAATGTTTGGAGAGATCAGTGGAATTTGCCACGTAGTGGTGTAATAACGTTACTGGAGATGCTGGAGATCAGCCGGATCCAACAAGACACAGTATGGCCCCATGTTTATTGGACAGACCTACAGTATTGACACAGTAGAAATTCATGATAAATCTGTTTAGTAAATCGCTTTAACTTTTATCCTTGGTGACAGATTCTTGTAGATCAGGACTTTCAGTGGGCTATTCAGTAGACACTAATATTTTCGAATCACTGTAGAATATGTACTATAAATTGCCGAATCCTGATCTCAGGATTCAGGATCTGTCGGGATACATGATCCACAGGAATGTCACGTGCCTCTCCTAACTCCTACTTGCTGAGACTTTATGCAGCAGACTGCATTTTTAGAGGACAGAAGAATCAGCCGTACCGATTTCAGGATCGATTTAGTACTTGGTTCAGTTCGCCGATAAGCAGTGTCATAGCGCAGGCTAGACTTTTTGGGCATTCCGTGCGAATATCCCTTCGCCATGTCCCTGGCAATTTCCAAATCGTCTTTTTTTCGCTCTTGTTCAAGGAGCGCCTAAAATCCAGTCCTCAGAAACTAATGTCCTACGGCTAAAGGAGGCCTGGTCAATACCCGTGCTCTGGCCAAGTCCTTGGACACCTGCTCTCTGCGCTCGTCACTCTTTCTTCTGCATTCTTCTTGTCGTCTTCTCTGAAAGAATCGAAAGCTTAGTGGAGGTGGAATCAGCATCTCTGAATGCTCTACCTGTCTTCGCACTGCATAGGATACTTCTGAGCTTTGACTGGGCACCTCAGTCAATTTCTTGTCTGACAAGTCAGTTTCAGTCCGAAGTCGCATCCGATCCGCCCGTGCTGCTAGCTGCTCGATTCGTTGTTCTTCGAGTAAAGATGTCTGGGGCAAAGAAAAAAGCTGCAGGGCTGTTAAGTCAGCTGAGGGAGGTACATGTGGCACAGGATGGCTATGTATGCATGAGCCGGCATCATCTGCTTTACCCTGGCTCGTGCTCTTTCCTTCTCTTCTTGTTTTTCCCTTTCTTCGTCGTCGTACAGATTCTTCAGGTATTCGTCACTGCGCAGCTGTCAAAATGTAAAGGATGCCAAGTTAGGTTTTTTAGTAAGCACCTTAAAACAAGGCATGGTTTGACGGCACAGCTTGCTCTGCTGGGAGATGATGGTCAGGTAACATGCTCTATCGCATATGTCCTGGCTGTCATACCTTCCGAGCAGTGGCCGAACTAATCTCGCGTTGTCGAGCCATTTGTTTCGCCCTGACTGCAGCCAAACTTGATGTGCCTGCAATAAAATAGTCACAATAACACAACCGACGTCTACAGAAGTCTTACCTCCAACAACCCCGATTTCACTGACGTAAGTAGGAGTATTCGGAGGTCTTCTCTCACACTCAGACAAAGAGGACATGCGTCAAAGAGCAGCCGAAACCGAGCAAAACAATGCCTAGACTGAATTCGTCTCTTTTTGGTGCTTTTTCACCAAATAGCTTCCTTTGAACCAGCTCTTCAACTTATATACTAGTTAGTCCAGACGGCTGGAGAAGACCAGATTCTTCAGAACTACTGGACTTGGTCGACGAACAGACGCAGCATGTAGCAAAATCGGAGAGGACGACTCTCGCTCAATGGTTTACTAAAGTCTGACAAGCTTACCGCGGGCAAAGCCTCCTGGAGAAGGCTAAACAACAAAGTTTTTGGCCAGCTCTCCTCGTGCGCAGTTGTGCCATACGAGTACCGCCAGCGTCGACTTGTGTGTTATGCAACTTTGCGAAGATGTGCAACGAGTAGAAACCAAGTGAGTCCAAATCGGCACCGGGCCATTGGTCTGATTACGAGTGTGCGAAACAGGAATTTGGCCTACGAATGTTTGGTCGGATGAGGGCTAAGAATAGAAACAATCCAAGGCCCAATGAGTGAGATGGAGAACAACTGATAAGGGGCCATCCATAAAGGTCGACCGCACAAAATCTCGATTTTTTGACCCCCCTCCCCCTGACCGCATGCCGACCACTTATCGCGAACCCCCCTCAAAAATGGTCGACCACTTCAGCCAGACCCCCTCCCTCCCCCCTTGCAAACGCAGTTTTGTGAAATGTTTTGGCTCATGCTTTCTCGAGCTCGACAAGATGCCATCTCCTTCGAAGACAAATCGTTTTTGATTTATGGAGCGGACTTCTATTTTGTAAAAGCCTCCACAAACTTTTCCCGCAACTTTTCCCCATATTTTTTAAAAGTTTTGCGGGTTGGGCCGCGTCGGCTCAGTTCTCTACGGGACTTCCAATCATATTAGCTGGCAAGCAGTCATGAGATGATAAGCGCGGCTGTGAGGGATAGTTTGGGATCCCAATCCTGATCCTGACATTGAGGCATCGGGATTCTGCTAATAATTATGATATGCATAAGCATGGCAGGTACACTCTGATCCATCATATCTACCATGAAGCAGTATCGATGAAGAGGCAACAGCAACATCAGCTCAAATCGACAATGATAGCAACACTGATTTTACTTAGCCTAGGCTGACCTTGCTGGACGAGTATCGAAACTGCGAATGTACCGTATTTCCTCGAAATCCCCCCCCCCCCCCTTTGGTTATTCTCCCCTGTCTAGACCCCGATTAAAACTTTATTCTCCCCCCTCTGGAAATCATCCCCCCTCTGGGGCTTGGGCTTATCGTTAGCTTAGGAACCATCTCGACTGGTGTTTAAAGACAGTTTCCCAATTCTCTGCCCCTTGGGTGGGCATCCGCCGTTTGACAGTAACGCGGTGTCGCCCGGAGCCAGGTGTCCAAAGCCAACGACAAGCTAGATACTAAACTGCCGTCCTCCGTCGGAATAGAACCTCGGCCTCCCAATCAGGGTTGCGGGCCAGGAAGGCGGATAAACGCCTGAATCAGCTTAGCCATCGCCTCCCAACTTTTCCCTTTCGGATAAGATATCATTCCAGTCGGGAATAAGAGTCCTGATGAAGCCAAAATTGCATTACCCAGAATGAACGACCAAGGAGAAAAGAAGACAAAAAGTTTTGAAGGTTTGAACGCGCACTACTGGTGAAGATAAAAGGTGTTTTTTTTGTCATCCATAGTCTAAAAATTTGCTGCGGTCGACCATTGGCCGCTACCCCTCCCCCTACCCCTCCCCCTACCCCTCCCCCTCCCCCTCCCCCTCCCCCGACCGCAGCTGACCACTTTTTGCCAACCCCCTCCCCCTAGGCTGCGGTCGACCTTTATGGATGGCCCCTAATTAGTGGGACTATCCAGTTGCCACAGTTCGGTGGACCTTCGAGGGTGAATGGACGCAAGCCAGCTTATGCCAAGATTTTTAGCCGGTCAGCTCAACACGCTCCACACACACAACGGAGGTGCACCTAGCTCAGACTGGCGAAGACTAACAAGTGCACAACAGCAGGCTGTTGTGCAGGAGACGGATGTCATATTGACGCTGAAACATCGCAAATCAAATCAAGAAGCAAAGAAAGACCAGACACTTTCCGAAATTACCTGGATCACAAAAGACTGCTCTAACAGGATACGCATCTAACCTCACCCAGCTATGCAGAAGTTGCAAAGGTTGGGTCCTTTGTACTCATTACGTACTGTATGAAAGTCACATCTGCACATGACTCGGCAGCATTTATGAACAGTAGGTGGTACTAAAAGTCCTCAGCTTGTACACTACTACTTATCAGTGCATGGCCTAGCTACAGTATATGTAAGTCTAAAATCGCTTGGCTAGTTTATTCACATTATGAAGACGTAAATATACAGATAACTGCACAGCTACTATCAAGACGTGACATACTCGTACAGATAAAACCGCTGCAAGCATGAATCAGAGGAATACAATGACAATGTGCCAGTACTGTTCGCATAGGTAAAGTATTTTCGGCTTTGGTAAAAAAATAGCACTTACTGTACAACTACATTCTGTAGCTACCACTAATCAGTGCTTGATCGCATTTATCAAGAGCAAGTGGCGCTTTCTTGTAAGCGAGACAGGTTCTTGGTCAATTGATCGTAGATTTCATCCAGTCGTCTCAGCATGGTCCGCTCCATTTGTAAGCAGTGCTTTCGGGTTGGGCAGTCCCAGTTAAACGACGACGTTTCTGGTCGTGGTGATGATAGCGCGTCATCGAGAGGCATTGATTGGGAGTCCACATCAGCATCAGTGAGGGTACCTAGCAGCTGGCTGATGGGGCAATATACGTGGACTAGCGCAAATTCAAGTGTCTCGTAATATTGGCGGGATACCCGGCTCTTATACACGGCCCCTGGGCCATCCATAGCGCGAATGAACCGGCGTAGGAGAATGGTGGCATTTTGGATGGAGTCTTGCATTTGACGTAAATGTTTGACCTATATTAGAAAAAAAAGGTCAGTGAGGAAAATAGTGGGCTGTCAGCTCAGCAGTGCTTACCTGAGAAGGAAGGGACACATCGCTCAGAATAAGGTCGGGAATGCGAGGCAGTTGCTCGTAAAAAGCTTCTCCAATTATCAAGCTGTCAAGGTCTGTGACAATGACTGAATCGGGTAGGTCTTGTTGCACCATATCCAAGGTTTCGATGGTTGTGGACCGAACAAGGCTGTCTTTTCTTGTCTTCCACACAAGTTGTTTCACAATATTTGAACAGGATGAAATTGAACGACGATTATCGCACGTGATTACATTCGGATCGATAACTTTTCTAGATTGTTGGGTGGAGCAATCGCATCTGTGGTGACCAGTGCTGGCTGGATATGCCACTAAAGGGAAAAGATTGCTTATAAAGAGGAAGACAGTGGCTGAGCATTTTTAGCTTACATGCTGTTCTTGGCATCGTGGTCAGGACGACCATCATTGTCATACCAACAAGGAATGAAGTAAACATATTGTCTGGCGCTGGTGGCAGCGGATTAGTGATAAGAAGATAGGAACAAGTCTAGTTTGTGATAATTCAGGAGTACCAAATGGGGGTATATATAGAAGAAATAAACGGAAGTTAGCATAAGCCATCCTGTTGGAACCGTTGTGCGATGACGGCAGTCTACTGTCCCCGACTAGCTTGAGCATCATTGGCAGTTACGCAAATCTTGGTCCGTTTCCGGTGATAACTCTTTCCACGTTGGTATTGCTAACGTCACGCCTTGTTCGGATACCAAGTGGGTGACACCTGCCAGGTTCCCAATCAAGTTTACCAAACAATGTTACTCCAACTTGGGCATCGCGGGACAGAAGCAGTAGGCTGCAAAGGCGGGCTCTCTTGATTTGTTTACTGTACGCTGTGTCGCCGCGCAGACAAATGACCGACAAAGATACCTACTTCTTTACTGGGAAGAACTCTTCCGCAAAAGGCGTAATAGTGGGATTAATTACGTAGCTTATGACGTATCCGACAAGACGCTCGCCTTCCCTGCTACCGGTAGCGGTAGCAGCCTCTATCAATTGCGTGTTGGGAACAGTCTTATCACCGCCAATACATGGAATACAAGATGCGCATACATGTTTTTGGGACGTCAGTTCCAGTTACAGTGCGCGTCATTCAACTTTTGATCACGCGTCAACGCTGTCAAAGTTGCGCATCTTGTTTAACCCTGTAAGTTCGCCTAATTTTAGTAGCGTTGCTTGCTGACGACAAGGACAACCAAGCCTGCTAACATGGCTCGGTTGGAGGCGTATCGCCACTACCACTTCGTTAGAGTAACGAAGGGTGTAGTTTCGCACATATGAGTCAGTGAGGCCACCCATTGAAAAGTTGACCATACCACACTGAAAATCATACAGTGTCTACAATGGGTCAGGAAGGAAAATTCTTGCCGCTACTTTTTGATGTGGGGTCGTGCTTGCTCAGCCAAGCTGGCTGAACTGCCATTTCTTCCAAGTCACACGTAAAACATGTACCGGGTGTGCCATAAAGAATGACCCTCTAATGTTCCGTCTTCTACCAGCCTTACTATGCAAGTTATCGCAGTAAATTTTATACCACTGTGTTGAGCATTCAATTCTGAGTCAGCTTGACCTATTTTACTTGCCAATATATTCACCATTCGTTTTCAAAACGCAACGCGTTTTCAAAGTCGAGATTACCAACTTTCACAACTTTTTTCACAATATCCCCTTGACTCCAACTCCGGACCCACCTTGAAAACTTCTTTCGTTTCACCTCATGGTTTGTCAGGGAGAATGGATCCACAATCTTTCGATAGGGGGTCAATCAGAGATCATGTTTCAATATTCGGCGCATCGTTGTTTTCGATGATTTGAGCTCGCCAGCCAATTCTGCAAAGGTCACTCCTTTTTTCCTCCGCAGACGACCCTTCACTTTTTGAATCATTTCCTTCGTGCGAACACTGCGCGCACGACCAGGCGATTTTTGCAGCTCGATAGTGCCAGTTCCGGCGATCATTTTCTATCATCGCTTTATTGTTTTCAGACTTACTGCTCCATCCAATTCTTCGAAAATCTTTTGGGGACCCCTACCCTTCTTGCGCTTAGAAACAACCAAATTTCTTAGGTCTTGACTTTTCATTTCTTTTAAAAGCAACTGTACAGTGTGATGGTAAGTGGACTGCCTGTTGCAGAATTGAATGCTCTATCTGCCTGTGTTAGTGCAAAGCTTACAACGCGATTGCTTCCGAAGAAAACTAGCCAGTTCTGTGAGGGTCATTCTTTATGGCGCACCCGATACTTCGCTCTCTGAGCACATTTATGCGAACGATACCTACAGTACTCTTTCAGTCATAGTCTGAAAACCCAACTCTGTCACCATGTTACCGGTAAGATTACCATGGGCAATATTATCAAAATTTGAATCTTTGTATCTCATCACTGATCATTTGCGACAGCAAGTCCGTTCGCGTATTCAACTTCAGATCTCATCATTAGTTTCTCAGGCGTGAGTGGTAGCGACCTTTTCTCAGCCATCCGTTTTAGACGGCGGTCTCGAATCAAAGTTGCCATGCTTAAAGCCACTGAAAGCATACAAAGTCAAAACTGAAACAGCAGAAAGCCAGAATATGGCAAAAATAGCAAAAAACTTACTGTGTACTGATGCGAGCACTAGAATAGTCAAATTCGAAGCAAACGATATCTCCATACCGTTGTGTTCTTTCCTATGCTCAAGATGGCCCTGTGTCCCCGCATCTTCTTGCTGATAAGCCTGTTTACTTCTCAATCGATCGGTAGCATCAAATAAACAAAATGATGCCACAAATATCAAAAATATATCTGCTATACTGACGCACAAATAAGCAGCTAAACAAGCCGCCCGGAAATACTTGGCTAACATATTGTGCTTGGAGATTTGAACAGCTGCCATGAATTCAGCTATCACACCGATCAGTCCAACAGCCAATCCGATTCCCATCTCACAACGAAACGTATTTTTGGAAGATATCTTCCACTTTGCCAGAACATAGATGGCCAATGCGTCGAATGTGATCATAGCAGATGCCAGAATCAGTTTGGCCATCGAGAGTTTACTAAATCGCAAGTTTCGCATTTTAAATCTTTGAGATCCATGATAAGAATTCAGATCTTGACTCACGATGGATGGACCCTCTCCGGATGAAAGAGTTATCACACTAATTGCTTCGGTCATAATTTTTACTGAAACTTGACACCATGACAAATGTCGCTGTTCCCGCTCATTTGTACTGGCCTCGCCTCTTCTTTTTCTGAAACGCGCCTCTCATATTGCCTTGATTTTTACTCAGTAATGAAGCACGTGCGTGAAATCAGACGTGAATGTTCGTAGATCATCTCATTTTGAGTTTCCATAAAAAGCGTATCGAACATGTTGCCTTCTCAACATTCAAATTTAGAACGAAACTTAATTTCGCTCTTTAGTCTAGTAGAACCTTTGCCAGTTTCCAAGGAGTCAAATATCAGATTTTGACTTCGCAATCAAGTCTCTACTGTTCGCTGCTTATTCTAGTCACGCCTGAGCGCTCTGAAGCAAAGCATCAGATTTCTGAGTAACGGGTTTTCGAATTTCGATCAAACCTATTCAAATTTTTCACAGAAAAGCATCATATCCACAAAAAGCAAAGCCAGTATCAGAATCGAGAGACTTGATTAAAATTTGGTGTGTTGCTTTTGTAATTATCGTTTGGACAATGCGTGGCTGGGCTGATCCGATGCACAGGAGTTTGAGTTGATTGATTGTGAAATTCGAAAAGTTTCCAAACGCCTTCTCGAACGTCTTGGACGAAAATCAGCATACAAACGGGTGTGATATAGCTTTGACCAATAATGACAGCACCAGTGGCCATGACTGTGCCGAGGCTTGGTGTGAAGAGGGGAATAATGCGGAAAGCTGAAATGGGAGAACATTTTCTTACAATTAGACTATGTTTGGGCCTCGCCTTTGTCTGATTTCATAATTAGGTTAGTCATGCACCTACAGTACTTCATTGTCTCGAAAAAGGAATCCAATGAACACCTAGCTTTGCTCCCAGTTATCTTCCAGCAAAGTGAATGTGGGCGTTAAATTTCTAAAGCCTTTATACGCAAATGATCAGCCGTTCTTACCAATAGCATTTCCCAAAACGCCCATCCAAATGGCCATGGCTTGAAAGAATAATCGAATCTGGTGGGTTTTCATTCTAATGCTGATATAATTACTGTGCACTCGTTTTCCGTGCTTCGCCAACTTCCTTAGGGCAAACACGTAGAAGGCGGCCACGCCATACACGAATACATAGACAATAAAGGCCCCTGGACTCGCAGCGGGTGCACGAGCACATACTGTACTGAACACAAACTTGTGTACCAGAAGTACAGTGCCGCACATCTGGGCCCGATTGATAGCACTGACGAAGGCCCCTCCTAACCAACAGAGGACATTGTAGCCGATGGTCAGTTTGGTAGCGAATACTTTTTCGTTGAGTTTGGGGGCACCGATGGCCAAAGCACGGTTCAGTGACATGAGGAAAGTGGAGAAGAGAACAACGCAGTAGTCAACAGACTCCAATTCGCCTAGTATTGCTCCAGCCAAGTGACCATAGATCTGAGACCGGGTCCAAATGCAAGGGCAAGCGTAGAGGATATAGAACAGCGTTTTCAGGATATCGGCCGCGTAGTGGTTTATGATAAGGATGTAGAACGGCGGATAGAAATTCAGGCAATTGTGGGTCTTTATCACGGAGGTCAAAACAACCGTATGTAAGGTAAAGGACGGTAGGGCCAAGAAAAAGTAGAATGTCCCCACAAAATCGTATTGCCATTGTGGTGGGGGTGATACCAGATTTTCATTTGCTGTTTTAGTGAAGTTGCTGTCGAGAGAGACGTTGTCGATCAAGGTGATAATCTCCATGTTGCTTTGAGTCTGAAGAAGAAGACAAACGGTGCAAAAGACAAAAAGAATGATGTACCAGATGTTTGAAATGACATCAAGATGGCAGCTAGCTAGTGTGTAAATTGAAATGATTAGGGCCATGATAGGAGCTTGTTATCGAGGCAAGAAAATGTTATGATTTTCTCCCCCCCCCCTCCCATACAGTATATACTCAAAATAGCAACAAAAATAAAAGTATTGGAAGCGTAGGCTTGAAAAAAGAGGCTACGAGATTGAAGCAGGTGGTTGCTTGATAGAATTCGTGTCGTTCAGGTCGTGCCACAAAAAAATCAATGGCTGTACGGTCTTTGTACTCACCGCAAGGTCGAAATAACTTTAGAAGAGTCGCTTTGCCAATTAAAGATCACGTTAAGTTCTAAAATCACACGTTCCAGGAAAGAATGAGGGTCGTGTTACCTGCTCACGTCATCTCTATCGCTGTGCCTAACGATATGTTCTTTGGGGCGAGCTATTCCTCACCGTGAAGCATCTGGTACAGACTCGAGGCCTAATTTGGTTATCTGAGGTAACACCCTCTTCAAACCCAGCCTAAATTACGGAGCGAGGGGTGAAGTGACTGATCGTTCTGTTCGTGACGACGCCCTTATGTACCCGTATCCTATCGCAGCCTTCAGGTCGCGTGATCCGTTCTAATTTCTGAAATTCAACGGACGTTGCTGAACGAAGGTTGACATCACAGCAATTACACGGGGGAAAACAGGTGCGCTAAATGTTGCTGTGATCACGAGAGCATTATGCGCTATGTTTCATACCCGTATCAGTTAGGAATGTAATCTATGCTAGCCAGTGTGTTGACTCCACTCTGCTCGAGTCACGCGCAAGTTAGATTAGGGCGCCCTAGAAACTTTGGCAATTTGCAATATTAGCAGGCCAAGCTGCTTTTACTAAAAGTCACGCAAGGAGTCATGATCAGGGGTAAGTGCCAGTCAACTAGTCGGCTGCCTGATGTCAAGCTTAGTTTCGTTCCGGAAAGTTGCTTTCAGACATCACGCATATTAGCGCACATGATTAGAGGTACCATCATCTGGTAGCAGGTGTTTTTCAGCGCTGTGAGCTCCGATTTGAGACAAAAACCAGTAAGATAACCGGTAAACGTTTTAATTTGGAGGTTTTCATGATGCGGTCTCACAAGTCAGAGGTCATACTACGAAAAATGGGCTCAAAATACTTTATGGTAAAGACAGACATACTAGATGAATTGGGTGATCTCTCAACAATGAGAATGGGACATAGGCTATGCTACCTGCTGGAGGGCTCTAGGTAACGCTACCCAGTTTCTGTGGTAACGTTACGACCTCGGAAGTCAACCACTTTCCAACTTTCCCGGTTCATTTCAAGTCACATTACCAAACGTGTGTAACCCGCACATGGTTTTTCGTTGTGTTCGTGTGACTGACTCCGTGTGACGTGTGATCGAGTATATACCAGCTTTCAGTGTTTCTCCTTCGGCGCATGTGTTTCCACCAAGTGATACACTTCCTTGTGCCCTGGCCTCATTTGGCGCTCACTGGTTGTCTCCCTACAGTTATAGGTGCGCCCGCCTGGCTTTTCCCTGGTCAGATGAGGTAAGATGAGTGTTTAGGTTCTCGATGAGCGTCGGTTGGATTGGGCGTGCCGCCCAGGTCCTCAGCCCCTTTGTCTTCTTGTGCGTTGCTGCTCGCGTATTCTTGTAGTCGACTGATTGGTTGTAGCGGTCTTTGCATTTCGACACAGTGAACTTGGTACGTTGCTGCTATCCATGCTTTATGGACCCCGCAGCGAGTGATCATACCTGTGCAAGACTGTCTAGGTTCACCCACGCGTGGTAAGTGATATCACATGCGGTTATGTGCATTGCTTAAAGAAACGTTACACAAACTGTCTCACATAGCCGCCTGTCCATAGTAAATAACGATAAGATTGGTCCTCCTCCTCAAGGATTCCCACTTCTACACAGCTTGGCGACACCTCGCCTGACATCTCGTACAGATATAAGCATGCACAAAGGCGTAATGTAGCTTTGCCCAATGATCACAGTGCCAGTGGCAATCACTGTACCTAGACCCGGCTGAAACAATGGAATGATTCGGAATGCTAAAACAAGAAGCAGTTGATTCACAGATTAGAGAGTGCATGGTTGGCCTCACCAATAGCATTTCCTATCACGCCCATCCAAATGGCCATAGCTTGAAAGAATAATCGTAGTTGTAACGAGTTCGCTGACTGGTTGGCCATGGTCATACTCTGAACCTTCTGTCGATGTTTGGCCAACGCGCACAAGGACCAGATATAGAACACAACTACGCCATATGCAAATATATAGACATATATGGAACCAGGACTAGCTGCCGACTTGTGGGCACAGACTGTACTAAAGACAAATCTATGTTCAAAGAAAGAAGTCGGACAAGAGAGGGACTGATTGACGCTCGACACAATAGCTCCCACTATCCAGCTCAGAATATTATATAAGACTGACAATTTCTTCGTGAACACTCTATCATTAAGCAGGGGGGCACCGATGGCTAAAGCTCGATTAGCTGACATAAAAAAAGTTGAGAACAAGACCACGTCGTAGTCGACTGATTGAAACTCACCCAGCACTGACCCTATCACCCGGCCGTAGACCTGGGATCGGGTCCAAATGCAAGGACAGGCGTAGAGAAGGTAGAACAGTGTTTTTATTATGTCAGCCGCGTAGTGATTAGCGAGCAAGATATAGAAAGGTGGGAAATTGGAAAATGCACCGTGCATGCCATGGATAGACACAAAAACAAGGTTGTGCAGAATAAACGATGGTAATGCCAGACAAAAATAAAATGTTCCTACGAAGTCGTATTGCCATTGTTGCGGATTCGTTGAATTAGAAATAACGGGTTCGGATTGACTGGTTAGAAAAGATGCATTGGCGTCCATGTCAGGCGGCACCCTAAAATTATGGAAGAATTCCTGGGATGTACCCTCAAAATCGCTTGGGTTTGCTTATAGGGGAGGTATAGGACATCCAATTACTCTAAGAAAGTTTGAATGGAATGAGGCTCGCGAATGAAACAAACTATAAACAAAGCTGTTAATCCAAGAGGTGTGGGTTCAATCCGCTCAAAACTATATTGCTGTAAGTCTTGATTTCTTTTTATTCAAAGTTAACAGCACCAAGTTTCAAAGGCGTCAATGCGAATGGTTCGCTCGCACTTGTCGATATGAAATGTGCCGCAGGAGACTGGCAGATCCAGGGGGGGGGGGGGGGGGTCAATTCTCGCTCAAAACTTAAAGTTTTTAAGTACATTCAATACTCTGACTATCAGAATTTTTCTTCTGAGGACGATAACTTCTGCATCAAAAGTTTAAGCGGACTTGGCTGCAATACAAAAACCTCTCTCTCTTTTGCTGTCGTCCGAGATGGACACTGCTTGAACAATAACTGCGTACTGAGCCAACAGTCAACCAACGACACAGAATGAGAGACTCATTGTCAGCTGGCTTCTTCGCCGCATCAGACATCGTCAAAGAACGCGCAGCCCACGAGGCTATTTGATGTAAATGTTAAATATTGCCAGAGGGCAGGGGAAAGGTAGCTGCAAATACCAGTCAATTATGAAAGCTTGGTATGCACCAGCTCTGACACCCCGCCTTTTAATTCAGCTGCTTTGTCCTGAGGAGAATGAAAATTCAAGTTCGATTAGCGTCATATCAAGAGATATAGAGTTCCCGTCCGAGGAGGGCTACAATGACTTGCGGCATCAAAAATAAGATGGGAAAGGAATACAGTAGGGGACAGAGAAATGCATTGAGTATCTGCTCCCATGGGTGGGGTGGGGCTCTGGCACCTTCGACCATGAAGGACCTGAGGTAGCACAGTGAAAATGATGGTTTGAAATCACAGTCTATTACACACGACAATCAATACATAGAAATAAGTAATAAGTGGGCGTCATCAACAATACTCCTATTCCTTTTTACCATACAGTAGAAGGTACTATATTCACCTGTCTATTGCCGCACAAAAATCATTGGCGGGGAAAAGATATTTGTGTGCTGTTTTTTAGTGCTTGTATGGCTGAAGTACCCAAATAACATGTGGATAAAACATGACAAGAAAATTTGGCACAGTACTGCGCATATAAATTAAGGGGTCAGATTATCAGACCACATTTGGTTCATATCTTCTGTGATTCCACTGAATTACTAGTACCAAGCTGAGCTAACGATGCGCACCAATGCGCGGGCTAGCGTGCGATCTGGGCTGTTGACCAGTTCCCGATTGGGATAGCGCTGTGACTTTGGTCCCACCGAAAAGCTCTCGGAGACCACCGCGAGTGTCTTTGACAAACAGGAGCATGCTGACCGGCGTGATGTAGCTTTGGCCGATTATGACAGCGCCAGTAGCGATAACTGTGCCCAGTCCGGGTCGAAACAGCGGTATGATACGAAAAGCTGAAAAGTGCAAGCTGGTGGTCTGACGAGTCATACTGTAGCCATACTTACCAATAGTATTGCCAATGACACCCATCCAAATACCCAGGGCCTGTAGGAATAAACGGATCTGATAGCCCTTCATGTTCTTTCCCACGTTAGCATCGTCCAACTTTTTGCGTTGTTTGGCCAGAGCGAGGAGAGCGAACAAGTAGAATACGACCACGCCATAGGCGAAGATGTAGATGGCGATGGAACCAGGGCTGAGCGCTGGTTTTTGAACGCACACTGTCGAGAAAACGTATTTGGCTTCTACAAACACAGTGCGACAAGAGAGTAGGCGATTGGCCACGGACACAGCCGCACCACCCAGCCAGGTGAGACAGTTGTATACGATGGCTAGATTCTTTGAGAAAAATATGTCGTTCAAGAATGGCCTTCCGATGGCCAACGCTCGATTGGCCGATATGAAGAAAGTGGAAAAAAGCACGGCGCAGTAATCGACCGATTCGAACTCTCCCAACACATCGCCTAACACGACACCGTAGACTTGCGATTGAGCCCAGATACACGGGCAGGCGTAGAGCATGAAGAAGAGGGTCTTGATTATATCAGCCAAGTAATGATTGGCCAAAAGAATGTAGAATGGTGAGAACTGGCGAAGACCGCCTTGCGTTTTGAGCACTGACATGAACACTAGCAAGTGAAGGGTGAACGAAGGTAAGGCCAAGAAAAAATAAAAAGCGCCCACGAAATTGCGCCATTCCGGAGCAACAGTTGTTGCTGTGGTCACGTTCATTGCCATGATTGCTGTCAAATTCATGCTGGCGTCCATATCAGCGATGGAACCATTTGAGGTCATGGTCGCGATGGTCACGTTTGAAGCCATTACAGTTGCTGAGCAGGTAAATGACTAGAACGAGTCCGTGTTGGAGTCCTGACCGGAGAGAGCGCGCTCTTTGACTGGCGTATAACTTGCGAGAAAGCCTAAAGCGCTCGCTTTGCAAGTATGCTCCTATGTTTAGTGCATGCTGGAGCATAGAAGAGGTAGGTAGAAGAATTTGTGCTAGATACTTAAATCTCCCAAATCAGCTTTATATGATACACACGCACCTTCCATTGCCCTTTTCTGCTCGCACAAAAAACGGCACTTATGATATTAAATGATTACAAAAAATTAGTTTTCATTCTAGAATTCTTTTTAAGCACTTGCCACGGCTGTGTGCAAGCCACAGCTAAATGTATCGATTAGTCAAACTAAGCATTGGAACCCTATTCACCGAGTCAATGAACCTACATACACAGCATTGCGGTCCTGCTCGGCAGAAGGAGCTGGCATGGAAGTACGCTTTTGTACTATCTGTTTTCTTGAAGAATGTACATGCGGCATTATGCGGCACGTGAAGGGCGTGTATATTATCAAAGAAAACAGATCGTATAAACGGCTACTGGAGACACACTTCCCGTGCAGCAAACAGATCGAGCGTGGAGGACCCTTCATCAAAAGGAAACGGGTTACAGATAGCACCTGATCTTCGACACTCCCAGCGGTGTTATTATTTCCCTTCACCCTGATCATGGCAATCTAGATTTGTTTCGTCATATCTGTGCACCCAAAAACCCTGACCTTATTTAGGCCAGCTGTTCTGCGACAGCAATCCACGCACACTTGCGTATGTCTCGATCATTTAGCAGATGACCCTTCTTCAAATCCACGACATGACGTTAAAGCTGTATCATACACAAAAAAGAGAAATCGGATCTGTTTGAGATTTGAAGTTAAGACTTCGCCAATGACGACAAGCTTTTCCGCTCCAGCAGAATGATAAGCTCATTAGCAGCAAGAAAATTCCTCGACTTGATCTTTCGTGGCTCTCCTTGTATTAAAAAGGACAAAGCTTCACGTGGGCTGTATCAGAAGGATTATAAACCAGAGCAGGCAGGGGATTAGGTGCAGCGAGTGCCCTAATCGGGCGGCAAAACAAGGTACGGAATCAATACCGAAACAGAAAACACAGTGTGGAAGAGAAGGACACCTGGCACCAAGCCCTGTGTTTCCTCTCCCTTTGACACTAAGGTTTTGCTTCTCAATGTCACATTACCAGATCACCAGCTCGAGTGTTCTGTGACTAGAATTCCTAACGGTCAGGACATCGATTCTCTCCCCTGGCTGGCAGACGTTAGCCACTCCGGTTGATGTTTCAGCGGCAGGTACATTTAGTCGCAAGTCTTGCCTACCTCCAGTCGGAGACATCGGTCTCACATCTGCCGCCGCCTGGATGCGCTGGTTAAAGTTCTTATTTTCCATTGCACATCCTGTCCCAGCAATGGCGGCCGCGGTGGTGAGCGAGTGGCTGGACTCGTCTCGAGCTCGATCCCCGGTGATGGAGGTCGGTTTGGGATAAACCCTCGCCGACCTTGCACGCCAGGCCGTGGGTGACTCGAGGTGCTCCGAGTGGAGAGACGGAAGTCAAACGAGTAGACAGTCTTGGTTGTCGAACAATTACAAGGTTCAAAGCCCATCCGCCATCGTCTGAGGAAGTCGGTGTCCAGTCCAGGATGCCCTCGCAGGGGTGCTCCTAGTGGAGACACGCAGAGGGACGGCTGCTTTGTGTGCCGATCCCCCCCCCCCCCCCCTTACAGCCCTGCTGATAAGGTTTGACTGCTGGCCGGGCATAGGCAAAAACGGCCCACAAAACTTTTGATTAAAAAAAACAAAAATTTGAAGCCCACATATTAGCGGGTTATGGCGAGTAGAAGAGAATTATTGATCTCCCCATGGCTGGGAACTAAGCCCTCCGGTATATATTTCAACCGCAGGTGTAGTCGCAAGACCCACCTTGCGCCAGTAGAAGCTCTTGCGCGATCTGCTGCCCTGCCCGGCTATAAGGGGTGAACCCAGAGGGAGAGACAGATGCAGCCTTTCACGGTGATTAACCAGTCAAGCAGGTTAGTCAGCACCTCTACGCTTGTCCCATCGACTTCGGTCAGCGGGTTGCGCGATGGCTCTAACATTTCAGACATTCAAGAAATTCTACTAGTGGTCAAAACACCATAATTTTGAATTCTCTTTCATGAAGGAGACTGAGTGAGAATACGCATGTTATGACCGAGATACAATGAGCTTGCCCTCCCGCGCCTACTTGATTCGGTCTAACACTCATTTGACGCTTTGCAGAAGGGGAGCATTCGGGGTCTTCGCCTTTCAAAATTTGTCAAAACGAGCGGAATAGCCTGGCGAAATATGTTGTGAGAGTGCACACAACAGCTTTTGATAGACAGGTCAAAGTGCGTCCAGTGTTTATACATAGATCTCATTAGGACGCCATTCTGAAGATGGGGTAAATAGGTCGTGGCGATGAGAGTGGGATATGTATAAGAGTACAGGTAGGACCTGTCGCACCTACCATACTCTACTGGTCCTACCTGTAGAAAGCTATTGTACTGATGAACATAGCTACGGCGGGATATCGACCCCTACAGTAGGTGTCCGTACGGCTACAGGCAAAGGATAAATCTCTTCAAGATGTCAGGAACAAATGAGATGTCGCACGAGCGAAAAACTAGATTACAGAGGCAGTGAACTGAATGGAATTTTCTAAAGGCGCGTGCTTATGAAGCTGAAATGGCTTAGACTTGATTAAGACTTCAAAGAATGTATTTTCCCTCAGAAAGTAATGAAAACAGACCACTTTGCAAACTAAATATGGCACATGACAGGTATGAACAGTGCACAGGGTACAATCTATTTTCGTTCAAAATAGATGCAACTTTTCTAGAAAGATGAGCGAATGCCTTAATCTTGACCAAAATGGAAACTTCTTGACGTTTTATCGCAATAATTTATGGAGTTTTATTACATGGAAGGTAGATTGAATAGCACTGACCTGTGTTGTTTTGCTTCGAAAAAGGCATCTTCGATAAGCTTGTTACAAATCATCAAATCTAACAATAAGTGCGGGAGCTTTCTCAGGAAGCTGACTCGTATTTGGATAGGATCAGAGCCTCACAGCACATCCGTCCGCCACATCCGAGCATCGAAAAGACGCAATCGCAGCTCCCCTTGAATATACTCTTCGATTTCGTAATGGGAATGATAAGTACCCTCGAACATGTCCCAGGGGGAGGCTAAATTAAACTGGACCCTCGCGATCTGGTGAGTAGGCGACTGCCCCTCACGCCATGTGCGGCTACTGGCGAGCGAGTGTTCAACTCGCGGTTGGGCAAAGCATTTTGTGCAAATATGTCCCCTCACACGCAAGTGCTCATACCCGCGTTTGGTGATGTGGTAAAACATGAACTCGAGGTGAAGGCCCACCCACTCGCACCGATGATAGACTAGTTGATTCTAGCCAAGGGATCTCTGAAGACTTTCTGGAGGCTGATGGAACTGGTACGGGTACTTATTCAGGGCTACGTTTAGTGAATTCTAAGAATTGCTCAGAAACTGGTCAGAAATGTGCCAAGTGAGTTCTAACATCCGCGTGTCTCCCGTCAGCATCCCAGAGATTTATACGGTGGTCGACAAAGCTGCCCCATCAATGGTCGCAGATGTATGCGATTTCAAAAAATTATGACCAGGAATGTGGCTGTAAACATTTTTTAGGACTGCGGCTGATCATCAGTTGCCTTGTGATGTGCTCAGTTCCTGATAAGGAATTTAGCGCAATCTTTTACAGAGCTGATATCTTAACGCACGATTACATGCAAGAGTGATGCCATTCACTTTCGAGCCTTCGCGAAGCATGAATCGCAAGCAGGTATAGGTAGCGTGGGATATAAAAAGAAACACACGCTCTTCGTGCCATCATCTCTCATTAACTACATCAAAAATGTAAAGTGAATTTTGACCGAAAGAAGTAGCAATAAGCTTGACACAGCGAATAAGATTATCTGCTTTCTCTCGAAATTTACAATAAATTTTTGATGGAACAAAATTTAGGCTTCTTTTGGCCTGGGAGGCGGCGAAACTCATTGACGTAGTTCCTTCGGTGCCTTTCTGATTAGCTGATTATCTTCTGGCATAAAATGCATACGATCGATGCAATGCAAAGACTTTCGTCTGGTGGGGAAATCGGAGAACACTTGTTGTAGATATGTCGGGAGAGTAAACAAAAAGTTGATTGTTGGCTTCGAACCAGACTGCGAAACGTCATTCACAAACGAGTTCTAAATCCGCTTATCACTTGCAGAGTACCCTACATCAGTATGGGATCATCATGTGTTCATGTTTTAGCGCATCATCAAACGCGGGTATGCCACGCCCCGCATTTCCTGCCACAGCAAATTTCTCCCAAACCTTGCCATGATCTTGCCCACAGCCAAATTTCGTGGCAAGTGTCTTGGCAAGAAAAGTTTCATGCTTATTCCTTCCAGTTTCTTGGCACGAGGTCTTAGCATGATTGAATCTTGCCAAGAATTTTTGTTACCTTACTACTCCCGCCAATTTCTTGGCAATCATTGTCTGTTGTCGATGTGGCATCTACTGCTGGTTCTGAGTAATTTTTTCTTCTTTCTTGTTTCTGAGTAATATCGTGTTTTCTTGCCAAGCTTTGGCCAAATTCTTGCTAGTTCTCATGGGAAGATCTTGCCACTATCTCGGCAAGGCTTTTAGCATGCGCTTGCCAAGAGAAATAACTGCGACCTGGCGCGAGAGGCAGACGCCTAACCTATTGAGTCAACCAGCGTTATTTTGACTCGTCCGTTGCGGTTTCGACTTGAACTGTGTGGTGGCAGGATCCCTGAGAATGCAGATTCTTAGTGGAAGAATATTACTGCGACGTTTCGATGTAAGTGGTTAGAGTTCTGTTTCCTAAAAGGGGTTTCATACTGTCGATGTATGTGCTTACTGAATTAGTCATGCATGGAGCTGCTGCGAAGGTTTACAAGAACATTAGTGTGGTAAACTCATGTGCTCGCCCAGAGTTTCTTTGAGTATACGTACGAATATAGAATACATACTTTGCCCACATACTTCAACTTTTCCTGGGCACAATCAGGATTCCTGAAGGCTCATTTATACTAGTCACTAAGTTCTCTGCGATAGAGCGGCTTGGAATGGATCCAGAATTACCTGGACCCTAAGATCTGGGGGACCATTATAAATGAACCGAAGTCGGGAAAATAAGTATAAACGCGGCCAGGTGTAGGCTCCCAGAATGGTCCCTGGATTGGTGTCCCTTTGCGCTATGTCTCTGCGTTTTCCAAAAATGCACAACACGCACGAACAAAGTGCTTTTTATTATAGTAGTTGTCGCTGAATCCGAAAATGAAGTCAAAATTATGGTTTGAAAACGATTTTGACCTGTATTTTCTCATTTTCTGGACCTAGTTTTTCAATCTCGTTTTGATGCGTCTGGAAACGCAGGATTGCGCTCTGGATCGGGGACCCTGGAGGCAGATACAAGCCCTCTCAGTGACAGAGTGGCAGAGAACCCTGTGAACGCACAGTCACAGAGAAATCAAGACCAGTTGCCAGTAAAGATGAGCCTGCAGGAGATAAAAGTAGCTTTTCAATTTTTCCCTTGCTTTTATCAAATCTAGTAAGGCACAGTACACTTCGCAGGGACGCTTGCTGCTAGAAGCGGCAAATGTTTTAAGGTGCAGTGTACTGTACAGGTGCAGTCTCCAGTCATGTACGTTACACACCTACTTCCTACATATAGGTATACTTATTTCTCGACGTGGCCATCTCTTTGAAGGTTCTACTGTAGAAATATGAAACTATTTTGCAAAAATCGAAAGAATATATTTTCTTTAAACTGGGTGGGTTATCGATGCATAAGCGAGTATAATCGTGCTGTCTATACTTTGGATCCGATCAAGCCCGATGAGCCAGTAAGTTCATGGCACAAGTCCCGCCCCGCGTTTTGTGATCTTCGTAAGTTAGACTTTTATTCCGCATCTAATTTTAGAAATTCGACAAAATCCTTATCGCGAATCGGGGCGAAATCGCTTGCCGCATAATCAAAACATGTAAGGCAATGGGAATCAAAACTGTGGCTGTGCATAGCGATGTCGATTCGAATGCCGTAAGTGCGGGTGATCGTGAGGTTTGGAACGGTGACTTGCTGAATGTTCTTTCAGCTCCACGTCAATCTGGCTGATGAAGTTGTCTGTATTGGGCCTGCTCCCACCAAAGAAAGCTATTTACGAATAGATAAAATTATTCAAGCTGTGAAAGAAACTGGTGCTCAAGCGGTGAAACTGATTGATCAAAATTAATCCATATCACATCGTGATCGCGGACTTTTTATAGGTGCATCCTGGTTATGGATTTTTGTCCGAAAACACAGAATTCGCTCAGATATTGACCGAAGCTGGTGTCGTGTTCATTGGTCCGAATTCCAAAGCCATATCTGCGATGGGTGATAAAATCCACAGTAAACAGATTGGGAAGAAAGCGAAGGTCAATATGATACCTGGATTTGATGGAGAAATTAAGGTAAGGTTGCCAAATTTTGTGACCTTTTGAGCTGGGACTGCCTTTTGTCTTCGATCGAAGATCGTATTTTCAGGATGCTGAAGATTGTGTTAAGGTGTCGCGGGAAATCGGTTATCCAGTGATGATCAAGGCGTCGGCTGGTGGTGGTGGCAAGGGTATGCGTGTAGCCTGGGATGACAAGCAAGCCCGCGATGGTTTCCGTCTGTCCAAACAAGAAGCTGCGAGTAGTTTCGGCGATGACCGGATGTTGGTTGAGAAATATATCGATAATCCGAGGCATATCGAAATCCAGGTGAGGAAAAGTGTATGTGCCAATGTAAAGCTGTTTGGAAAGCTTTTTCCTGCCGCTGCTTCACGTGCTCTAATTTTAAGTACAGTAATTGCTGGGCTGCCTGGGGCAATACATTATACTCAGGGTCCCATAAAAGGGTACTGTATCAGGGTATGATATGATCTGGACGTTTGGCTGGTGCACCCTGGAAAGATATTTGGCATGCGTGAAGACATGGTTGACACGAAAACATTCTTCGCCCGCAGGTGCTTCTGGACAAGCACGGAAACGCTATTTGGTTGAACGAACGGGAATGTTCAATTCAACGTCGAAATCAGAAAGTGATCGAAGAAGCGCCGAGTCCATTCGTTGATCTCGCATTGCGCAAAAAAATGGGCGATCAAGCGTGCACGTTGGGCTTGGAAGTAGGTTATGATTCTGCTGGCACAGTTGAATTCTTGGTCGATTCGAAAAAGAATTTCTATTTCTTAGAAATGAATACGCGTTTGCAAGTAAGTTTCAGCAGGATTTGGCACTTATTAGGTCAGAATTGAGTCGGTTTAGGTTGAGCACCCGATCACGGAGCAGATCACTGGCATCGATTTGGTCCATCAAATGATCAGGATCGCTTATGGTGGGTGAGAAATCTCAGTGGTCCAGTCCGTCGTGTGCAATTAATTTGAAATGCGTTTCCCGCCAAAAAATGTTTTGACGGAAAGCTTCCCCACATCTAACAGTCAGTGCAGAGAATGCGGTGGAGTGTCGAGTCTCTCTGGCAACTCTGCTGCCGCACTTTCCGCACCGAGGCATGGGCGGATCAATTCCCCAAGAATTTTAGATGGGAAGCGCGTTTCAAATTAGCTCGGTACATGCACGACTCTCTTCAGGTCACAAATTGAACATAAAGCAAAGCGACGTGCCAGTTCGTGGGTCATCCATAGAATGCCGCGTGTATGCAGAAGATCCAACAAAGGCGTTCGGTTTGCCCAGCATTGGTCGATTGACTCACTACACCGAGCCGCTGCATATCAAAAATGTCCGATGCGATAGCGGGATTCGAGAAGGCAGTGAAATCAGCATTTATTACGACCCGCTTATATGCAAAGTACCATCTGAATATTTTTGATCGTATGCCTGAAGCATCCTATGTTCTATTATAGCTGGTTACTTACGATGAGACGCGAGATAAGGCTTTGGACATAATGAGAGACGCCTTAGACAATTACGTAATTCGAGGTGAGTCAGAAGGGCCATAGATGTTTTCTGGCCGTATGAGACCTCACCTTTGACAGACGACCTGAGGATGATGTTGGACTGGTTCAGAGAGAACCTACATCACTGCATACATGTGGCTGCGGTACCACCAGGGTGTCATCTTGGGTACCCGTAATTTGTGATGTGGTAAAGCATAAACATGAACTACCGCCTCCTATTGTATGGTCCCTGGCAATAGCAGGGAGCCTTTACTGGAGTGTAACACTACTGCATACGCAAATGCATCAGAGTAACTCTCCGACTCCTGACTCTTATCAAAGACTGGTGACTGGTGACACCTGACCTGACCTGACGTGAGACCAGAGACATGACCTGTCGTCACCAGTCTTCGAATCGCCTGCCGCCGATATTGAAGAACAGCTGGCCATTTTAGGAGTCACTCACAACATTGCCTTACTTCGCGACGTTGTGATGGAATCTCGTTTTCGATCGGGCGATATCACAACAAAATACTTGCCAGAAACGTATCCCGATGGTTTCAAGGGCATCCTGTTGACGGAGAAAGAAACAAAGCAACTGGCCGTCGTGGCGGCTGCTTTGTACGCTCGCCACAAGAAAAGGTCCTGCATGTTCCTCAATGCGCCCTTTTCGGCCACGAGGGATCCTCGAGCTGTCACCGAAACCGCGTTGAGTGTAGAAATGCCGCATTTGGATGACGGGGAAGTGACCAAACATCGTGTGTTCACTAGATACGAAAACTCTGGCGCGATTACAGTAAGCGATCAGAGAGATCAATCGATTGGAATTAAGGATCAAACTGTTCGATTGTTGCAGGCTAAGATCGATGGCAAAGATGTCAAGATAGAAGCGGACCTAAATCTTTCGCGGAAAGTCATACCAGTCGTGGTCGAAGGAGAGAAAATCGTGATTCAGGTACGTATAGGAGACTGACTGTGACAGATACTGTAATAGATCACAGCCGGAAAGTTTGATATTGGAGAAGTTCAGAGCTACAGTAAGCCTGATCTGCTTATGCCTGGTGTGTAAGTTGATCTAGTTTTGTAGGTAGCCAGGTAGCTGCGAGAGGGTTCGATTCCTGCTCAAGTTTGTGTGTACGGTACTGCAGCAAATCCACTTTTTCTGTTCAGCCCATTAAACTAGAGATGGCTGGCTGGATGACATTGCAATTCAAAGGATCCCCGTTCAAGGTGCGTGTCACACCGGAGACAGCCGCTGTATATCAGAAGTACATGCGCGCAAAACCACAAGTGAGTAGTGATTTCATGAGATGTAAGCCAGATTCAAGCATCTGTGACTGAAGGCCGATCTGACAAAATTTGTGACGGCACCGATGCCCGGAGCGATAAAGTCTGTCGCCGTCAAAGAAGGCCAGAATGTGTCTGAAGGACAAGAACTATGCATTATCGAGGCCATGAAAATGCAGAACAGTTTGACGGCTGCTCGAATTGGCAAGGTGAGTGTGGTTCATTGACAGGTCGTGCAGTGCTGGAGTGTCTTTCTTGCAGGTCAAGTCAGTCAAGATCAAAGCTGGTCAGACTGTGGATGCTGATGAAGTGTTGATCGAATTAGAGTGACACGGTGTCATGTACCTACAGTTTTGCTGTTTTGGTTTCTCGTCTTCTCGATCACAGCATAGTTATGTCTTGTGTGCTGGGCTGGGACCCCGATTAGAAGCTGGAATGGAGCATAGTCCGGCCGTAGGATGTGATGGTGAAATACTGGCACTGGAAAGTGGAAATTTCAAGAAGTGCAAACTTCGTTAATGCAGCAAATGCCTCTGAAAGTATTTGTCGTATTGCCGCTTGAGGGGTCTGTAACTCTTACTGTAGGGGTGTGGCTAGGGCAGTTGGCTCGGTGGGGAGGAGCCAGGGGAGTATAGTTATGCTTGTGCACTTGTCCATCTGCTCACTACTGTACATAGTCCAAGTACAGTTTGGTGCAAACTACAGTGTGAAAACCAGACAACACCAAGAGAATCCGTTTTTTCTCGGCTTCTGTTCCAGATGACCAGTCGTCACATTCTTCGATCAATGAGGCACTGACACCTGTATCCAAGAGGACGAATCCGAAGGTGCCATTTTCTTCCTCTGGCTGCCATACGCATTAGGTACGGGAGGTTATGTGAAATGCTTGGGGTAGTCCAGCTGAGTTGAGAGAACCCAGTGGGTACACGAGTATATGAGGGTATGAGAACGGGTTCCTGGGTGAGATTGGTGATTAGTCCATCCCATTTGGCAGACCTGACCTGTGCCAAGCGCTAGCCAAAGAGGGACTTCGATTAGTACTTTCAAGAGACCTCTATAGTCGCCGCACCCTTTGGTTCATAGTGGAAGAGTCCAGGAGTTGACTGCAGAGCGGGTACTTGGTTTGTCTGCGGATTCGTCTGTGGGTAAGATCTAGGACTGTTGAGACATCGTCGTGCATCGCTGTGCTCGTAAGGATCTTCCGGTGTTGACTTTAGTCTTCTGCGAGCTCGCCAGCGCGTGGTCACCTTTCAGGGCTAGGCGCACTCGACCAGCAGCCAGGCTAGTGCGTCATTGCACAGAGCAGTTGCGGGCACCCCAGGGAGCCCGCCAGAGGGATTGTTGAAGAATAGGGACCTGTATAGGGGACCTCAGTGACCGAAACTCTGCAGGATAAGCCTGGCCGGGCTTGGCGGCTTACATGGAAGGTAGACTGACAGTGAGTAGCACGGATCTGGGAAATCATTTCGTGTATAATATGTCCCTCCTCCCTCGAATTCGTTTGGTGATGTGGTAAAACATAAATACACGAACATGATTCACGAATTTCGTTAGTGCAGCATGCCTCCTAAAGTACAGTATGTGTGTATACACTGGGTGTTCTAGTTAAAAGAAAAGCTGTGATTGCTAGCCTCTTGGGTTTATTGGTGATGAATACTTGCGAGTCGATTTTAAACTAGTGGGAAATACTTGTACATGTCAGTCGCCCCCTGTTGAAATTTTGCATTTGTAAAATTTGCATCTGTTCATGACACGGAACCGGTTTTTTTCGCGTATTGAACTATACAGCAAAAAGGTTATTTATGGTTTGGCAAAACGTTTTTACTTCTTTTATTATTTTTCCCCCTGCGCCAAGAACTGTAGTTAATATGCCTCGTTGGCACGAGGAGTCTGCTAATCAAATTACTGTAGCATCGATTTCATTCTAGACACCGCTGAGAACAGTCATAGTTGTAATTCTTTTTCAGACTTATTGGCCGTGCTTAAATCTGGCCTGCTTCATTATTTGATTCCACATGGACATCGATATTCCTCGTCCCGAAGATCACCTCGGCTTGCTCATATATGTCAAATTATGTCAATCGGCCAACATTTCTTTGCCAAATTCAACTCAAGTTTTGTTCAATCGTATTTTCGAACGGCTGAAACGAATTGGTAGCGTGAACGTATCGGACAATCCTCCTCGTTCCGTTGTGCCCAATTTCGTTGTTTCATTGACCGATTGTAAAATTGGATGGGGCGAATTTCAACAACATCGAAAAGTTATTGGTTTGATTTGCATCGTATTCGAAGGAGATGCTCAAACGAATGGATGCTGCGAAGAGGCTAATGGACAAGATTGTCAGGACACGAATGAACAGGACAATGGCCTATGCTCGAAGTCGATCACGTCATCTATTCTCGAGCAATATCACAATGTAAAAGAGACTTATCGATCGAGTCTAGTCGATGCTCGATGCATCGTATTCGGATCACCTTCCGTCGATTTAATTACGGGTCAATCGTCCTCGAATGTGGACGGGGTATTGCGATACACTGGTTTAGAAGATGCTGCGGATTTGGAGCACGATATTCGAGATTACGTAAAAGCTTTGTATTGGGTTTTGGAAGGAAAGCGATTAGACTTATCGTTTGAAAAGTTGGATTCACCTTCGTGTCCGGTAGCGCCCGATGAAGAAAAATTTTTGGTTGGACTCGATAAGACTAGCAGGTACGCTCTGAGTGGAAAAATTTTATATAAATTTCAAATCGAACTTTTTTGCAGGGCTTTTCGAAAACGATGCATCGGACGTTTGAGAAAGCAAGTAGCCGATGTTACGCTTATGACTGGCCTGCCCACTTTGGCCTTGGAATCGTACAACGCTGCGATCGATCAATTGAAATCTGCGAATGATTTCTTGTGGCTTGCTGGTAAGTGCATTGCAAAACTTTGCAAGCAAAGGGAAAATGTTAGAAAAATTAGGAATCTGGAACACGCCGTCAAAGTCTTTTTAGGTGCGTACGAAGGATACGCTTGTGCTGCTCTGGTCGTAAAATACGGGAAATCTGCATTGGAGTCCTTGACGTCGCCTTCGCCGTCTTCTTCGACAACGCTTCAACGCGCCCCAACGTTTACCCCCGGTGATATGAAGAAAGCTCAAAACGGACGTCAATCTTCGCCTAGTGGAGGAGGGACTGCTTATGCTAGGCGTCCAATCAATCCAAATATGCGGCCGGATTCTCCTCGACAAAGTACGGCAAAACTTCTTATCAACGAAGGTGATATCGAAGAAAAATTTCGACTCGCCATAGAAAATTATCAAAAGGTGCGGTCGACTTTTATTGATGCTTCAAGAAACTGTATTTTGTATTTTTAGTTCACGTTCGCCGCATGGATCGAATGCGAATGCTCCTTCAAAGCATTATCCGTATATTTACTCGATCGAGTAAGTCTTGAGCAGGTTTTTCATCAACTCCTGGGTCCTGTGATGAAAAATTCTATTCGTAATTTGGGATTATTGGATTTTTACTCAATGTCTTGTGTTGTCTGTCTGGCTAAATCAATGTGCAGTAGCTGCCGAGACAGCCTTAACGCTGGACCATAACCTCGTGGGATTGATATGACGCTAAATATAGCAAAGTTTTTGTTTTTTCCTAGAAATACGATTCGTTAGACGAATTCGTAAATGTTCATTGCGCTCGATTTCTAGACGAGAATTTCAAGTCCTTTAGCGACGTACAAAAGGTAAGGAATGGGTGTCTTGGGGAAAAGGCCCGCCAAAATCTAAAAGTGAAACAGCTTTTTATTGATTAGGGTTCTAAGGCATCGTGTGAACGCGGTATGCTCTCGCGTTTTAGGGCCAGATCTGCAATTTGATCGCAACTATTTACAAAATGATCGGATTTCGGCGCAAGATGAGCTTTTTCACTCGCCTATCGGCCTTATTCCGTTTATATCTGAGCCGTGACGATCCAGTATCAATGACCGACTACCGGCAGGTACGTGTAATCTGGTGCTGATGTTGTACATATACTGTGTTTACGCATCTGCTGGTGGTTTAGGTGTATCCTTTGTTCCTATCATCATTGGATGGATATCATATACCGTGGAGCGGTTTGGGTGGACCAGCAACGACTTCCGGCGGCTGGGCCGCTGTTCAGGTTCGAGCACTTCACGAAACATATATCTCAGCGCTGCGCGCGAATCATCGGGATGCTGCGGCAAGGTAGGAGGTCGATTTGGACTTTGTAGATAATGTGTTAATGCGGTTTTTGTTTTAGGCATTTGGCGCATATGATTCAGGTAGCGTTGGATAACAGTAGCGGCACAAGCGATGAAATCTTGTCTCAATTTTGCACCGATTTGATGCAACTAAATAGCCAAAACGGCTTGCATAATATTAGCACCCATTTGCGGCTTAGCAACGGTGCTATCTTGCCTCCTGTACAGTTGACTAAGTTACCAAAGTTATTGTAAGTTACAACTTTCCTTTTTGAAGATTGAGCGCTTAAAAATGTTTATTATAGGTCTGTGGAATTGAAATCGTTGCCTCCGTATTTGTCTCCCTGCGATGTACCTGATAGCGTCTCGAAAGCGATATTTATTTATTCTCCTTTTCAATCGGGCGTACAAAATACACAAAGTAAGATTCGAATGCTGACTTTTGGTTTCGCCAAATACAGTTATCATGGTTTAGCGCGATGGGTAAGCGGATGTACGGGCGCAATTTCGGTGAAATTGCAGAATCTACTTCCTTTCAAGTTAGAAGTGAAAAATTTGGTATGACATTGCTATTCTTCTTTTAATTGGACTTTTGAATTGCAGCTTCTTTTAAGATTCTGGTAGGCGAAGGAGTCTCCTTTGAACCTTCCCCAACATTACTGGTGCTGCCGCCGAAGTCGGGAAGTGTTACGGTTGATTTGTGCGCGACGCCGAAAGAATCGGGGACTCTGACTTTGACAGGTAAGGATATGGTTCGTGAGGTTTTATGTGCGAGTAATTCAATCGTTGTTTCAGGGTGCTCGTGTGAAGTATTGGGCGTGAAAATTTTGTCTCGTTTCGATGATATTCCATGGCTCAAACGAACCCCGCGTACGATCCGTGTGCCAGTGTTGGCACCGTTACCAGTAATTGAATTAAACACAACTATGCGACGTGCCGAGAATCAGAGGCCGTCGGAATTGACGGAGACGTGTACTGCCGAAATCGCATTATACGCTGGTCAAAGGCAAGGAGTTTTTTGATTGAATGATGAGAAAGAAGGTGAACACTAATTTTACGATTCAGGAAAACTGAGATCGTTCATTTAACCAACGTATCAGATTTGGATATTGATCGGTTGGAATGGGAAGTTCAGCAGCCGGGGGTGTTCGGTATGTGTTGGCAGGGAGTGATGAAATCGAGGTCGACTAGGATAATTTGATTTTCAGGAATTACTCCCTTGCTCGGTGTGAAGAATGCTGTCAGTGATTTCGAGCTGCCATTTCTGGCCCGCACGGTTCGCGATGTACATTTGTGTATAACAGCCGTTGATCCACTGACAATCGAAGGAGATGGTGACGAGAACAGGAACAAGAAGATGACGTCGCAGGAAGCAATCGATGCTATTCCGTACACTGGGGTGAGAGGGCTTTGGGAGGTGATCATGGGGATTTAAGTGGGTATGACCTTTTTGGGAGACTGACGGTTACACCAGACTTGGGCCTTTTATTATAATGGGAGCTATAACGGATATACTTTTCTAGAGAGTACTGACGGCCACAGTCAAGTTTTTATATTGTGGGAGCATTAGGAACGAAGGTTTGGAGATGGACGCGCCTGCAAAGTTGTACCAACGCTGTTGCGCGTTGACTATTTTCGTCACTATTCTGCCGATGGTTGTTGTGATTGATTGGCATGTTCTTCCAGGTGAAACGTAAGTACATGAAGGTGTGAGTGGATGGGAGGGTGCTGACTACCATAGCCTGATTTGATAACGCATTTGAATTTCCCTCCAAAATTAAACTCTAAAATAAAGTTTGAGAAAATTTGAACAGGTTTTACCATTTTTGAACGAGAGCTAGATGGCAGCATTTAGGACTCCTTCCTTGGAGAAGCATGTTTGGCGGCTAGATGGTGTTTCCCTTTTAGAAGCAACGATCGATACATCGCTTTGGATGTTGTGAACGCGGCTGATTACGAAGTGGATATAAAATTTCCGGTCGAGAAAACTGTGACCATTCAGTCCAAAGATGTGTGCAGGTATGTGTGGCGAGGTGGTAGTGGAGAAGGAGGATCAAAGGAGTCACTCGATTCCAGGGTACCAGTACTGTGCGAATGCTGCGATTTGACTTCTGTCACCAGCTCGCAACTGTTGCGTGGCCCGAGAGCGAGACATTACGTGCTGGACGCCAGACGGAAGTTCGTTCAAGAACATGTTATGAACAGGTTGAAAGTTGGCTGGGCAATGGTAAGAGTTATTAGTTAAGTGTGGTTTTGAAACTGAGTTTAAAAATGGGTAAGACATTCATAGAAGGTTCACCCTGGCATCGACCGGCCCGGCTGAACCGACCCGGTTTCAGGGGGTGGGGTGGACCGATCTGAGCTGTGAAAGAGCCGCGGTGGCTCAGTTGGTTAAGGCGTTGGTCTCGCATTGCAGCAACCCTGACCGGGAGGCCGCAGTTCTGTTCCACCTGAGGACTGCAGTTCAGTAAGCCCGTTCTCATAGTGGGGTCTTCGACGGCGATTTATTCAGTCTGTCGCTGGCCTTGCACACCTGGCTCTGGGCGATTCACCCGGTACCGTCAAATGGGTGACGCTGAACGAGTAGAGAATCAGGAATTTTGTTCTCGAACACCAGTCGGGAAGCCCCTTCTTGCCCAGTATCATCCTGGGACGCTGGTGCTGGCTCAGGATGCCCTCGTGTGGAGGTGCTCCTAGTGGAGACACACACGGGTTGGAAATCCAGTGGGGAACTGGGGCGGCACAGGGCCCAACCCACAAAAAATTTTTAAAAAAACCCAAGCTGTGGATTGGTCAGATCGAGAACTTTAAATCCTCTCCAGCATACATGCCGACGGTCTGAACTTTAGCCTATAATTGCGCAATCCCCCTGATAAAATTGGTGCGCAATCCCTAAATTTTGCTGTTTTGGTGCGCAATCCCTAAATTTTGCTGTTTTCGGTGCGCAATCATTGAATTTTGTTACTTTCGGCTCGAAATCACTAAATTTCGCTGTCTGCAATACGCGATCCCTAAATTTCGCTGTTTTTGATGCGCTATTACTGAATTTTGCCGTTTCTGGCTCAAAATCGCCAAACTTCGCTGTTTTTTATTAAGCAATCACTGAATTTTTCCATTTTTGGCTCAAAATCACTAAATTTCGCTGTTTTAGATGCGCAAGGGGCCATCCATAAAGGACGTCCACCAAAAAATGCGATTTTTCGACTCCCCCTCCCCCTATCCACCTTTCATCCGTTTCGCCTGGGCCCCCCTAAAAATGGACGTCCACTTGAGCAGACCCCCACCCCCCATAGGAAAATATTCTCTTCGAAACAGCATTGCTCCCAGCATCGACTGATCCGCCGAAATGATGGGTCATTCACTCTTCAGTTTGATTCGACTGTTGCATCAGCCGCATTGGGAACTAAAATTTTACGCTCCCTCTCTGAAAATGTGTCATGCCACATCCAATTTGAAACTTCTCCAATTTTCCTCCAAAATCAGAATTGAATCCCGCTTTAGGTGCAAGGTAGTGCTCCTGAGTTTTTGGAGTGGTTTGATGGACAGTGACAGTGAGGAAAGGAAATATAGGGCAGGCTGCTGGGAACCTTATCCATGAAAAAATCTCATTTCTTGAACGGATCACCCAGATCGAGATCGGGACTCACGTTGAGGGTCGGATCAGTCAGTGCTATAATTGGGCAACATCCCTGACATCCCGATGGCTCCCTAGCGCCTGGAATCCATCGCCCTGGATGGGGAGGTCGGCCCGTGGTTGATGTTTCAGCCACAGATGTAGTCGCTCTCTCTCACATTCAGAGTACTTGCCCAGCAAATCCCCTCTCGCACCCCTGCAGGTCTTGGTTACCACGACACCAGATTGAGCGACAAAGCCACTGGCAGCACCACTAAAATTGTTTTATCCGCCTCAGAAAAAGAGAAGCCAAAAGGGATGAAAATGTTTGGGAAAACTAGAATATAATCGACCTGAGTCCTTGGATAGTCGTTTCATTTCATGATTTAAATATAAGTAATTTTACTCGTATCTCTAGCGTTAATACTATGATTATTGCGATAATTTTCCGAGATAACCCGCCGATTTTGTGAAGGGTGCGTCCACTTTCCGCTCACCCCCACCCTCCCCCCCCTAGGGTAGACGTCCTTTTTGGATGGCTCCCAATCTCTGAACTTTGCCATTTTTGGCTCAAAATGACTGAATTCCGCTGTTTTTTGATGCGCAATCACTGAGTTTTGCCATTTTTGGCTCAAAATCACAAAATTTCGCTGTCTTCGATGCGCAGACACCCAAGTTCGTAATTTCTTGGTGAACCTGTGCGGTTCATTTTTACTACAGTCATTACGGAAGCACGTGATTACCACGCGTTACCAGTACACAGTACCAATTGCGCAGCGGAGGCGAAAACACCTTGAACGAATGATACGCACCAGAGCAGGCAAAAGCTGGAACAGACTGCGCAAAATTTGCTTATGCGCGCAGAATAAAGGTAAATTTTTTAAAAAAATTTTCTCGGCCGCGACTGCGCAATCCCCCGCCTTTTTTCCAAAATTTTTAAAAAATTTTGAAGGTCAGCCTATAATGATTATAGGCTATTATAGGGTGTCGGCATGTATGCCTCCAGCATATTTATATTTCTCTCTGGCGTAGTGCTAGAGTATCTCTTCATTCAGGCAGGCAGCTAGACTTCACAGCTCAGCCCACCAGAGGGGTCGTCCGTAAATTGCGTACAATTTTTGAAGTTCTGACCCCTCCCTGTCTTCTGTCTGCATACTGGCCACCCCTCCACGCCAAGGAATGCCAGTATGGCCCCTCCAAGGGGTTGAACTGTGAGTTGTAGCTGCCTGCATCAAGAGATACTTGAATACCAGAGAAAAATATTTTGGCGGGAACTCAAAGTGCCGATACGACCGACCCACACCTGAGTCAGCTCCCCCAAAACCGATTACATCGACTGACTAGCCGATTAGGCTAGTCAGTCGATCCTGGCCTTTCCCTTATGCCCATAAATAGCGCCTGAATTTGGCATGTGGGTAAAAAACCATGCTCACCTGGATCATATTCTTCCATTTAGACTAGCAACCCAGCCGTGTGCGGTGATGTCCCAATCGGAACCGTCCTCACATCAGCCAGATTGTGCAAGGAGTTGGTCATTTCATTTCTTACGCTTGGTAGGTCCTATGTTACAGTCTAGTGATGTTTTGTTGTCCATTTTCGTCCTCTTCAGATGTCAAGTTGGTCGGGGCTGCGGGCGGATCAAACAGCGAGTATGTGATTGGTGTTGGAGAGCGGGTGATTTTAACAGCGTGTATTGTTCAAGCGAAAGGTAAGTCTTTCGAGTTGACAATATCTGCGATGCAGTGATTTGTGTGATTATAGGACGTGGACACGCTGTGGCAAATTTGAGTCTTCAGTTTTTTCAAGATTATCAAAACGGTCTGACAAATCTTGTTGCTGATGACGTTCTTCATATTGGATCAACGACCCACTTGGTCACGCTGGTAAGTTGAGAAGATGCAGATTTGTGGGTCTGTATTGATTGGGGCTTGTGGTTTCAGAGTGGTGATACATCGACGCATAGCTGCGATTTTCAGTTTTTGTTCTGTAACGAAGGAAATTATAAAATTACAGTGAATTGTGATATTTCTAATAGAGTTGCCAGCGCTCCTGTTCTGGCAAGCGGTGATGGTGAGGTGGATGCGGAAGATGATTTGCTATTTGGATCGCCCATAATGCCTGTTTTGTCAGTTAATGTAGTTTCGAGATGCGATGTTGATGTGCCATAAGAAAGCTTTGGTTGGCGATTGCTGCGTTTTTGCCTCGATACGTATTGCATACGTGAAATACTTGTTGAACTGAGAGGATAAGCTGGTTTTATGGTCTGGCTTTATTGTAGTTGAAAAATGTGGACGCTGACTGACGAACAAAAGAAAGTGGCCGACGAGTTGCAACCGCTTGCGGCAGCGTTTGTTGAGAAACTGGTAAGAGCTTCTCATATGGTCCCTGGTACTGGGAGTTGTCTCGGGCGTAGTGGGTGTTGGGTGCAGCTGCTCGATCATATAGGTTTACTTCAGGGACTGGCCAGAAAGCTATTGAAGGCACTCAGAAGCTTGGAAGTGGTACTTGAGTGCGGGTCTGTATCCTCCTAGGAACTCGAGCTTTTCTGATTATTTGTGATCTTGGTCTCGTTGTTTGTTTGGGCCAGATTGATTGAGGTATTGGTCATCAGAAGCAGCACACTGGCTGAACCAGGGTTTCGATCAGGATTGGTGATGGAGGAAACGCGGATTGACGAAATGCGAGGTCAAAACCATGATAGTGGGTGGCTATCTAGCGAAGATAGGTGGATTGAGCTAGGGGTCAAATGCACCCAAAATGTGCAGCCTATCCGGGTTTAGTGCGAGTCACTATAACTGGACTCTAGCTAATACAGGATCAGAATTGCCAGACCTAGCATAAATGGCGGAATCAAAATTAGTCTATCTTTCGATTATGCATTGAGCTTTTGTTATGCTTTATCAAGGAAATATAAAATACACAATGTCCAGGACCAGGGCAGCTTTTTGCGGGATTGCGGTGGTGTACATGGCTTCTTTCTTGCAGAGTGGAATTCAGAGTGGCGAGGTCAGTCCAAGTCGTCGTCAGTCCATCAATGTGGCGGTATGGCACTTGCTTGTTTATCGTATCTTGTCAGGACGGTCTGATCTGATGCATGGTTTTGTTTTATTTCAGTTTTTCAAGTCGTACTATGAGACCGATACGAGTGCCAATGATGAACTCGTTTCTACCTCTGGCCAAATGTAAGTGCGAGTGCGTGGTTCTCATGAGGTTCATAAAATAATTTTTTTCGTTTTGGCGTTTCAGTGGGACGTTGAATGCACTACGCGATTATGACGCCGCCGCCAAGGACATGCTCGTAGAATTGGGGGACACTCGTACGGCCTTGAAACAGCTTTTGGAGAAGTACGACAGTGTGGCTCAGAAGACGACGTCTTTGCACGAAGCCTGTGATAAGCTGATGGCCGATCAGGTAAGAAAGTGAAAAGCCGCAGGTATCCCTTTCTCCCGTTCTCGCCTTCTGCCATCCTGTGCACCAGGCACCAGGGGCGCTCGTAGTGCAGAATCAGGGGCAGAACCTCGAACACCAGTCACGAAGTGACCATCTGCTAGCCTGCTACTGTGGGCACGATAGTGATAGCGCAGGGCGCCCTCTGCGAGGATGCACCTAATCGCCACGGCGCTCATGGGGTGGCTTATATTAGGACTGCTGGCTGAAATTCTCGTGGGGAAATTAGGGTGTGATTACTGACTGCCCATTAGCCAGAAACGGGTAGGAAATGGAAGGCATCGCGCAAAAACAGGCCTAAAAATTTTAGCGAAAGAAGGAAGAGGGTTGGGCTCTGGTGGTATCAAAGGAAATGCAAGAATGAATCTTTTTTTTAGACGAACCTGGCGTCGGCCGCGGAAGAAATCCGGTCGAGGCTGGCTTACTTTGATCATGCAGAACAGTTAATGCATGTAAGTTTTTCTACGTATTATCCTCTGTCGCAAGAGTATGGTTAGTTTTATTCTTCAGAAGCTCAGTTCACCAACGTTAACAGTGACCGGCGAATCTTTTATGCATATTCTATCGACCATCGATGAGTGCATGACATTCTTGGCATCACAGGTTAGTTTTTGAGACTCCACTTTCGCTTGATTTCAGGTCCTGATGCTTTAGCCCGACTACAAGGAATCTGCGACTTACTTATCTCGATACCGTCAATGTCTGTCGAGGGCGCTCAGCTTGGCCAAACAACACGTCGTGCATTCCTTGAGCGATGCTACACAGGGCGTTTTGGCTAAATTAAATGTAAGTGAGGATTCGTGTTATCATTTATGTTTTTAAAAACTGTGATCCTCACAGGCAAGTCAAAACAAGGAAGAAGATACGTTCATATTGTTCTATGGAGTGTTTGCCACCCACGCACCGCCACTGCATTCGCTTATGGAGAACTTGGAGAGTAGATGGGACTATCAGGAGGAGTAAGTTCGCTTGTCTTGCCATCGTGGTATGTTTTTTATAGTATATGTGATTTACAGATACCAAAACATGCTCTCCGAATGCTACCAGCATTATATTAGCCAACGGGAAACCTTGCTACTGCCGAGTGTCACCAGTGCAATTCAACAGTTGATAAAGAAACATTTGGGAAGTTGTTGTTCGCTGGTAAGTTTTTGGTTGATCTTAAACTTGAGGGCGAAAAAGATCCAAAGTTTCTGTTTGTAGGTTCGGAGCGGCTGCAGTTTCTTGCTGAGGACCTGCGATGACGAGTATCGCCTGTTTTTCCAATTTTTCTGCCGAAACACGCCATCGTTACAGTAAGTGGTGCATTGTAAAGGTAATTTGATCGTCCCGGGCTCAACTCCCAGTGATGGAGGTGCGTTTGCGAACCATAAACCCTTGCTGACCTTGCACGCCAAGCTGTGGGTGACTCAACTGGCACCGTCGAGGGGCTCCGAGTGGGGAGATGGAAGCCAAACCGGAAACAGTCTCAGCGATCGAACACCGACAGGGTTCAGAGAGCTCTCTGCGGGAGCTCCTAGTGGACACGCACAGAGGACTGCTGTGTCAGCTTATCACTCACAGCCTTGCTTATGCATGGTTTGACTGCTGGCTGGCGTAGGCAAAACGGGCTTAAGCCTAAAAACTCAAAACATCTTTGGTAGATAAAGTAAAACGGGCAGGGTACGATTTTGCTTCGAGTGTAGTCTTCCCTTATTATCTGCGAAAGGCTAACCTATGATATGATTTTAGTGACTTCCTGGAGAAACTGGGTCGAGTATTTTACGATTACGTGCGTCCAGTCATCATTCATGTCGTCCATTTAGAGACACTATCAGAGGTGTGTAGCATTTTGAAAAATGAGATGCTAGAAGAACGATTGACTGGCGACGACGGTAAGTATGATCTTTTTAGGTGCTTGATTCTCATGATGATTCGCTGTGTATGCCCATCTTTTCAGCCGACGTTTATGTCGGATTTGTGCGAGTCTTGTCCGAATTGGTTGGCGATGTCACTGAACGGTTGGTGTACAGGGCGCAGCTGTACGCCGAGGCGGATATTCTGCGTTACAACCCGGCCTCGGGCGATTTGGCCTACCCAGAGAAACTCCAAATGATGCAGGTCAGTTTTATTGGAGATTCGGAAACGCATGCGCCTAAAGGAAATCGTTATGAGTTTTAGGAAATCGCTCGTTCGACATCGATCAGTCGACAAGCGTCAGTTTCGAGTGTGGCGTCGAGTACGAGTCATGAAGTGGCAGCTGCTTCTGCTGCCTTGTCGGGTCAAGCCATTAGTAAGTCCGGGGCAATTGAGGGCTAGAGCTAGCAGTGAGATATCCACTTTTATGAAAGGTAATGTGTCGGCGGCTGATCTGCATGGCTTGTGGTACCCGACGGTTCGACGCACGGTCATGTGCTTATCGAAACTGTATAAGTGTTCTGATGTAGGTGATTTCTTTGGGGCTATAAACGAACACGGCGAGAGCCTCCTCTTTCAGATGACTGTGTTTCAAGGCATGTCTCAAGATATAATCTCCATGTGCATTCAATCGCTGACGAACGCAAGCGAAAAGATTTTGGCTACAAAAGTAAGTTTCTAGGTCAGTTTTTTCGTTTTGATTAACTTGCTTTTAAATTTTAGGGTCCGATGAATGCCCATTTATTTCTTATAAAGCACTTGCTTATCCTACGAGAGCAGACTGCGCCTTTTCGTGGGAGCAGTGGGTTCCAAGAAACTTCGGTGGACTTTTCGAAAATTAAAGGTAAACGTACCGAATTTTTACGATTATGACTTTGATCAGTAATGTATTTTTAGAATCCGCTATGAATCTGCTTCATCAGAAATCACGATGGTTTTCGTTGAGTAGCAACAACGCCTTTTTGGAGTTCTTGTTTAAAGTAAGCTATTTGATATTTTGCGATAAAATATGCATAAATACGGATATTTTAGGTACCAGCCAATGTCACGGACCAAATAACTGATAGCCGTCGTACTTTGGACTTGCAATTGAAGAATGCGTGTCAACGATTCATAACTGAAATGGGGCGTGGGTTCACTGCGGAAATTGCGGATTTCAATCAAAAGGTACGTGTTGTTGTTTTTTTCGGTTCTCCTGTACCACACGATTGCCGACTCCTTGGTGTGGCCTCTGCGTTCTACACCCAGCCGTCAAGGAACGGGTAAAGGTCTCACGAAGGGGTCGCGTCAAAGTTTGGATTTCTGTGGAAGCAAAAACGCTTTTATCGGAAGGTTCTGCTGGTACGAGTAGTGGCAACTGGTAGGAAAAGGGGCCATATAGGTTCCAGGTAGCGTTCGTTCGGGATCGGGACTCGCTCAATCCCAGTCGGGACCGGGATCGGGATTTTTAGATTGTTATTTTCTCACTTTTACTTCGATCTAGGTAACCTACAACCCACCGCAAGTAGCCAGCAAATGTAGAGCCCAGGAATTTTTTGCGCAGTTTTTATGATTACATTCAAAATCATGCAAGAAAAAAGCATAGAATTAGTCACCAAGTAGCAAACAAATCCCTTCCTTCCTCTTTACCGGTTCAATCATCCGTTAAAGTTTCTCCAGCTTACCCTTCCGGAACACTCCCTTCCTCTCCCCTTCCCCTTCTTCACACACCTCCACAAAATTCAATCCCGACCATTTTTCATCGGGATCGGGATCCCGAACGAACGCTAGTCCCAGGTTTTGATGTCCAACTGGAAGCTGGCACTTCCAGTTGCCACGCGCCCTTCTTCGACTTGGTTCGTTTTTCAGAAATGACCCCATGCTCGTGCCACACCGTGCGGCCACTAATGATGGACGCGAACCAACTGGAAGTGTAGGCTTCTAGCTGGACATCAAAAACTGGAACCTGCAGTATATGGCCCCTTTTCCTTCCAGTTTCCACTACCAACAGAACCTTCAGATGAAAGCAAAACACTTGCAGATGGAAGTTCAAATTTTGACGTGACTCCTAAGCGACTCACGCCTCATACGTCCGTGGTCGGTAAATGAAGCTATGAGACGGGGTCTCTCTTCAGTCCGAGTCCCCCTCGCCAGTGGGATATGCTCTGACAAACAACGCGCGCTCGCGCTCTTGTCCCCAAACTAGTCGATTAGTCGATGGCTGTAGGGTCCACTGACAAGCCCCTAGCATGCGGGAAAAGTCAAAGACTGATCCTCCCCTGAACCAACTAGCGCGGATAAAACTGTATCACAGAATTTTTGGTTTTAGTCCGAAGTGATAGTATCGATGGCCAAAAGTAGCAGTGGCTCACAGCCGGTAACACTAAGCGAGCAGGCGTTTGCGAAACCGGAAATTGTACGCAATATCGTCGCGCAAACTTACAAGAAAGTCAAGGACCAGTATCCCGTTCTGCAAAGTGAGGTTATTTCAACCACTTGTCTTATTGGACGACAATGAGTTGCGATTTTAGCCCACACAACCCTTTATATTGGGAATCGAGATACGGAAAACATTCTGTTAGCTCCGATAAAGGTAGGTCCATTAACAGTTCAAATTATACAGCAGGGTTTTGTGTAATTCGAAATTTGTTTGTAGAAAATGATTGAAACGTCTTTCGCGAGCTTCACGAAATTGGTGAATGATAACTATACCGATGAACAGAAACAAGTGATCGGTTGTCCGAGTATGGATGAAGTGATTGTGCTTTTGGCTGCGAGGAGTTAAGAAGTCTTTTTTATGGGGGTTGATCGGGCGGATGGGATTCACTTTGCTCCTTGGTATTGGGAATGTGGGTGGCGTATAATTCATGTTTCGGATTGTAGCTATAAGTACAAATTGGTTCAGTGAAGTGGAGCATTTGGCTTGCTCTGTTGTCTTGATGCTCTGCGTCCGACTTCTCAATCTCTGCGTATCAATGTGTGTGTGTATTTAAGGGACGTGGTACCCTATCGTTAGAATTCAATGACAACTGAATCTGTACCAAAGCAGAGTGGGAACATTGAGAATACAGACCATGGAAGAATGTCCGATAGGATATCCTGAGAGCCATTAAATTGAAACAGGCCTGTCAAAAGTGACCGACACGACACAAGCATAGAGTATAAAAGTACATTCCTTGAGCCAGTTTGCACTACAAAAGATTTTAGCCACTCATCCTATCAATGTTTTTCTACCCCAAAGTATACTTTAAAATTGAGACTTTCTAGTCTTCGCAGTAGACTTCACAAACTGTTTTGGACTTGGAAGATGGGCCCATAGTCGGCTGTATCTGCATCACGTATTGTATCTCGAATCCATTTACGGTAAAAACTAATATCAGGTCCAGTAACTCCATCGTGTAAGTCGCAGGTTGTATTACTGCCCGCACTCACCAGTGATACCAACCTCAGTTTGGATGCGATCACGCAAAAGATTGGAGAACCAGAATCGCCCTACAAAAGTACAGTGCTGTACAGAAACTGGGAGGCGGGGGGGGGGGCTTACATTGCATGCTACCCCCTTATTTCTACTAGTTCTAGTGAAACACCTTGATGTCGTCGCGTTGAATCCAAGATGCCGGAATGTAGTAACGCAATAATTATTTGCGCGAGAAACAACGGACAATTTCTGTAGTTCAGGTGGATGTAGGTCAGGCGAAACTAGGCGAAAAGGATGCTTGATCAATGAAAGTAAGATGTGAAAAACATGCGAACATACGAGCTGTACTATCTGTTTTCTTTGGGAATTTACACGTGGCACCAGGAGGGCGTGTAAATTCTCAAAGAAAACAGGTTATACAGTAGATACCTTGGAAAACACCCCAGCCGATAATCATGCAACGGACGATATTTTGACGCCTTTCATTTAATGGCAAGGCTTGTATGGAAGATTGGTTGAATTCGAAATAATCGTTGAGAACTAAAACAGCTAAATCACCTTGATAATAACTGGCCTGGCCAAATGCCGGGTGGCGAATAGCTCGGCGTATAGTCGTGTAAGTCGCAGAGCCGATGTTAGTCAGGTGATCGCCAGCATGTACTGTAAGGTTTGGGCGCCGTTGAGGCGCGCCAAATTCGTCAGGTCTGCTAAAATCAATTGTAAAATTTTCGAAACCTTTGTGGTGGGAATTGAAAACCAAAATCTTGGTATTATTCTTGTCACAGCACTACTGTGGATGAATCTAAGGAGGTTTGTCAAGAATTTATGAGCCACTTGTTCACTCGCGATTCTTGCCTGACCTAGCACTTCTTCACGCACATATACAGCACAGCGTGCAAAAAACAGCCATACTGTCATGTCATGTCATACTGTATCCATAGCCAAGCACCATAGAGCGCACTCGAGGGCTACGGAACACATACTGTATTTGAGCATCATTTTTTACACAGGCGGGGGTCGAACCCTCTTTTGTAAGCGCGCACCCATCGTGAGAGGCACACGCCTACCGCTAGGTCACGACCCGGGCTGACTGTACTTTTGGCCATACATGGCAAGAGCTTGTACATGTGCATCAAATAATTTAGACTCTCTCAGCATGGCCAGCTCTTTGCATGAACGCCGTGACGAGCAGTGTCAGTTGCATCTCGTAAGCGGTTCGATAATCTGTCATAACTCACAAAACACATAACAGGGAAGCAGAATTTAAAAACTGTGGTTTGGTTTGGTAAGCAACCATTAATAGGTATTATTTTCGTCTGTGATAGCGAGGAAGTCTCCAGCCAGATGCTGTTCCAGAGCAGTCACTCACCATACAGTATCCGTGCCAGTCTTTTTATTGTATGTGCAGGCGGGTGAACAAGCGACCTGGGCCGTGGTTACACCAGAGCCCAAACTAGCCCAAATCTATGGGATAAAGGGTTGAATTACCGCGCTGCTGTTACATGCAGGGCCATGTTCGAATGTGAGTCAGCACGAGTATAAGAGCGGTTAATAGACGGCTCAGTGGGGTCAGGTGTGAGCAGTACGTCAGCTCGTATCAATCGGTTGATGATGTCTGATCGTGAGAGGCTGGTGTGCGCATAAGACCCTACTCCAGCATAGGTCGATATGCGACGAAGTCCACTATGCGAAAGAACAAACGTTATAAGTAAGAGCGCCTCGCACTTTAGTCGCTAGCAAGGACGCCCTAAAGAACGTCTGCTCTTGATCATAAGCTGAGATTTTTTCAGAAAATCTTCATTCAACTCGCTTTTACAGCAGAGTTGAGTGCTTTCTGGCCTACACGCTTGTAATAAGACACTTTATTCTCACCTTATAGACAACCAAAACACTTAAAATTCGTCAACTACTGTATGCTGCTTACATAAGGCACAATAGAGCGCACTGATTTACAGCCCATCTTTGGCAATCAGTATCGACAAACAATCGGACTAACCTGTCCTGTTGGCGTGGTGCAAAAGCTCTACTAGTATTTCTCTCTGCTCGCACTCACCCCTATTCTTTCTAAATGGCGAGCAGGTACAATATGACTGAGAGGGCCCTGGCTTTTCAGCTTTAAGGGGACTACATACAACACTAATCCATCGCTTAGACCCTGAATGTCCGGACTCTCTGAAATCCAGAGAGTGGCTGCAAACTTCTCTAACCCCAAGACTTGCAGAAGAGATATCTTCCATAAATGAGTGAACTTACAAAACACAGTGTGCAGCAGTCAAGGCAAATCTCGATTTATTGTTGTGTAATCGAGTGCCTCTGATTAAAGTGGCGCCGCATAGTGGAGCGACTAAATAATTTGCGCGAATACTCAGCATGAAAGGGAATTCATTGGGCGATGCACTTAAACCTCGAATCACGTCTGGAAAGTAAATTTTTGCATTTTGTAGCCAGCCACAATGTTGTATAAACCAAAAAAGGGCTTACGAACTTGCGGCTTAACACGAATCTTAGACGGAGGAAGAATCTTGGTGGCTTTACTTGTCCTCGGATAAATGATTGGCAAGTGAAAATAGAAAAATAAAAGAATCACCAAAGCTCTCATATTTGTGAATAAAACACGTAACCAGCCAGTTGAATCTGGCTCAGAAATGCATAAACACCGAATTCAGTCTTCGAATTTCAGGACTCAGATGTTTCATGTAGTACCTACTAATTTACGTGAACTTGAAACCATTGACATATTGACTAGTGCTGAGTACTCAAGCACTGAATATCAAATCCTTTATGCTGGTTGCAGCCTGTTAATCATGCTGAATAACTCAACTCGTACCCAGCTGAGTGCTTTTGGTGTCACTTTCTGTATGGTGCTTACAGTTGTTGGCAGCGTTAGAAGCACCAAATATTGGATGTGCAGTACACGCTGTCTGACTTTCTCACACCTCGAGTATGATTTCGGATCATCGATCAATCAGGAGTCATAGATTTTTTGAGCGGGAAAAATGAAGTAAATGCAATGTATTCTTCAGGAGGATTTGAACACAGGCACGAACACACACACACGGGTGTATTCCTGTCCGAACTATTTTATCCCCTGAGTCTATCACTGTCGTGCCTTGGTCATTAAAATAATGTCAGATTGTTCACACATTGCGCACGATGCTCCAATGCAAGAGGTCTATTCTGACAAATAGGATATTTTCACATTTTATCAAATCGACTTCCCATTGCTTTGTGTCATTCATTCATTCAAAGCATAATGTTATGGAATTGGCATCACAACTGTGCACCTGCTTGTTTCTAGAAGACTGGTTAGTGATCGCATTAGCCAGCGGACGAAGGAGCCGCCTTATTAGGTCTAACCCGCTGCATTGCACCAATTTTCCTATGCGTTACAAGCACATAGGAAAATGTGTTATGTGTTACAAAAACATCAGGGCAAATTTTTACTTTTTCTTCGCTGTTCAAAAATACAATGCTTCCTCGGCGTATCTTCCTTCCATGCTTATCTGCTATGAAGGTCTGATAAATGCGCGTAGTTTTCTTCAATTTGGGCGAGATTGTGTGCTGGGTGGCGTGGTCCATAAAATTCAATGGTTGGTGCAATCTGGACTGAATAGACCGGGCAGAGCAAAGTTTTTATGCCCAACACGTCTGCGTGCGTGCTGCAGGATATCCCAGGAGCCAGCGAATTGAAATCAACAACAACCAACACAGCACACCGCCATGCAGCATAAACCATTTTATGTGCACCCCAGATTTTACAGACCATACGTTATGCAGACCACGCATGAGCATAAGAGTGCAGGAACAGTGCGATATAACGTTAGCTAGCGTCTAATTTATTAGTTCCGATGCTAGCCATTCATTCAGCCAGTTTTAATCATCGAATGTAGTCTTGTGGTTTTGAATTAAGATTCTCTTGTTGACTTCACGGACTATCTCAGCTTGGACCCATAGTCGGCCGCATCGGCACCACGCATTGTGTCTCGAATCCATTTACGATAATATGTAATATCAGGTCCGGCAGAAGCATCCCTCAAGTCACACGCTGTGGTCTTATTACCGCTTCTACTCACCAGTGACACTAACTTCAGTTTGGAGTTGATCAGGCAAAAGATCGGTGAACCAGAGTCACCCTACAAAAGCACAGTGCTGTACAGAAATAATGAATCAGAGGGGAAGGAGGAGGTTTACGGAGCATGTAACTCCTTTAGTATTATCAGTTCGAGTAAAACACATTGACGTAATAGAGCTGAACCGAAAAACCTTAGTGCGGCAATAGTTTTTTGCACGATTGACTATCTCTAATTTTTGTAGTTCTGCTGCGTGAGAATTGTCCGAAGCTAAACAAACAAGATGGTCTATCGAAGTAGGCTATTTGTAACAAGTACTGTGCTTGCGATACCATCAGCAATACCCCAGCCTGCAACCATGCAGCGGCCGATACTTTGAACCCTTTCATTTTCTTTTCGTAAGGGTATGGGTTGTATGGAAGCTGGGTTGAATTCGAAATAATCGTTCAGAACTAAAACAGCTAAATCATCGTGATAATAATTGCCCTGGCCAGGTGATTCGTAGCGAATAGGTTGGCGTATAGTGGAGTAAGTCGTAGAGCCAATGTCGGTTAGGTGATCGCCAGCATGTATCTGGAGATCTGGAACCAGTTCAAACACGCCTGGCCGAACATTTGCGCTAAAATCAATTGCCGATATAAGCTTTTACTGGTGGATAGTGAACAAGCGAAATCTCTCTGGTATACTTATCACATCCCCTCATGAACTTTAGGAGCCTTGTCAAGAATTAGTGAGCCACTTGTTTTCGCACATGTATACAGGGTAGTGTGCAAGAAACAACTATGTATGCTGTGCTTTCGACATGCTATGGATTGTACATGACGGGGCGTCGCAAAGAGGTTGTACATGTTCATCAGAGGGTTGTGACCCTCTCAGGCTGGAAGTATAGTTCGATAAGACGCGAAATCCAACACTTTTTACGGTCAGTTGACGGCGACATTGCACGTTTATTTGACGCATCACATCAAACTATACTTCGGGCTTCAGCATTGCCAACTGTTCTTGACGGGCAGTAGTCGGTTGAATCCCATGAGTTCGAATAATCTGTGGAAACTCCCAAAAAATGGGCACGGAGGTAGAGCTCTGTTCAGATCATTTAAGGATCCCAATTTACGATCAGCGAGGCTTGCGTCGAGTCTGCTATGTTACTAGTGAATCCTGTTCGTGACTCCAGTGAAATCCTTGGCTCGCCCTAGGACAGACTAAGACTAATCAGAGGTTGGAATCACCCCGCGCAGTCCACGGGCACTCTCGATAGCTTTACTTTCGCACACCTGAGCCCGAAGTGCTCACGGACCAGTTCAGACCAGGAACTCAAGACCAGTCCTCTACCGAAAACCTGGCCTGAAATCCAAAACGGACGCTCGCGGGCACGTGGTCTGGCTGGCTGGGCGTCTGCCTTTCCCGCCAGGGGCGCAGTAATGGGCGAGTGTTCGATTCGCGGGCTTGCAAATCATTTGTGTCGAATGCCTTCCTTCACCCTCGGGTGCCCATAAGCGTTTGGTGGTGTGGTAAAACATGAACATGAACCTATAGTAGATCTTGGTCTCGGTCTCATGCTAGCCGTGACTTAGGAGAGGCAGAAGCTCCTTGAATCAGTGCACCGATTGACCGGAGAGACTAGTCCGTGCCTATTACACTAGCCGCTGACCTCATCTCGAGACGCATAACCGAAGCCTCACGGCACCTAAATTCTCACTGATGCTTCTAAAGTTCTGTCGGCAGACGGAAAAACGAAAGATGCCGTACCGATTTTCAGGTTATTGTCGCACTAGGAAAGCATGATTGCTTTCTTGTTCAGATGATCTTGGTTTCTTTAGTTTAGGTGTCCCTGTGTGGGACATCCGTATGTCCATGGACAGAGGTGAAGATAAAATGCAGTTTTGCCTTATCCAACCGCACACAGGGATTTTTACTCATATTGCAGTACACACAGGGTGATCAGTTTAGTGAAGTCTGTGACAGGATGGTGTTACTGGCAAAACTTTAGTCCTACAGTAGATTACAAATGTGAAAATTGCCTTTTCATTTTATACATCTACTGTACATATATGCACCAGTACATCCATCCCCTACAAAGAAGACTGGCCCCTAATTTGACAAAGAAGAGTTTCTTAATTTTGTTCATAAACTGAGAATATTTCAGAAACCTTTTATTCAACTATTCAAAACTATTTTACTGCAGAACAGAGTGGCGCCAGACCTATACGCTTGTAACCAGGCACTTTATTCACATCGTATAGACTCCTGAGCGGCATCATCCTCAACTAGCTGCTTACTACTTACAATTAGAGTGCACAGATTTACTGCCTATCTTTGGTAATCAGGATCGACTGACAATTGATCTTAACTGTTCTACGTTTTTGGAGTTGTGCAAAAGCTCCACTAATTCTCTGTAGTCACAGACATCTACTCATTGAACCTGATTTTGAAAAGTCACCTCAGATCGTAGATGGCACGCATATGGGACTGGAAAGGCTCTGCCTTCTCAGCCCCAGGGCGCCACCACCACCATCGATCGCTTAGAGACTGCATTTTCTGGTTTCATTGAAAGCCAGAGAGACACCAAACCGCTCTAACTCAAACCCTTGTAGATTTTATAAATACTACTAAACTTACTAGACGCAATGTGCAGCAGTTAAGCCGAATCTCGATTTATTATTGTATAATCGAGGGCCTCTAATTAGAACGGCACCGCAACGTGGAGCCGATTGATTCTTTGCGCGAATACTCAGCATGAAGGGGAATTCGAAAGGCCTAGCACTTACAGCTCGAATCAAGTCTGAAAGTTATTGCGATCTGCAGTCCGCCGAAAGATTGTAAATACTAATTAAAGTGAAACTTACGGGCTTGCGGCTTGACACGAATCTTGGATGGAGGAAGAATCTTGGTGGCTTTACTTGTCCTCGGATAAATGATTGGCAAGTGAAAATAGAAAAATAAAAGAATCACCAAAGCTCTCATATTTGTGAATAAAACACGTAACCAGCCAGTTGGATCTGGCTCAGAAATGCATAAACACCGAATTCAGTTTTCGAATTTCAGGACTCAGATGTTTCATGTAGTACCTACTAATTTACGTGAACTTGAAACCATTGACATATTGACTGGTGCAGAGTGCTCAGAAGTATATTATTTTTTATGCTGGTTGCGGGGTGTGTATTGTGCTGAATATCTTAACTCGTCCCCCGCGGGGGTGTCTTGTGTGTTTTGTGTGTCTTTTTGTGTGTGGTGTTTAGTGGTGGGTGGGGTGGGAGGGGCCAAAAGTTGGGGGTGGTGTGTGCGCGGTGTTGTCTTTTCTCCCCCCTTGGATTGGGTTTTGGGTTATTGGATATGTGAAGAGTCACAGGTTTTTTGTAGGGGAAAAAAAGAAATATATGTTATGTGTGTTTGTGGGGGGTTTGGCACACACACACACGATTGCTTTCCTGTCCGAGCGAGCCTCCCCCCCGAGTTTATCTTTTTTTTTTCTTTCTCACCCACAGAGAGTGTGTTTGTTTGTGGGTGGTGGGGGGGGCGCCACAGGGGGAGGGGTATACTGAGAAATAGGGTATTTTTTTTTTTTTTAAAATCGACTTCCCATTTCTTTTTGTCTTTCTGTATTTTTTCAGAGAGTGGTGTGTGGAGTTGGCATCGCGTGTGTGCCCGTCTGTCTGTGTGAGGGTGTGTGGGGGGGGGGGGGGCGGGGGGGAGGGGGGGGCGCGCGGTATATATACGGCCCCCCCCACTTTTTTTTTTTTTTTTTTATGCCCAGCCGGGGAAGTTTATTGTTTTGTTGTTAAAAAATCAATTCCTTTCTTCCGTCCTTCCTTTCCGGCCCCCAACATTCCATGCAATGCTAAAAAAACCACTATCTCTGCGTTTCTTCCCTTCCCCCCCCCCCCCCCCCCCCCAAGGGGGGGTGATAAAAGCTCTTTTTTTTTATGTGGGGCATTTTTTTCCCCCGCGGAGCGTCCCCCCCTTTTCGTGGGAGAGTGTTTGCAGATGTCAACTGGCTGGACTTCTCAGAAATTTAAGAACCGTTCTGGTGGTCGTCTGTCAGGCGAAACTGCACTAAAAGATTATCAAGTAAGAGAGTGTAGTATGTTCACCCGCCACGCGCCAAGCGACTTTACTAGACGGCGACCCGGGACAAGACTACTTAGTTAGTCCACATCGGCACACACTACGAGACCAGACACAAAAGGTTGAAGGGCATGATTAGAACCAGTTATAAGTAAACATCACGTTATCACTACATCACACCCTCACCAAATTCTCACACGTCCCCGTGTGACGCAAAAAAAAAGAAACGAGAAAGGAAAAAAACAAACAAATCACCATAAGTCAATCAACACGCTTGGACCGATGACGTCAATCATGTTGGGCACGAGGAAGTGTCTGAGTCGAATAGGGCGACCGTGGTCTTGATGAGCGGAAACGATCGTAACGCGGTGGAGGACTGGGCGTGGGTGTGGACTGGCGGCGAGCTCGAGGTCTGGATCGGGACCGTGATCGTGATCGCGTTCGGGACGAGGCACGTAGCTGTGCGCTAAGATCTGGCTGTGCGGTATCTCTGACAGGAGGACCCGATCGAAGGAAGACTGACCCTTCCCGTCGCCTACCAGGCGTAGTCACGGCAGGAGACGTCGCTCGCCCATCGGGCGTGTCATCGAGGACGACATTCACTGAACCCAACGACGAGCAATCTGAACGGACTTCGACATCCTTGAGCAACTGTAGTGATCCATCCGCCTGAGAATGATCACGCACCTGATCCGACAGGGATTGATATTCACGCTTCCGCACCCGACTTCGGACTAGGCGTGGAATGGCTTCACGTCGGACCATGCCCTGGAATGCCAAGAATCGTTGACGCAGCATATTAAATCGAGAAACAGACAACTTCGCCTCCCAAAATTGACAAGCTGCCGACACGTGATAAGAGTGCTCGAAGGCTCGAAGTTGTCCAAGGGAGAGCCTCGAGTGATCAAAATCCCGCAGAGTACGTATGGCAGGGGACCTATAGAACTGATGAGACTGCCGCAATAAAGCCTTTTCCCGCTGAGAAAGCCTATCACCCTCCAAAGGCAGTTCCCAAAATTCTGGAAACCTCGGGTCCAAATCACTCTCGGCTGGGCCCACCAAGGGCGGCATAGAATGAGCTAACTGAGGCGCCTTCACTGGCACCCCCGACGGCTCCCTGTGATGAGTACAGTTGACTAACAAAGCTCGGCCCAGACGATCCGAACCAAAACTCGATTCGCCTCCCAGGCGTCGTCCATGAGACCCGAATCGATGCCACCGTTCCTGACACCGCCACCGAAAACTCATCACTAAAACAAAACGCAAAAAACGAGTAGTGTGTTAAACAATTAGGGTGGAAACAGGGCCCTCACAACCAAACATCGTAATTCAGACTAGAAAGAAAAAAACGTTAGCAGTGGACAGACAGAAACCCGGTGCAAAACAAATAGACACAAAACAGAACGCAAGACCGTGCCACTGGTTCAGTCGCTTGCATCAATGTCCGCTCGACGTGCTTGCGCTGCGGCGAACTCCTCCAACTGAGCCATGGCTGTGCGAATCGCCTTTTTCTGAGAAGCATGCATCGCCTTTGTCTCGAAATATGGCTCGATGTCTTTCAGGTGCACAAAAGCCTGGCGATCACGATCATTGAAAAAATAAACTAATATCCAAGGACCCTTTGTACGCGGTTTTGGACCTTTGGCTTCCGACTCTGGCAGTACACGAGCAGGCCACCAAGGAATATATTTGAGTTTAGCCCACACCAAAGAGCCAGGTACTAATTGCGAAGTCTGCCCACCGGGCGTGATATTCGGGTCGTGACTCTTCGATTCCTCGATGTCCACCCACTGATCGTTCTCAGATTCTGGATCGTCCTCCGGACGTCCTGACACTGACCCCCGATATAGTTGCAAGTGATTCACGTGAATGAGCTTGTCAGCGCCAGCCCAAAGCAACGGACGAATGCATGCGGTCACTTGCGATGGCATTGCGACAATACGATATGGACCCGAAAAACGATCACATAGTTTGGCAGACAAACGTCGTGGTGCTGCATTCCTCCTAAGCATGACCAATGAGCCGACTTTAAAAGGAATTTCGTGGGCTGCTCTGTTATACTGTCTAGCCTGCTGTTCCTGAGCTGCGGAAATCGATTTGCGCACTTCGGTGTAAGCATCGGCTAAACGCTTTTTCAACTGCACTACATAGTCGCGGGCTAAATATTGCTGTGAGTCATCCGAACCAAAGGCGCGATCGAATGGAAACGGCAAGTCACGGCCATAGACCAGTGAGGCTGGTGAGTAACCCGTGGATGAGTGCACACTCGAGCGAAAGGCAAATAAGGCAAACGGAATGAATAAGTCCCAGTCTTCCTGATGAGCACTCGCGTAGACTGCGATGCTGTCGATCAAAACCTTGTTATACCGTTCGACTTGTCCATCGCACTGTGGGTGATATGCTGTAGTGGATAACTTGCGGATGTCCAGAAAGCGACAAATACCACGAAACAGATCGGATGTGAATTGAGACCCCAAATCAGACAATACTGTACGCGGGCATCCAAAGCGACAAATAATATGCTCCACGAAAATCTGTGCGATGGTTTCAGTCCTGCAATCAGGCATTGCGACTGCTTCCGGCCACTTTGTGAATGCATCGATAAGCACTAAGATGTACTGATTGCCAGCGCGTGTAGTTGTCATTGGTCCAACGATATCCAAACTGATACGTTCGAATGGATTACCCACTGGGATCGAAACCAAAGGTGCTTTCCCCCACTTATGCGGCGACTTACGACGAGCACAAATCAAACAAGTACGGCAGTAGTTGTGCACATCCTTACGCATCGATGGCCAATAGACACGGTCCATAAGACGAGTCAAGGTGCGTTCTTCTCCCATGTGACCCGCCAGAGGATCGTTGTGAAATGCTGCCAAGACTTCCTGCTTCAGACTGGACGGTAAGGCAAGAACTGAGCTTGTGATACCACGAGATTTGCGACGGCGCGGAAAGCAAAACCGAAGAACTGAGCCCTTATCTCCCTGCAGAAAGTATGACTCTGCCAACTTCGCCAGTTCCTCTCTCTCCCCCTCAACGCAGGTACCAGCCTCCACAAAATCGATAATACGCTTCAAAAATGGATCTTCTTCTTGCTCTCTGCGCAGCACTGTATCATCCAAGAATGCCGATTCGTCCTCCGCCACGCGCTCTTCCCCGTCCTCTCCGACAGATATACCCGAATCTATAGGTGCCAGCGTTGCATGGGTGGTACCCGAGATCATGCGAACCATGCCCGAAGAAGGCTCCACAGTAGGAAGGCGGGACAGTGCGTCTGCGTGACCCTGAGCTGTACCAGGACGATAAAGGACTTGGAAATCATAGCCTCGCAGCTGCTCAATAAATCTTCCCCAGCGAGGGCTATCCTCAATCTCCTTGGTCGTATGCCACGCCGTCAATGCTCGATGATCAGTGAAAACCAAGAAAGGGCGCCCATACAGATAAGTTCGAAATTTCTTGATACCAAAGAACACAGCCAATGCTTCTCTGTCGGTAGTGCTGTAGTTCCTCTCCGCCGGAGTCAATGTTCGTGAGGCGTACGCGATCACCCACCGGGTGTTTGGTTCTCCAGGTTGGTACTGTTCTAAAATGGCACCTAACCCAGCTCCGGACGCATCAGTGCTCAATGCAAATGGAAGCTCGAAATTCGGAAAGCGAAGGATTGGCTCAGAAAGTAGAATATCACGCAAGGCCACAAATGCCGAGGCACAGTCCTCAGTCCACACGAAAGGCACACCCTTCTTGGTCAGTTGATACAGCGGAGCGGCGACTACAGAAAATCCTTTGATAAACCGACGATAATGATTGACTAAACCCAAGAAAGACGAAACGTCGCCAGGTGACTTCGGTACTGCCATATCACGCAATGGTGCCGTGGTCTCTGGGTCAGGGCGAATCCCAAGCTTTGAAACGATGTGACCCAAAAATGGTACTTCAGCCTGCGCAAAACTGCACTTGCTTGGTTTGAGTTTCAGGTTGGCACCACGAAGACGGTTAAAGACTACTTGCAGATCTTCAAAATGTTGTGCTACCGACTGAGAGAATATGATGAGGTCGTCCAAATAAGCCAATATTTGACGCCAACTCAACCCCGCCAAGAGAAAGTCAACAGCCCGGGCAAATGTTGCTGGTGCATTAGCTAAGCCAAATGGCATGCGTGTCCACTCGTACAAGCCATCTTCGCAGATGAACGCGGTCTTCTCGCGTGACTTTGGATCCAATGGTATCTGCCAATAACCTGACTGCATGTCACAAACACTGAAAATGACGCTGCCTTGCAACTTGTTCAAAAGAGTCTCAATGTGAGGTAGCGGGAAAACGTCCTTCTTGGTGACGGCGTTCAACCAGCGATAATCCACGCAGAAACGCCAGGAGCCATCAGCTTTCTTGACTAGAAGAGTCGGGGACGCCCACGGACTGCAAGAGTGAGTCAAGACACCATTCTTGAGGCCTTCTTCAACTTGACGACGTAGTTCCTCTTGTTTGGCCTGCGGAACCCGGTATGGCTGTCGTTTGACTGGTGCAGCATCTCCTGTGTCAATGTAATGATGGACGCCTGGCATACACCCCAAATCCTTATCCGACTCAGCAAAGATGTCTGCGTTTTGACACATCAAGTCCACGAAGGCTGCTTGTTCTTCTTGTGTTAGACACGCTGTAGAAATGTTAAACTTTGAACGCAATCTCTCCACGCGCGCCGGGTCTTGCTTAGCTGGCGGAGGAATAGATTTCAGTGGTTCCTTATAGCGATCCAAGAGCTCCTTGTAGTGACGCGCAGTGGTGTCGTCGATCGAGTCGCTGATTTGTAACGAGTCGATTCCAGTCAGACCTACGCTCAACTGCGACCCAGCCACTGCACACTGAGCCTCATGCCCCAAACGTGACCGAATATGGGCAGCCAATGACTTCGGCGCCAAACTAACGCCCTCATCCCTCACCGAGGGTTCTCCTTCGATATACTGAAACTGTTCAAGCGTGCCACACGGTATGTGATCGGAGAGTGCTAACTCATTCTCTCCAAAATTGACCAAGCACACTGGAAAACGCTGAGCCTCATTCAATTTGACCAAACTCGCGGGGGCAGCTACATGAAACTGCTTTTGAAAATCGGATGAGGGTATGAAAACCATCAAATCCTTATTCGGACTCTCCGCCTGTGCCCAGAACAATTTCTGACTTCGGGGTGGAACGACCAAGGACTCAGATGGACCACGGATCAGACGAACATTGGCCGTAGCCCGACAAAGCTCTCGTTGGAAAAACGAAACCATAGTACCGCAAAACGGATCACGCATCAGACGAATCGACTTGGCGTAATACGATATATCGGCTCCAAACACGTGAAGAAAATCTGATCCAAGAATGCAACCCCGATACGTGCCACACATAACATGCATGGGCCATTCCACTGTGATGCCTCTCACTGTGACTCCGACCAAGGCGATTCCCAACAAAGGCACGTCGTCTCCACTAGCTGCCTTACAACTCCAAATACCCTTGTACAATGTGATCGGTGTGTTTCCCTGGCGCAATGAATCAATATGGATCAAAGATATCTCAGCTCCAGAATCAACCAAGGCTACAACCTCAACGCCATTCACTAAGATCGACAATTCTGGACCAGAAACCAAACGAGCCAATGATCCTGGTGACTCCGCGTATGTTACATTGTAGGTGTGCGATATGACTGTCTGAACCAACGAAGGTGAGACTCGTGAAGTATGCGGAGGAGTCAACACCCCTGAGCACATGCTCAAGTGCGAAGGCATCGCTGACCCAGCGTTAGGCCCTATCGCACACGAGGACGGTTGCTGATAACCACTTTGACCTGGCATGGGCGGCGCGGTAGGGTGGGCATACGGCGGTTGCTGATACATCGGCTGTGGATATTGCGGATGATAGGATGGCTGCTGCGGATGGGTAGGCTGGTGTGATGAAGCACCATACGATGACTGCTGTAGATTTCCTGTGTTCTGACGATTGCCTGACGCGCGAGGACATGTCTTCCTGCCATGGCCAAACACATTGCAGACTGGGCAAGGTTGTCGAGATGGACATTGATCAATCGTGTGATTAGGCTGCTTGCAATACTTGCATCCCCCAGCTAGAGCGACTCGACGCGGACAATCACGCTGCAAATGATCGCCATTGCAGATAAAGCAGCGTTTGACCATTTCAGTGTGTCGAGGTGACTGAGAAGAATGCCCTTTACCTACAAATGCCCCAACTTGAGCGGGTGGATTATATGAAGGTGGCCAGATCGGCTTCGATGCAGAGGGAGCGTTCTTCAAATATGATTCCCAATGTCGAGCAGACTTGATCAATTCGTCCAACGTATAATTATCGCCCATTCGATCCTGAGCTACCTTATCTGCTATCTCCGCTCGTAGGTTCACGCGCATCGTATCACGAATCATCTTATCCCGTGCAGGGGATGGAACATCAGGGTACGCCTTTGACGCGAGTGTTTGAAGCTGGGACGCGAATTCCTGAACCGATTCTGTTACACCTTGCTTCCTATTACGAAAAGCGTCCACCCGTGTCTGCTCTGTGTCTTCCCGAATATACAACCGACGCAAGCGAGTGCGAACCACGTGCCAAGTTGACCGCTCACTATGTGGCCACTCCGAGAAATCGATCAATGGTTGACCCCGCAAGTACAGATACAAACCGCGGACACGATCGTCGTCGGACCAATCCATCATGATCGCGCCATTCTCATAGGCCACCAACCACGCGCGGAAGTCCTGTGTCGGTAAATTCTCGAATGGAGGAACCTCTGGCTTGATTGGACGAAACGGTCTTGGCGCCACAGGTGCTGCGACGGACCGAGATGATAATGCCGCGCCCTCCGGGCGTGAATGCACTACTTCCGGCTGGAGAGCGGGACGACTGCCTGGGAATGGGAATGGAATTGGATGGGCGTGTTCCCTGTTATTCGACAAACGACTACTGCACGAATCAGCATCCTGCCGTTGTGCTAAGCGAGCCTCCAACTCCCGAATCTTTCCTTCCAGTTCCTGCTGCCTGCAGTGAGCGAGATGCAACTCATTCAGATGACGAATGTTTTCTTCGATTGAGGGACGAAGCTGCTCTGCGTCACGACGAGTGATCGGCGGTGTATCACGCAACGGATTACGATTCTGAGGTATCTGGGACCGCGCATCTGGGACAGGATCACCTTCCAGAGTAGACAAATCGAACTGAGCTGACCCTCGATCACCGCGATTAGGTTGTGTACTACGACCGCCGTTCAAGTCGTGCGCTGACTGCTGCGAAGTAGGGACGCCTACACCCGCGGGAGATGTAGCCTGCGAGGGGGGATCCGTATACAGAATAGGAAATCTACACCCGTCCAAAAATGCATCGTCAACAGGAGAGTTCGGGTTGAGCTGCTTCAACTGAATGCGAAAATACGCGCGAATACGGCAGATAAGCTCATCGCGTCCCACGCGTGACTGATCCAACAGATTGTCCATCGAAATGTCTTTATGCAGACAGAAATTCACCAGGTACCGCAAAGGCAGGTCACTCAGATCCCGAAGAGCATACTCCCGTGCCAAGTCAACACCATCAGGACCAATAACCACATTCGACTGGTCCGCCACCTCCGGCGGTGCATCGGTCGCCATGCTGGCGTGAGTATCACAACTATTCGAGGATGTTGGAGATACGCCAAAAACAAGCTGCCAATAGTCCAGTGCGTGACGGTGAGGTGACGCTCCCCAAAACGCTACGCCTCAATCGCTGGCCTACACTCGAGTAAGAAAACTTGTGTTACCTGGAAGGCGTCAGACACTGTCCCGATATAGAACGATTGAGGTTGGTGACTTGGCCGTGCGAACGTCCAATCTGCTCAATCTGCTCGTTCGATCAATTGATCGGCCCCCGGCCGTCGGATGGTTTCACCTCAAAAGAAAAGAGAAAAAAAAGGCAGCAAACGTGGGCCGACGCACCAGTGTAGTATGTTCACCCGCCACGCGCCAAGCGACTTTACTAGACGGCGACCCGGGACAAGACTACTTAGTTAGTCCACATCGGCACACACTACGAGACCAGACACAAAAGGTTGAAGGGCATGATTAGAACCAGTTATGAGTAAACATCACGTTATCACTACA